>CM042258.1:32928404-33095904 GCA_023566225.1 Romanogobio albipinnatus | reverse complement strand
TTTCATTAAGGTGAATCATTTGTTGTATTCCTCAATCGTAAGTCACTTTGGATAAAATGATCAGCTAAATTAATAAAAGTAAATTTAAGCTTAAGGTTCTTGATGTCACATCTTATATTTTTAATAAATATCATAAAAAATAGAGTAAATGCTACACTATACATGCTAGTATATATCCACTGAGATACAGCTGCAATATTAATTGAATAAAAAATAAATAACATTCAAAAATAATTAATTGTCAAATACAGACGAAGCGGTTCTTATGTTACAAAATGGATCCAAAATTATGATTTAATTTAATGATGATTTATGCTGCATACTGTGTGAAAAAGCAGATTTGTACATTAGGGTAAAGAGTGAGCTCTCCATGTCCTTAGCCGCTTAGTGAAGAGTTTGAAGCTCCTATTTGATACTACTCTGCATCCCACTAGCTCAACAGGCGATGAACAGCATTATGTGTGAGTGTGAGGTGAATGCACACATCGAACACATCTACACTGAACCCACTCATGACTGTATGCCAGCCAGGGCAGCGCTGAGCGCTGGAGAACTTGGCAGAACATTAAACGAGAACATGCTCCGTGTATGTTCTGGCTTAGGGGCGAGCGCACCGTGATACGCAAGTGTGGGCTGTTGCTTTTCTCTCTCCTAATAAAACCATAATAAAACCATCTATTTACTGTGGGTGTATTACAGAGGTTTGTGCCCTCTCTGTTTACCCAAGAACACACACACACAGACACACACAAACGCACTCCCACACACACCTGCAGCACAAGTAGCCGTTCTCCAACTCAATTCTGACTAATTGTGCAAATGTCTGTCAGATGAAGTTGGCAGTCGACTATGTGTAAGGTAAACTGGCAGTCTCGTTGCCATGGCATGCGTGCCTGTGCTTTTTTTTACGTCCTGTGGCGCAGGAAGCCAGCAGCCCAGCTTTGCATACCATTGCTGATGAATATTTCAGTGTGCCGCCAACGGAAAGGAGAGAGATCCTTTTTTTTCCCCCTTCTGGCGCTCCTCTGCTTCCTGTTTGATCTCTTGTAGCGTGTCACATGGTCCCAAAGTCCTCCAATTTTGCTCATCATGCGGCATCAGTGGCATCCATAATGGATAGAAGTAAGCCTTTTCACATTACTATTCATGCCTTTTCTCCTAGTGCAATCCAGTTGCAACACATCCTTATTTAAATCAACTCGATGCCACCCTCCAACATAAATAGACACGTAGATAATAAACTGGGACTCATTCACACACACACACACACACACACACACACACACACACACACACACACACACACACACACACACACACACACACACACACACACTTTACATTTTAAGAAAAATAGTAAACACACCTCATTAGCAGGGGCGTCACTAGACGTAAATATTCAGTGGTCATTAGCACCATACCATAATGCAAAACAAATAATAAATAATTAAAAGTTGCATTTTTGCTAGATAATAAAAAAATTAAATAAATTGCTGCAAGCAGCAATACCGGCGCAAGCTGCCAAGCGCAAAGAAGAAGACAAGACCTGCAATGTCAGATCAACTGCAGCAATGAGCAATTAAAGACCTATTAAGGTGATTTTAGGAAAAATAGCTGTAAAATGATAAATACAGTCAATAATAATATTTTGACATTTGGGTATTAAAGGGGTGGTAAAACACATTCTTTCGAAGGCTTGATTGTGTTTGTGGGGTGCACTGTAACGTGTGTTCATGCTTCGTTTTTAAAAAATTGCATTATTTTTCATATATTTTACCTTTATTCTACACTGCTCTCTCCCTCCTTGTAAAAACGGTCTGATGGTTTCTGGATTCTATGAAGCCAGTCCCTCAAAAATACGCAATGGGCTCAGACTGGTTAGCTGGCTCAGTGTGTTGTGATTCGCTAACCGCCTAGTGCACGTTGGTCGGAAACGTCACGCCCCTTACCTTTACAGGTAGCCTCAGGCTACTAGCCTGTGCTTTGGGTAGTACAATGGCGTCAATAAAACCATACCAATTTGAGCCCGAATCAGACCCAGACAGTTTTTGTGAAGATGATCGAGCAGAACCTGTTCAGTCCTCAAGAGTAAAGACTGCGGATCTATAGTGATCGCTCCTGAATGGCACTGTTACTTTTGTATTTTTAAAACGATTTGCCAAATATCTGTCGCAAGAACGAACACTAAACATTGGCTTTACTATAGAATACAAATCAAACACAGAACCATGTTTAGCATGCTTGTAGATAAACAATACATAAAAGCTCTAATCAAAGAATAATTTACACTAATGCCAAGTTCGCTGTTGAGATTTTAAAAAGTTTGTAACGTTAGGTGTTTGTCGGATAACGTTAATATGAATGAGCATTTAACAAACTGGTTTGCAGAGCCAAATGAGCGTTGTCATCTGTGTACTTCCTTGCTACAACGTACAATTAACAATACGAACTATTACAGGAAAACACATCGACGAAAAATAAATCATACTTACAGGTTGTGGCCCGTAAACAGCTTCTGTTTTTAAATCCATCTTTCAGGACAAGCCGTTGTAAGAATCCTGCATTGAACTCGCGAAGATTGTGGAAGCTGTCCTCCGGGAATGTGCAGCGGGAGCCGCACGCGCCTGCCTGTCTCGCGCAGCTGAACCACGGCTCGTGTATTGCAAATACAGACGAATATTGTCCATTATGTCACATTTTCCGGTCTTCTCCTCCGACCCCTGTCTGTCTCGTGCTTTGATTTATGATGGGCAGCATATATCTGCTGCAAATGCAACCTGTTCCCCTCTGTCTCATACACACATGCATATAACGTTGTATGTTAAACGCACTGCAACGCTGCCCCGTCCCTAGGAAGGCTGAACAAAGTGGACCTGCACTCCGGATGAAAATAACAGCGTTTCGTTGCGGCAACAACACTCCAGCCTACTAACTATACCACAACAACGCTTCCCTGCTGTGATACAAAATGGCCTCGCCCCCCTTATTTCATATTCTCGGAGGAGGGGTTTATGTAAATATTGGGGCTGGTGATGTCAGCAACCCTGGAGGAATGTGTAGTAGTCCCTACCGGCCGTTTGCTGTAGTCCTTAGAAATTGATTTCTTTAAAAGCAAATATCTCCCTTTGCTTTAAACTTTGAACGTTGTAACTTTGCAGATGTTGTTTATGCTCAAACATTACAACATTACACACTAGCTAAAGTTAGAAAAGTGAAATCGTGGTTTACCACCCCTTTAACACTTGGCTATCGACCTATGTTTCAGAACTTTTGATGCTGGTTTCATCTTGATCAGAGTAGCAGTTTTGAAGATATCTGCTAACGTTTTTTAACGCTAAGTTACCACGCTGCGCAAACCATGCGCGAAACCTGGCAAGTCTGGTATCGTTGAACAATCACGCTGAAAAGTTACTCCTATGAAAACAAGTCAATCACACCTAAAGTTATAAGCATTTGGGGGGGGGGAAATCTCCACTAGGTGGCGCTGTTTCAAAGCTACTCAGGCTACCTCAGGGCATCGTGGTGATGACCCATACCGTTTTGTCAACCCTATGTCAACTTAAAATGTATTACTGAGACCACAAAATTTGGCGGAAAATTAATACTTAAACAAAAGGCTTAAACAATAATATTTTATACAGACTAAACATGCTCACACACACAAACACACATTTTGTTGTAGAGACAAATATGTGAAATATATGGTGAAAACAAAAGGTTTACTGCAAGTCTTTTTCAGGTTTCACATTACTCATCATGTGGCACAATTGTCAATACCAATACTTCAATAGAAAGGAAGTGATGCATTTATTAAATGTGATTGTAAATGTTATAATAGTTATTTTATAATGTCTAAATATGAATTACAGATCAATATTAGGGAGTAGTATGAGCACAAATTGCGGACAATAACTTAATAGAAGCTGTATCATTAGATTTTTGCTCAGCATTTTATGGAATGGATCATAAATTATTGCTGGATAAATTGAAATGTCAGAAATGTACTTCTTACTGTGTGCATTGGTTTAAAAGTTATCTGTTTAATATGTGACAATGTTTATGTTATTATGGAAGTTATTCAGATTTTAAAGAGCAATGTGGTGTTTCTCAAGGAAGGACTATTATTATCATCATTATTTTACCAATGATCTTCCTCCTGTTTTAAACTCTGCACAGACAGTCATGTATTTTGTTTTGAAAACCACTGCAGAACAATGGACTATAATATCTGGAGGAATGAAAATATGGAATGATTTACTATCAGATATTACATATTTTAAGAAATAAAATGAGTTTTAAAAGGAAGGAACATTTAATGGGATTTGTATGTTTCGTTTTATTGTTGTTGATTTAATTAGGGCCCGAGCACCGATGGCGGTCTACATGCCAATATTTAGTCAGTTATAGTGCCACCTGTGGACAACAGTAAACTGTGATTAACTCCTCATTAAGATTGAACCAGAATCATATTTGGTCAGTCTAATCTTAAGCTTTAGTGATGTTAAATTTCAAAGATCTTGAGTTTTGTTAAACGGCGTGTCTGTGGCATCCTGACAAAGTGTGATGTTTCGGCAAAATTTTTGTTAGTCATAGTGCCATCGGCTGGTCAAGTCAAGTCATCTTTATTTAAATAGCGCTTTTAACAAGTCCAATTGTTTCAAAGCAGCTTCACAGTGTTAACTATCCAACTATCTAACTATCCAGCTAATTTCAATTTTCATATAGTGTCAATGCGGGCAGAACGGTAATATAGTTGAAATTTAGGTGTCCCCAACTGAGCAATCCAAAAGCCAAAGGCAACGGTGGCAAGGAACCAAAACTTCTTCAGGGCCAGAAAGGAAGAAAAAAACCCCCGGAGAAACCAGTTTGGGTGCCAGTTGTCCTCTGGCCGACAAACAAACAGTGTATAATTATAATTCTGGCAACATTACAGTTCAGAAGTCATATTAGATAAATAGATATTCGTAAGATTATTTGATAGATTGGAGTTGTCGTGCTGGAGACGGGTTTATTAAGGATATCTTTACGATGCAGCATTTACAGGGCAGAATTTAGTTGACACGCTCTCTGCAGACATTTCAGGGATGCATTGGTTATGTCCAGGCGCAGGTCTACCATCTGATCTGAATACAGCCCGGTAGCAGGAAGTGTGGCAAATACAAATGATTGATGTAGTTCTCATATTTTTATATACTTAAATGCATATTGGCCACTGTGCTCTGTGTTCCTAAAGCCACAAGGTGGTGGTGGCACAGGTGCTTTTATTGCTCTTGCAGCTTTAATGTAGTTTTCTATTTTTTACTTTTTGGGGCATCATGAAAAGTAGTCACTGCCTAGGTACTGGCTAATGGGGATCCAAATAAACAAATAAACTTAGATCATAGATGGGAAAGCGCATTCACAGCAATACAGGCAATTTAACTAAGGAAAAGTTTTTTTTTTTTTTTGACAGTTATAACACATCTCTGCTTTTTTTTTTTTTTTAGGTGTCCTCAAAGTGTGCCCATAAATATATGGAAATTTGTTGTAAATATCTCATTTTATTTTAAAGTTATAGCCAATTAATATTTATGAGAGAATGGGCTAAATTGATTGGATTTTTTTTCCAAAATGTTGGCTTTTGGTCATTATTGTTTAGCTATTGACCTATGTTTCTGAATTTCCTGTTGTGGTTTTGTTTTGATCGGACTAACTGTCTTGAAGACATTCGCAAAGGATTTTTAGGTGCTAAAGTACACCTTTTCACAAACCATAAGGTGAAACCTGGCATGTTTGGTATCACTGGACTCGGCAAGGATTCAGGAGTCTAAGGAGGTGAATGCTGTGAAAAACGCTAGCTTGAAATTTCTCAGGTTCCTTCAGGGCATTGTGCCAATGACGTATACAGAGTTTTTTGAGATATGCCAGTGTTCTCATAGACTATCATGGCAACCTGGATGAAGACAATGAATGCCCATTTCATCTGAGTAATGTTTGGATGCGTATATTGCCATTTTCATTTGTTTTTCACCTGTTATAGCGCTACTAAGTGGTCAATTGTTGCGATTTTTTTTCATGTGATCTCAGACTGAGCTCACACACATGTGACCTGAATTTGGTGAAAATATCTCATTCCGTTCACAAGTTATAGCCATTTTAGTAAAAGCGGTCCCGGTCACATCGAACATTTTGGCTCCCCTTAGCGACCACGAATCAAAATGTTATTTTTTTTTTTTGATAATTATTGATAATCACTCTCCAGAGAACATTTCTGCAATGGTTTGGTTACGATGAAGCAAATAACCTGGGAGTAACTTGCAAAAGTAGGTTTTGCAAAAAACTTAAAATATCTCGAAATTGGCGCCCAAAGGGCGAGCAAATCTGAGGCATGCATTGTGTCTGTCTTGAGCCAAGGATTCCAGCGATATAAGACACTCAAGGCTACGCCTTATGGTTGAGGAGTTATGAGCCGTTTCGTACTTTTGATCGCCGTTTCGTACTTTTGATCGCTGTAGCGCCCCCGTCAGGCCGATCGGGGCGGGCTTCGGTGACGTCTGTAGTAGTTGTGAGTACTACCAGCTCTGCAAGTTTCACGTCTCTACGACTGACGGTTTGGTCTGCCTGATCAGTTTTAGCTGGAGAATGATGCATCATGGGAAAATGAACAGTTACAATAGGGTTTCAGCCTGACACCTGACTTTGATTGGATTTTACTACCCTTACTATCAATATTTTGACATTTGGGCTTGCAATCGTACCTAACGACCTATGTTTCCGAACTTCTGACGCTAGTTTCGTCTCGATCGGACTAGCGGTTTCGAAGATATCAGCAAAAAAGTTAAGCGCTAAATAATTAAATTACAACGGTGCACAAACCAAGTGTGCTATCGTTGGACTCGGCAACGATTCAGGAGTCTAAGGAGATGAGTCTCGTGAAAATAAGTCAACCACACCCAAAGTTCTAAGCATTTAAAAAAAAAAAAAATCTCAACTAGGTGGCGCTGTTTTGAAACTTGTCAGGCTACTTCAGGGTATCGTGGTGATGACCCATACCGAGTTCCGTAACAATCCGTTCATGCGTTCATAAAATACAGCATTTTAGCACATAATTCAAGATGGCCGACAGCTAAAATGGCCGATACGGTAAAATTGGATATCAGTCGACTCGGCATGACGTCCCGAATCTAACGAGACCAGTTTTATGATTTTTGGACAAACGGTTCAGCAAAAAAAAGCAAAAATAGTGGCGCTGTGCCGAAACGCTGCATGTTGCCTCAAGATGTGCTTATGCTGACATGTACCAAGTTTGGTGTGAATACGATAAAGCGTTGCGGAGATACAGCCTTACCTCTGTTTTCGCAAGCGCTACGTAAAATTTGTTTGCAAACAAAGGATGCTGTACCAAATATTAACATTGATTTTCTCAGGTGTTCAAATACTTATTTGCAGCTGTATCATACAAATAAATAGTTAAAAAATCATTCATTGTGATTTCTGGATTTTATTTTTTTAGATTATGTCTCTCACAGTGGACATGCACCTATGATGAAAATTTCAGACCCCTCCATGATTTCCAAGTGGGAGAACTTGCAAAATAGCAGGGTGTTCAAATACTTATTTTCCTCACTGTATCAAAAGGGAAAGTTGATTTATCAATTCATCACCCCTTTAAAAGTTTTGTCAAAACTTAAAAATTTTCAAAGTTTCAAATTTCAACAAACGTATATTAGGAACTTGGAGGTATTCATTTTGTGATTTGATTAATTTTTCCAGAACTGTATGGTACTTATTCTAGTAGGTAAAAAAAAAAAATTCCCGTGGGCAGACAGACAGATAGCAGCAGAAGTGCGAGGGGGCGGTGAAGTACAGCACTGGGACCTGCTCTGAAAAAGTTACCTGCTAGGTAGGTAGCAATTCATTTTCGATGAGCAGAACGGGCAGGCAGAGTGGGCACAAGCCCAAGAAACTGCTGCGGATGAGACGAAAAGAAGGCTGTGTGGTCACAATTCCATGAGAAATGTTAAGAATATATAACATTTATATATTTAGCGCTATTTAGAAAACAACATTAATTTTGGGCAAATGAAATGATGTGGTGGCCGGGGCAGAAAAACCTTTTTGTTTAATGTTTTCCCGTTTAAGCATAAAAAACACAATTGTGTGAGGTTTATACTTAAAAAGAAAGAAAAAAAAAAGAAAAAAAGAAAAAAAAGTCGTATGTAGGGGTGGGGGAAAAACATCGATACAGCATAGTATCGCAATATTTTGTGTGGCAAGGACGGCAAGTATCGATATTTTCGCTCCCACCGTCGTTTTGATTTTTTTATAGTAGGAAAAATAATTTAGTTCAAGTTAGTGAACAGACACTTCAGTTAAAAACTGAACGCGAACAGCTGAATGACAAGATGACGGTGGAAGATTTGGTTTCAAAGCAAAATGTAAAAGTGCCTATTAAGTGAGTTTGTCATTGTACTGGTTTGTTGTTTTTCATTAAGAATAACAACGAACCCACCATTCAAGCAATTGCCTCCCCCAAATTGGCGCTAATTCTAAAGTGGAAAATTCATAATGGCCGTATTAAAGGGATAGTTCACCCAAAAATTTAAATTCTGTCATCATTTAGTCAAGCTCAAGTTTTTTTGTTCTGCTGAACACAAAAGATGATATTTGGAAGAATGTTTGTAACCAAGCAGCCATTGTCTACCATAGTCGGGGGAAAAGATACAATGGTAGTCAAAGGCTGCCGAGATCTGCTTAGTTACAAACATTCTTCAAAATATTTTCCTTTGTGTTTAGCAGAAGAAAGAAATTCATACAGGTTTGGAACAACTTGAGGGTGAGTAAATGACAAAATAATCAGCATATCGCAATAAAAAAAAAAAAAAAAAAAAAAAAAAAAAAAAATCGCAATAATATTGTACCGTGGCTTAAGTATCACGATAATATCGTATCGTGGGGCCTCTGGCGATTCCCACCCCTAGTCATAGGCAGTTTTGCTTATCAAGTAATTAATCCTATTTAAAGAATGATTGGATTTGTTTTACTAGAAACCTAGAAGAAAATAGCAATTAATAAAATGATTTTTTTTGCAGTGTAAGAACGCTCTTACCCTCTCTCTGATCTTCCATCACATAATTAACATGAGCTCTTCTCCCACGGGTGGTCAGATCCATTCCATTGTTATTTTAGTGTCTTTTATTGCTATATGCTTGAGTTATTACAGATATTGACATTCAGACATTATTAACTAAACTTCATCAACTGGATGGCAGGAGGGCTAACTCCCTTGACCCTTCCACTAAGAAATCTATGAGAAAGGCTTTCCAGCTTGCTTCCATGAACATTGATTCAGCCCGCACGTCTCAAATTTCCTGAATATATTATAAGAGATATTGTATTTGCTTAATCAGTGAGGAAGGCAGGTAACCATAATGTGATCTCTTCCAATAACTCTGATCTATTAAAGGGTTAGTTCACCAAGAAATTAATTCTTCCCTCATTTACTTGCCCTCAAGTTGTTCCAAACTTGAATTAATTTCTTTCTCCTGCTGAACACAAAAGAAAATATTTAGAAGAATATGGGTAACTACTGAAAACAACAACAGCAATTTTGTTTATTTTAATGTTTATTCATTTGTATATTTTTATTTAAAAATCCTGATTCAGAAAATTATTTTTGTAAAAGAACATATTGCAAAATATTGTGTAAAAAAAAAAAAAAAATTATATATATATTTATATACACTCAGGATTATTAGGAACACCATACTAATACTGTGTGTGACCCCTTCTGCCTTCAGAACTGCCTTAATTCTACGTGGCAAATCTACCCATATTGATAGGATAGCATCTTGCAGATGATGGAGATTTGTGGGATGCACATCCAGGGCACAAAGCTCCCGTTCCACCACATCCCAAAGATGCTCTATTGGGTTGAGATCTGGTGACTGTGGGGGCCATTTTACTACAGTGAACTCATTGTCATGTTCAAGAAACCAATTTGAAATGATTCGAGCTTTGTGACATGGTGCATTATTCTGCTGGAAGTAGCCATCAGAGGATGGGTACATGGTGGTCATAAAGGGATGGACATGGTCAGAAACAATGCTCAGGTAGGCCGTTGTATTTAAACGATGCCCAATTGGCACTAAGGGGCCTAAAGTGTGCCAAGAAAACATCCCCCACACCATTACACCACCACCACCAGCCTGCACAGTGGTAACAAGGCATGATGGATCCATGTTCTCATTCTGTTTACGCCAAATTTTGACTCTACCATCTGAATGTCTCAACAGAAATCGAGACTCATCAGACCAGGCAACATTTTTCCAGTCTTCAACTGTCCAATTTTGGTGAGCTCGTGCAAATTGTAGCCTCTTTTTCCTATTTGTAGTGGAGATGAGTGGTACCCGGTGGGGTCTTCTGCTGTTGTAGCCCATCCGCCTCAAGGTTGTGCATGTTGTGGACACAAATGCTTTGCTGCACACCTCGGTTGTAACGAGTGGTTATTTCAGTCAAAGTTGCTCTTCTATCAGCTTGAATCAATCGGCCCATTCTCCTCTGACCTCTAGCATCAACAAGGCATTTTCGCCCACAGGACTGCCGCATACTGGATGTTTTACCCTTTTCACACCATTCTTTGTAATCCCTAGAAATGGTTGTGCGTGAAAATCCCAGTAACTGAGCAGATTGTGAAATACTCAGACCGGCCCGTCTGGCACCAACAACCATGCCACGCTCAAAATTGCTTAAATCACCTTTCTTTCCCATTCTGACATTCAGTTTGGAGTTCAGGAGATTGTCTTGACCAGGACCACACCCCTAAATGCATTGAAGCAACTGCCATGTGATTGGTTGATTAGATAATTGCATTAATGAGAAATTGAACAGGTGTTCCTAATAATCCTTTAGGTGAGTGTGTAACTTGTAAATATATATATATATATATATATATATATATATATATATATATATATATATATATATGGCATACTTTCAACTATTTCTGGGCACTATGTGCAGAAAAAAAACAGCAAAACTGTTGCATGCACATTGTCAATGCTGTAACCTCTTTGTTGGCTGCCGAAATAAATACACGCAAATAAATGCTTACACTTGTCGTGTGACACAGGCCAAAGAGTTAACCTTGCTAGCAGCGAAAAATTCACTGCCGCAAAGATGGCAGCCGTGTATGACCGATAGTGGTGTGGAAAAGGAGAGCTGCTAATTAGGTGAGAGTCTCTCGCCAGCAGTCTCGTCGTCATCTAGAAGGCCAGTAATAATGACCCATGTCCCTCCTTTCCCCAAATAGCCTCCAAGACTGCAGAGTGTCGCAGACCTGCTCAACAAGTTACCCGGCTACATGTGACTCGCCAAATATAACCCGAAACCTTACCACTTCCCTGCTTGCCGGGAAGCTGTGCAGTCATCAAAGCAAAGTTATTTATAGGTCCAAATAGTGACTTTTGCAACAAAACAACATACTTGACACTGATTTAAATGGCAGCCGGAAAAGAATTCAGTCTAACTAAGTCTCGCGGCAAACTAACTTGCGTGGGCGGTAAAAGTTAGCGCGATCCCTCGCGAGCACAGGGAATTTAATGAATTCGTGGGGTGCAGACCACAAGATCATTAGAACACAGCGTCTGGATTCTAAACAGCTTTTTTCTGTAACACCAACCAATTAAAGAGGAATCATGTTGGTAGAAGCTGACATTATGTTCAGAATTTTGCACGAAAGGTCATATGCTTGTAATGGCCTTTTAATCTCACAGAAGGTAGGGTACAAACACATTGCGCTTGTTTTCAGAGAAATGTTTAATGAAATGTTTAACTGTCTGAAAAAAATGTGTATGGGTCATCGTACCTTGAAAGTACACTTCATGTTTCGTTCTCTAAGTGAGACTACTATCTAGCAGCGGCCTATCAGATGTCATCTGCAGAACTGTTAATTTTGCTTTAAAGGGAAAAATGAAAATCCTGGCATCATTTATCCACCCTCATGTACGGAAGCTTGATTCTGCCACAAAATGAAGGTAATTGCAACTACGACTGTTTTTCCCTCGCAATTTCGCTTTCATCTGGCAATTCTGACTTTTTTTCTCAGAAATGTGTGATATAAACAAACAATTGCAAGCTATAAAGTCAGAATTGTGAGATATAAAACTCACATTTGCATGTTATAAAGTCAGAATTGCGAGATTTAATGAGTTTAGAGTTTATATCTCGTAACTGAGGGTAAGTCATCCAAGTTTGGAATGACATGAGTATGGAAGTTTTTTTCAGCCATAAAACAATTTGCAAATAAATAAATAATTGCAACTTTTTATCTCACAATTGAATTTTTTTTTTTGAATTTCACAATTAAATCTCGCGATTCTGACTTCATAACTCGAGTTATTATCACAAAATTCTGGGTTTATATCATTCAATTCTGACTTTATAGCTCGCAATTGTGAGTTCCCTTTCGTTCAGTCACTACGACGTACGTTAGTGACTAACGAATGGGGGTTTCGCTTAGAAGCCTATCATCTTCGAGAATTCAACAGCGCCCAATGGCAGTGCCAATGCCATGGGCATGCGGAATTTGCATGCGTAACTCCGCCCCACCCTGTGGGTATATAAGGAAGTACGCTGGCAACATCGCATTATGTTTCTGCTTTGGAGCCAAGAGCATCTCTTCACTCCTACAAGCCTGAATTCTGAAGTCCTCTCTTCAGTCTTCGAGACGAGCGGTTCTCCAGGGTGTTGGTGTTACGGCGCATTCCAGCGATCTCGCATTGCCTGCCTGCTGATCTGTGCAGTGATCTGCAACAGCTGTGTGTGTTATTACTGGGCGCTTCGGCACTCTGCAGAGCTTTCCTCTCACAAAAAGAGCTTGCGCGTGGCACGTCTTTTTCAAGACGGTTCGCCCGTGCACTTCCGGGTGCGATCGATCTCCGTTGCTGTCTATGGGCACATTCACTGCTCGACGTGTTTGGGCTTCAGCACGTTCGGGCAGTGATTGTGGATGTGTCATGTTCCCACTGCGGGAACGCGACCATCACGATGTCGCGGTCGAGACTCAGTGATCTCCGCAAGGAGAGAGAGTCCCCTCTGCCACACCCCAATCTACCGTCTCTGAGAGAGGTGGTACTTTGGCTGGTGGCCAGGGTGACCTGAGGGCGGTGCGTGGTTTAAGAACCCCGACGATCATTCCTCGGGCCACGCCCCCCTCTCGCACATCGCTTCCCGCGAGTGCTGGACTGAAACAGCGGCCCGTCTCTGACGCCTCGTTCGTTTCGTTCACGCTCAAGATAGCGGCGAGATGTCGATCGCCGCATCCCAAGGTGGGCTAGATCCTTTGGGGATGACGATTAGGTTGTGCTCCGCCTCCGGGTGTGTCAGCACTGCCTGATCTGACCTAGAGTTGATAGCCATGTTATCTCGGGCAGCCGCGAGCCTCGCGCTGGTGTGGAACTCCGCCCAGTCGCGAGTGCTCGTGGTTGCGCGATCGGTTTTTGTGGGCGGCACCCGACAGCTGTTGGGCCCCGCCCCCAATGCCTTTCGCTCCCGAGGTGCATGAGGAGATCACGCGGTCCTGGAAGTTCCCGTGCTTCCCGTTACCGTTTGGTGGCCTCCTCCGCCTTCTCTGCCCTTGATGGGGCCGCGGCCTAGGGTACACTGGGGCCCCCTCCCCACTGTTAAACAACTCTGTTGCGCACTACGGTGTCCACAGAGGGCTTTGACGTGGTGTGGCTGTCCTAAGCACCCTCCCTAAGCCTGTGGGCTCGTCTACTTTGGTGGCGTGGTCCTGCAGTGCTATGGGGTAGGCCGCCGCCCCTTTGCACATGCACAAGGGTGGAGCTGACCCAGGGCTCTTTGTTGAGCTGCGTGCCGCCACTGATCCCGCCCTCTGGGTGGTGAAGGTGGCCACACGCTCCCTCGGTCGGGCGATGTCCACAGCTGTGGTCCGGGAGAATTTCCTGGCATTACCTGGTGATATGGGGGGGTTGACTGAGCCCGCCTCCTCAACTCGCCCATATCCCAGGCTGGCCTCTTCGGCGGCGCGGCCGAGAACTGCGCCCAACAGTTCTTGGCCGCCCCAGAGCAGACTGAGGCTGTAACACGTACTGCCCCGGCGGCTGGCCCAGTCGCCTCAGTCCGCTCGCCGCCGAGGGCGCCCTCCCTCCTCCCGTCCGGCTCCAGCAGCAGCCTTCTCCAGGCCGCGCCGTGGAGGTGGTTGCAGGATGTCGCCCAGTCCGCTCCTCAGCCTGGCTAAAACGCCAGGCTGGAGGTGGACAACTCAGAGATGGTTTCCAGTTCTTTCCAGGGGATGGTAGCAGGGCCTCTCCTTCCCCCGGTGGAGGGCCGGGGGAAAATCCTTCTGCTGCTGGCCCTCGGGCTAGCAGCGCTTGGAAAGAACTCATGTTCCTGTCTCTGAGGATCCAGAGACCGGTGATGGCAGTGTGTGCCGCCTCCGGGTCGCGCCACTCTCGTCCCTCTCTCTCGCCAGCCTCCTCTCAGAGCAGACCCCAGTGGAACGTGCGTCCTTCCCTGGTCTCCTCTGTCAGGACGCAGCAGTTAACCGTGCCCCCGCACCGGGACGCCCAACAGCCTCCCATGTCCGGGCCGGTAACGCTGCCTCGCTGCCCCACCCTGGGTACGTCTGTGGTCCGATTGACCCCGCTGGTGCAGTTCCTGGGAGTCTGGCTTCAGCTTCCGGGACTGTTCCGCTGGGTCGCGAAGACCGTCAGGCGCGGCTACGCGATTCAGTTCGCGCAGGTTCCTCCCCGCTATGATGGGGCCTATCCCCTGTCATACGTGCGGAGGTTGTCACCCTACTGGCGAAGGGTGCGATCGAGCCTGTCCCTCCAGCCGAAGTGAAGTCCGGCTTCTCAGCCCTTGCTTCATTGTACCCTAGGAAACCGGTGGGTTATGGCCAATCCTGGATCTACCCGTCTTGAACCGATCCTTCTCAGGCTTCCGTTCAGGATGTCGGTAGCGAACGCCTCTTTGGACGCGTTCGTCCGGTAGATTGGTTGCAGCGATCGACCTGAAGGACGCTTACTTCATGTCTCCTTCCTCGACGCGGGCCGTTCCTACGGTTTGTTTCGAGGGGCGGACATTCAGTACGCAGTCCCCCCATTCGGGCAGCTCTGTCCCCTCGTGACTCTACGTAGTCTATCGAGGCAGCCCTTGTGCCACTCGGCAGCACGGGGTTCACATCCTGAACTACTTCGATGACTGGCTCATACTGGGTCACTCTCGTAAGCAGGTCTGTATGTCAATTGCCTCGAGTTACTGGCAGTACGGTTCGCCCTGCACCGCTTCCGAGCGTTGCTGAAGGGTCAACATGTACTAGTCAGGACAGACAACACGGCCGTAGTAGCGTACATCAACCACCAGGGCGGTCTACGCTCCCGCCGTATGTCTCAACTCGCCCGCCATCTCGTTTTATGGAGTCAGAAGCATCTGAGGTCCCTTCATGCTGTCCACATCCCGGGAGTCCTGAACCGTGCAGCCGACAAGCTCTCACGGCTTCAGCCACTTCCTGGAGAATGGAGACTCCATCCCCAGACGGTCCAGCTGATATGGGAACGGTTCGGCGACGCACAGGTAGACCTGTTGCCTCCCAGGACTCTTCCCATTGCTCCCTGTATTATTCCCTGACGTATGGTCGGCACGGATGCACTGGCGCACAGCTGGCCGTCGGGGCTATGCAAGTATGCGTTTCCCCCAGTGAGCCTTCTCGCACAGGTACTGTGCAAGATCAGGGAGGACAAGGAGCAGGTCATGTTGGTCGCCCCGTTGGCACGGCCAGGCCTGGTTCTCAGAACTGCTACTCCTTGCGACAGCCCCTCCCTGGCCTACTCCTCTGAGTCAAGACCTTCTCACTCAGAGACGGGGCACCCTTTGGCACCCGCGTCCAGTGTTCTGGAAGCTCCACGTGTGGCTTCTGGACGGGACGCGGCAGGTTTGAGTAGCCTTCCACCTGCGGTGGTCGCTACCATCACTTCCGCTAGAGCAGAGTCTCACGACACCTCTATGCGTTGAAGTGGAACCTCTTCGTCACATGGTGCTCTTCCCGCCAGGAAGACCCCTGGAAATGCCCAATTGGGTCCGTGCTATCGTTTCTCCAGGAGGGGGTGGAAAGAAGGCTGTCTCCTTCCACCCTTAAAGTGTATGTGGCCGCAATATCTGCCTACCACGATCTCCTGGGAGACAAAAAGGTAAGTCAGCACGACCTGATCATCAGGTTCCTGAGGGGGGCGAGGAGACTGAATCCTCCTCGCTCTCCTCTCGTTCCCTCTTGGGACCTCTCAGTAGTCTTAAGTGCTCTGCAGAGGCCTCCCTTTGAGCCTTTGCGGTCAGCCGAGATTAAATTATTGTCTATGAAGACGGCTCTGCTGACCGCATTGGCCTCGCTTAAGAGGGTCGGGGACCTGCAAGCATTTTTGGTTGACGAAGCGTGCCTTGAGTTCGGGCCGGCTAACTCTCACGTGATCCTGAGACCCCGGCCCGGATATGTGCCCAAGGTTCCTACCACTCCGTTCCGAGACCAGGTGGTGAACCTGCAAGTGCTGCCTTTGGAGGAGGCAGACCCAGCCTTGGCATTGCTCTGTCCAGTACGCGCTCTCCGCGCCTATGTAGACAGTACGCGATGTTTCAGGACCTCAGACCAGCTCTTTGTCTGTTATGGTGGAGAGCGGAAGGGAAGTGCTCTCTCGAAACAGAGGTTGTCTCACTGGATAGTGGACACCATTGTTTTGGCTTACCAGCAGCAAGGTCGACCATGTCCTCTTGGGGTTAGGGCACACTCCACCAGGAGTGTGGCCTCTTCTTGGGCTTTAGCGCATGGCGCCTCGCTAACAGACATCTGCAGAGCTGCAGGCTGGGCGACACCCAACACATTCGCCAGATTCTACAATCTCCGAGTGGAGCCAGTATCCGACTATGTACTCGCCCCTACGGGTGGTCGGTATGGGCCAGGCTCAGGTGTCTTCGCTTGCTCGCCATTCCACTCCAAGGACTGGATACGTGCGATATTTTCCCTCAGGTGAGCTCCCCGAGAGCCCAGAGCTCCTCCAGCACTGCTTACGCCGACATCAGTTCAGTCTGCCCTTTCGAGCCCAGACCCTCATGTCCGGCCAGGTGCTCCGTATGCATGGTTCCCCTCCGGCGACCCCCACACGAGTATTTCCACCGTAAGCCTCCTCAGCGAGCAGGTGTCTTTCCCTTGGCAAGTCCCTGCCGCCCCTAGGGTTAAAAATCCACCTTCGGCTGGTACGGGTAGGCATCTTGGCATTCCCTCACTGGGATATGCTTCCCAGTGTACCTTGGTAATCCTGTGATAAGTGGGAGTCCTTCGTCCGTACTAGTCTTACGACAGGGTACTCACACTTACGCAGGGCACTGGATGACAGCTGAGTGGCGTTGTTGTATTGGAACCCCCATTCGTTAGTCACTAACGTACGTCGTAGTGACTGAACGAAAGGGAACGTCTCGGTTATGTATGTAACCCTCGTTCCCTGAGGAGGGAACGGAGACGTACGTTTCCTTTGCCACGTCAGCTGTGTTGCTGGTATGCGGAGTTCAGTCTTGGCTCCTGCAGCAGTAACATAATGCGATGTTGCCAGCGTACTTCCTTATATACCCACAGGGTGGGGCGGAGTTACGCATGCAAATTCCGCATGCCCATGGCATTGGCACTGCCATTGGGCGCTGTTGAATTCTCGAAGATGATAGGCTTCTAAGCGAAACCCCCATTCGTTAGTCACTAACGTACGTCTCCGTTCCCTCCTCAGGGAACGAGGGTTACATACGTAACCGAGACGTTTATATCACACAATTCTGACTTTATATCTCCCAATTCTCATTTTTTCCTCGCAATCGCATTTATATCGGGCAATTCAGACTTTTTTCTCAGAAATACGTGATATAAAGTCAGAATTGTGAGATATAAATTCAGAATTGTGTGATATAAACTCACAATTGCGAGCTATAAAGTCAGAATTGTATGATATAAACCAATAATTTTGTGATATAAACTCACGATTGCAAGTTATAAAGTCTGAATCGCAAGATTTAATTGCAAGTTTATATCTGTCACAATTCTCTAAAAAAAAAAAGTCAATTGTGAGATAAAAAGTCGCAATTATTTATTTTTTAGCAAATTGTTTTATGGCTGAAACAAGCTTTCATACTCATGTCATTCCAAACTTGGATGACTTACTTTCTTTTGCTGTACAAAATAGATATTTGACATAAGGGTAAATGATGAGTATCACCAGTAAATATTGTCAGAATTTAAATTTTGTGGGTGAATTTTGCCTAATGCTGCCTTCACGTGCTCACTGACTCACATGTGAAAATGGCACACTTCATGTGCACTTTCAGTCTTGTGGACTTACAATGGCCACTGCGTGCGCGTGTCCGTTAAGTCCATGAGACCGCAGGGTGTCCCATTTGTCATTTTAGGTCTCAGAAGGGTGCTCGCGAGCGCCCCCTTTGAGGTCGATATGCGCCCTGGATGCGCACTTCTGCCGAGCCCGCACTGGTGTGAGCTACGCAGTGGACTTCTTCCCGGCAGTCAAAGCAGCATTACGTTGTGAAAATGCAGACTCAGAGGAAGACCGTGAGGGTTTAGGGTGCCATTTGGGACAGGGCCAGTGAGTCATGTGATTCAGTGAATCATGTGAATCAGTGAGTCATTCATCGGAAATGTCCTACTTCCCACTTTAGAAGTCGTGATTAAGAGCTTGTTGCATTCAAGTCCTTTGTTGTTCGAATGAACAGGAATCATGGAGGACACCATGTTTATTCTTGCCTATTTATTGGGAAAATCTAAATTATAAAACCAAAACGATATAGTGTCACATGCACTGACAACCATAAACATTTACGATGCCAGATTCTGTAATTTCGGTCAAATGCAGACTATTTTCGTGGTGTATAAAACAATAGCCTACGCTTCAAATGATTACTCGTGTAAGTAAATATGCTCTAGGCTACATTATCAACAAGTCTAGACGATCTAGCTGTTTTGGGGTAAAAACAAATAAATCATACCTGTCACAGCAGTAGTTCTCCCCGCCACCATATTTAGAGTTTATAGCAGGCCCATCTCAGGAATTTGGGTATCAAAATTATTTCAGAACTTCCCAGTGGTAAACTCGACATCAGAGGGCATTCAAGTGCAATTTTTACCTCGGAAACTCGTATTTACGATAATTCCAATAGCACGTGAAGGCAGCATTAAAACTACAGTGTATCTGTGAAATATTATAACTGAATTTTGGACAGACAGGAATTCTGATTTGAAAAAAAAAAAAAGTCTACATATTTATAAGTCTACGCGTATAATCCATTTCCATTAAACAACATAAAAACAAAGTGAACTGTGATCACTTTACATGTCAGCTCTTCCTGGTTCTTCTGGCCCGTTTGAAAGTGTTTCAGGCCAGGTGACATAACTGTCACAAAATTTTACATTCATTGACCTTGTACAATAGCCTGACATCGTCATACTCAATTATAGTCAGAATTTGAGTCTGATACTGATCCGTTGGGCTGTGATTATGGGGCATGTTTCAACCAAACCAGGAAAAACCTCAATTGGATAGACCTACAACCAATAAGAGCAACGGAGCAACACATAACATTAGTTGTCAAATGTCAAAAGAACTCAACTGCACTGTGTTGCCAAGTCCGCGTGTTGAAGCGACCCCAATTATGTGATATACAGACCCAGGAATGCGAATTTTAGCAGGCAGCCCTGCCAAATTAACACGTATTTTACCCCCCAAATGCCTTTTTTTCCCGCCCTCTGTTTGGAATTATTTAAGAAATCATGCAACCATGGGTGAAATCACTCTATGATTGAGGTCTCTATGGAGAGGCTTGAGAATTCCCTAGTTCTGTTTTGGACACATTTAATTATTTATTTTTTTTGTTGTTGTTGATGGATTTGAATATATATTTAAAAAATCTCAAAGACTATTTATTATAAAGTTTTAGATCTTTTTTTCTTTTTTTTTGTTAGAAATATAGATTTTTTTTTCTGTGAATTTGTGTTTTTGCAGATTTCCCATTCATTTCCTATGGTGGTCATTTTTGACCGAAGAGCACAAGTGGGAGTATTTTTTTACGACCACTTAGCATGCTCGAATCATGCCCTCGATTTGTTTGTGTGTGTTCACATACCTAATGCTAGAAAAGTCACTAACTTTCATATCATTCTGTTAAAGCTGTGATTTTTAAAAATTCCAAATGTGATTCATAGGCTCAGTTTTTCATAGATTTTCAAGTGTGCATGTTTTCATGTGTGTGTGAGTGGATGTGTCAATATCACACTCTTGATGTTTTAGAGTGTCACCCCTTTACTGCTATGTACTTTTTTTCAGCATCGTGGCCAATTTGTAGATTGTACACACAAATATTCAGAGAATTTTTCTGTTTTTGCCGATTTCCCATTAATTTCCTATGGTCGGTCATTTATGACAATGAACGCTACTTTATTTTTTACGACCAATTAGCATGCTCGAATCATAACCCCAATTTTTGTGTGTGTTTACAACCCTAATGCTAGAAAAGTCACCAAGTTTCATATCATTCCGATGAAGCAGTGATTTTTAACATTTCAAAACAGAACATTTTCCGGTCAGAAATGACCGAAGAGCACCAGAGGGTTAAGAAAAATAACAATTGTCAATTTTGATTTCATGGTGACTAATGAATTTATGTGGAGTTAAATAGCTATATAATTCCTAGTTTTTTTTATTTCTAGCAAATTTCCTTTTTGAAATAAAATAAAATATATATATTAATAATTGAACAAATAAGAACACACATTCTTAATCATCCGTATTGTTTTGCCCTGAATACAGAAACCAATTATGGAGGAATTGTTCTGCCATTCCGTGTGGAAACATTCCCAACCAGTGTGGACAAAATCCAGATGTCTATGGCATGGTGCATCACTCAATCCATCACTGAACTGAAAATACCCAACAGTGTCATGATAACACTCCAGTGAACACCACTGCAGAGGATAATAAATATTCATTCATTCTGTTGAATGGGCTTAATGCTGCGCTTACAGTCCCTGCGGCGGACCCCAAGTATTCTCCTCCATCTAAGTGGCATGCTTTTTTAATACTTTTTATCACATTCAAGGGAGTCGAGAAACAACTGTACGACATTCAGGACCATTAACCACTCGAGGAGCCGAGATAACATTTGCGTTAACAGGTGTTAGCATGCCTCTAGTGAAATGGCTCAACGGCTTAGGTAATTCAAATAAGCGGAACACGCAACAGCAATTTGTTGCAGGCAGTCAAATTCCACATAAAGCTTTTTGGGCTGTGAGCAGAGCAACAATTTAACCCTTGACCGGTGGCATTGAGAAGCAAAGGATAAAATCAATAATGAAACAGTATCGCTTTCTCAATACGTTCGAGCATATCGCGATTGAACCATAAATCACCCTTGAGATTGCTTCCTGCTGGGATTGGCCATACGTGCCGTCAGTCTACGATTGACCTTTCGGTTGAATATTCAGAGTCATTCCCATGAGACCAGGCCCACACAGAGCTCTCCGATCTTTTTCTCATTCCAGCTGCTGCCGGGTGACTCCCGAAGGCTTGTCTCGCTGACGGGTCGGTCACACAAACACATATGCAACATGGATCCAGCCCACACAGGCAGCGGCCTGCTTGGCTTTACTCACCCTTTTGCCCTCTTTCCCTGGTGTTCCTGGTTGACCGGGCAGGCCAGCATCTCCCTGGGGGAAGATGGGTAAAGGATCAGGGTTCTAATTCTCAGAAAACATCACAGGCTAGTCTGGATCTAGGCTTCCACCTGTTTGTGGTCATATTTTCCCTCAAAAACATGATTTAGATCCAGAAGCAACATTGATGTGAATACGAGCACATAACAGCTGGCTCTGCCTGGACGGGTTTGCATGTCGGCGCTTATTAAAGTGCTGAGAGACAGATGTTCAAACGGCATGTTCACAACTCATGGGTGAACTTCATTATGGAAGGCAAAAAAATTAAATCATTACATTTATGAAAATGCTGTTGAAGCGCTAACCTTTTCTCCAGGAGCTCCTGGGGGACCCTGAAAAAAAAAAAGACAAATTTGGACTTGGACAAATTTGGATTTTTAATATCCAAACTAAACGTTTGGTGTAAGGTTTATGTTTTTGATGTCTCTTATGAGAAAGATGTCTCTTATGCAACTATTGAAATATTATTACACTTAAAAAACATTTATATTTTAAAATATAATGTATTGCTGTGAAAAAGCTGAATTTTCAGCATCAGAGTCACAAGATCTTTATTTACTTGATGAAAATACAATAAAAGCAATAATATTGTGAAATATTACACAACATTTTTTTATTTTTATATATTTTAAAATATAATTTATTGCTGTGAAAAAGCTGAATTTTCAGCATTAGTGCCTGTATCAACAGTACCATGCTTAAATACACTGAGCTCCTGAAAGCGACCCATTCTTTCACATATGTTTGTAGAAGCAGTCTGCATGCCGGGGTGATTGATTTTATACACCTGTGGCCAAAACTCAGATTGTCCCAATACTTTTGGCAATATAGTGTATAAAGACACAGTAAAGACATTTAAAATGTTGTAAAATAATTTAGGCTATATTTAATGCACAACTTTCTAAAAAAATTATAATAATAATTGTAAGTATATTTTGGTGTAATTGAACATAGAAATGCCAGTGATTGCAAAGCAGCAATAAAGTATTGTTAAAGTTTTAGGTAAACTTATTTTCAAAACCGCAGCTTTTTTACGTGGTTTGGCTGTTCATCCACACACAAACGCAATATCCGGTTACTAAAACTGGACTTTTTTGAAAACTCCGGCCAGAGTGAAGATTTTTAGAAACTCCGGTTACAGCGTTGTCGTGTAGATGGTGAAACCGGAGATTTCGGCTTGTTAAGTCAAAGTGAGCACCGTTCTCTCTGTTTTTTTACATTTGTTTACATGAGTGGAGTCTATACCAGGGGTTTTCAAACTTTAAGGACCTCCAAATATGATGAACCTTTATGGGGGACCCCTTCCTAAAATCCTTCTATATATTTTTATGTATGAAAAAAAAAACATTTTAAACTGTTAGATAAATAGTAAGTGTGACATTATAAATGCAACACATTGTTTCCACACTTAAAATGGCTATACTTAATGTTGGATGTATAAACCTGAAGAAGAAATTAAAAATTATTTGTATAAGCAACTTTCACAATAAATGTATGTAAGTAGCTTACGTACTGCGTTAAGAATCTGCCTTACAACCCCAGTGAGCGAGATAAAGGGGACTATAGGGAGAACAACTCACTAGAAAGATACAAAGCAAACACATACAATTCTGGAAAGTATGTATATGACAAGAAAAGAGAGAAACATTTAGACTGTTTGGTAGACTTTATCCATTTTTGCTTTGTCTTTTTATTCTCTGAAATTTTCTGGGGACCCCTTAGAGCCTTCTGGAGGACCCAGGGTTTGAAAACCCCTGGTCTATGCAACGGCGGACGTAGCTTTTAATAACTCTGCTAACAGCGCTAACAGCCAACATGTATACAGATACATGCGCAGTTATCTCATTGTCTTGCAGAACAGAGGCGCCAGAATGCAATAATACAACATAGTAAGGCAGGTATGTGAAGCTTCAGTCCATTTGGGCCCTGCCCCTGTGTATATACAGTTACCTGTCACTGAGTCCATAGTAAACTTGCAGAAGGGTTTCACTGACCCATGGCATCCCTCAGTGCATCGGTGCCATGGATGGGACCCATGTGGAAATCAGGCAGCCAATTATAGCGCGGTTTTGCGTTTTCATGTGGACAGAATTTTTTTTTAAACCGTGCTTGTGTGGACAAGATTGTTTTTTAAAACGGAGGAGGAAAAACTTGGGTTATAAAAATACCCGTGTACGTGTGGACTAGGCCTTAGGCTTTAGTTGTTTAAATGACATGCTGCAGATGCTTTGCCACCTTACACTCAGGACACATCTAGTTTATGTTGTCTGTGAACATGAACTACATAACATAATATTGCCTTTTAGATAGTAAAATAGATTGAAACAAGTAGAAGCAATATCAATCACAATTTTGAATGCAAATATAACATGATTTCATCGATTTTGGTTACATTTTCACTGTTGAACATTCTTATAATTAAAGTAACCTGGCAGAAATGATCAACAAAAAAATATAGATTTTAACTGAGTCAATACATTAAGCAGTTCTAGTTGAATAAGCTACATAAATATCTGAAGAAGCAGCAGAAGCAGACCAACATTTCTACTTGAGTTTAATTAAAAACACTCTGGAAAAAAGGAAACATGCTTTCGCTATGAATCATCAAAAATCCCAGAAAAATGCCTTACAAGCAATGTAATAAAATCCTGATGAAATGTATAAAAACAGTCAAATCCTCACTGCTATGTGCTGGCATTCAGTTTCATAACACAGAAATGAAATGTGTTTTTACCTGGTCTCCTTTTTGAACTTGCTTTTCAATCTAAGAGAAAGCAGAAGGGAAATGATAACGTCAAACAGAGACAGCAATTAACTTCAGCTGTTAATGCTGTTAAAACAAAGGTCAAGATATCTTTACAGTACATGACCCAAGTAAAAAAGACAAACCACATGACCATTCACATATATACAAGACACATACAGACGGCATTTCAGATACAGAGTGTGGTGTTAACTTTCAGCTGGCATCCTCGAAAACACTGACACATCTTAGAAACAGCTGCAAAAATAGCCATTCGTAGTGTCTGGTGAAAGTCGGAGAACAAGAGCTTTAAAGGCTCCTAAAACTGTCAAAATGTAACAGGGGGAGAAACAGCCTGTGATGTTAGAGGCCGTAAATAAGAGCGACAGATGTCTACGCTGGCAAGATCCATGATAGAATATAAAATAACCTGAAACATTGATAAAATCAGAAATGTCAGCTATAAGCTATTTGTTTATACATAAATAACATTAGCCACAAAAGCTTGTTAAAATGTTTTTGTTCTACACGATTTACAACTTGACTACAAGAGGGAGTGGTGACTACAACGGCGAGTGTGTTGTCGGCTTTCACGTTTGCATCCCTGGTATTCCTGCTTGTCCTCATAAAATGTAAAATTAGCATGAGTAAATAACTGTTATGCCCTGATACAGTTCCGTTGGGGTTATTTTACTGTTTAGGTTACATAAAGGGGCAGAGCCGTTGTACTGTATCCTAACGCACAAGATCATACAGTACGTCCCTCTATCGTTTTATGAGATGTAACAGACGTTTCCCTCATAAGAGGTGCTCCCTACTTGCAGGACTAACCTCCACAATCTGGTTATTCTGGTCACCCCTGAGTGAGCATGTGCCAGCTCTCCTTTGCCTTTTATTTGTTTTAGTTGTGAAGACAAAGAAAGTGAATGGCGTATTTATAGTATTAAAATGAGTGTTAATTTTGTCACCTTTTTTAAATTTTAGTTCTTAGTCTTGTGCCAAATGTCCTTGTTAGTTTTAGTCATATTTAGTCATTCACATCATTTTTTTTTTTGTTAGTCAAGTTTAGTCGACTAAAAGTCTTGTCATTTTAGTCTAGTTTTAGTCAAAAGAAAACTCAAGGTATCAGTCAAATTTTAGTCGACTAAAAGTCTCGTCATTTTAGTCTAGTTTTAGTCAAAAGAAAACTCAATATATTGTGTAGCAAAATAAGTTACATAAAATATATATAACCTGCATAATGTATGTGCAATAACACCATAGCTAACTGGTTGATTTACAGTGTAGATGCCTAAAATCAGCATTAGCTTATGAGACGATGGTAACAAATATCGATTTCGATCTTGATTCAGTATGAATTCATATGTATATAGCCTACGGCATAAGGAAAAATAAGTTTGTCTTTTAGCACTATTTTAAACTTTTTGGGGGGTTAAATTTATATTTTCTTGCATTCTTTACTATTCACTATTATTAACATTTTAAAATTTCACAAATAAGTAAGCAGTTATGATGTGCAATTCTTTTTTGAGCAACTAGACTACGTGTTATTAAAGAGCCATACAGGCACCTATAGTGGGTAATGGCATTACAAGTGAAAACTTTTATTTTTCCAGCCACAAAATGGCTCTAATTTGCCTCTTTGCATTGGAATTCTCTATTTTAACCTTAATTAATACACTAATTGTAATATAAATAATACAAATATTAGAAGAAAAATGTTTTAAGTGGTCATTAATGGACCATACTTATTACAAAAATAGTATTTAGTACCAAAAGATCTCCTCAAAATATTCAATAAATATTATTGAACTAAAATATAGGCTATTTATTTTAAAAATAGTTAAGGTGTATGGTCACATTTGACCACCAATGAGTATAAGTGTGACTAATCAATAAGAGGGCAATATACAAGAAAAACATTAACATTAATGTTAACAATGTTAACTGTTGTGTAACTTGCGCGGCTTAAGCCATTCAAATGTATTGACACAGCGCTAGAAGTATTGAGCGCTCCGGGAACTACGAGACCGCGCGTGCCCCCACGAGATGACAGGCTGGCAGCAACAGGAGTATGATACCTGTACTTGAGCAACAGCGTGAACTCTTTCAGAATATTTTGAACAGCTGAATATTCTATCTCATGATGAAAAAGTAGAGATGAAATGAAGAGAGATTTTATCTTAGTTTTATTTTATGCAAAACATTTTAGTCTCGTCCTTTTTCGTCAACAATTAATGCATGTTAATTTAGTCTTAGTCAGCGTTTCAGTCTCATCATCGTCATGGAAAAAAAGGTTGTTGACGAACATATTTAGTCTTGTCTCGTCTTGTCTGACGAAATTAACACTAATTAAAGTTCCCATTCTTCGTGTCTTTTTGAAGCTTTGATTGTGTTTACAGTGTGCAATATAACATGTCTTCATGTTTCGCGTGTAAAAAAAAACAGTATTTTTAACACAATTTACTTATCTGTACACCGCTGTTTTCACTGTCCTAAAAACGGCTGATGAGTTCCTTTATTCTATGAAGTCCCTCCTTCAGAAATACGTAACGAGTTCTGATTGTGCCAGCGGTTCCCGTGTTGTGATTTGACCGCAGCTTAGCAAACGTGGCACGGTTCCTGTGTTGTGATTCGACAGCAGCTTAGCGCACGTGGAAATGTCACGCCTCTTAACGGGAGATATATATGCGCTTAATGATCTCTACAGCGTCCCTGGGAAAGCCAAACAAAGGTGATTTGACTCCGGGATGAAAATAACAGCGTCTCGACGACATGGCGTCAAACAGACTCAAACGCAGCACTTCCTTTTCTCCACGCGACACATCCTCTTCTCCACGTGGGACAGCAACAAGACCACGCCCCCTTTTTTCGCGTATTCTTTGTGGGCGGAGGTTAGTCTGTTCTACTGTTCTACTGACGTCATATATGAAGGAAGTACCAGGATGTAGTCCAAGCCAGCCGTTCGCTGTAGGCTTTGAAAGGGAACTTCTATTAAATAAAATATCTCGCTTGGCATTGAACTTTGAGCTTTATAATTTTACAGGTATTATTTATGCTCTAACAGCAACATTACACAATAACTAAAGTTTGAACAATGGGATCACGAAGAACGGGACCTTTAAAATCAACATGAAACTTTGCCAATCTGTTCAAAAGTTTGGGGGCGTAAACTACCACGTTGCACGCTCGTAATTTTAACAGCAAAAACACATTTTGTGTGAACTGGCCCTAACACTGTATTGACATCATCTCATCTAGGGCTGTCACGATATTAGATTTTTCACACCACGGTTATTGTGGACACACACAAAAAAATCACGATATCGATATATCGCGATATCTATAGAAACCTTGGGGGAAAAACTTATCAAATGAATTTTTACTTCGTTTATTTAGTTTTTCTTCTTTACCCAACAAACATAATTGTATGGATACTGATAAACACAGGGTAATTCTCTGTTACTGATAAATCTTCTTTAAAGCTCCCCATGAAATAAAACAAAAGAGAAAATACTGTCAAGTTCAACAGTATGATAAATAAATATTAACATAATATATTGGCCATGACTAGATTGCAAATACAAATAAAAGAATAGACATTATGTAAGTAGACGTTCATTAATTTAAGAAACTATGAGATGTGCTGCACTGGTGGAAACAACACAAGCCCATGATACCGCGACCGTCAGACTGGCTCTGACTGGAGTTTAGAGTCTGAGCGTTTCCTTCAGTTCCTAAGGGGGCACCACAAGAAAATGCAAGAAAAACATGCAAAAGACCGCCAGTGAAACTAAAAGTAGCCTAAGTCTCAGATGCTCAAAAACACAATCATCTTCATTAAAACTAATGAGACTAAACGCTTTTACCAGTGCTAGGTCGCTCTTTCTCATATTTGATCTTGAATGATAAAATGCAGCTCGAATCTTTTGCATTCGTTGACGTGAACTGAATTTGCATAGCATAAAGCGCGGAATTGAAGATCGGATTTATATTCATTTGGCGGAGAGTTGTAAGGTAAAACACCCTGCATGTTTTTTTATTTTGTTTATTAGTTTAGATTGGCTATAGCTCGTTTCGTTTGTGAGCGCCATTGCGATCTGCGAGCAGCATCAGACCGCCTCAGCTTGTCAAAAATTCGTTTTTACTGTGGTGGTGATAGTAAACATTTAAACTAACAATGTGATATGCTTGAAGTGTTTTATATCTATGGATTTTATTATAGGCAAGACAAGTCAAGAGTTGATTTGAGAGGCTAAATTGATCAAACAGAAACATGCGGTTAACTCACTGTCGGCTGCTTGGTCGTTAGGCCTACTTTAAAAAACAAAAACTTTAATTTAACATTTAAATTAACATAATAAAGAAACAAAAAGAAATATAACTACTTTGACATTACACACAAAGCTGAACTATTTTTATGGATGTAACAGTGTGTAATAGGGAGAGGAGAAGAAAAAAAAAACACGGCTCCAGTCGGACTCAGGACACTGGAGTATTTACGTGTCATGTTATCATAAGAGTCCTATTCATTTTAAATATTGTGGTTATCGCCAATACCTGTATAATGCCACACCCTAAATTAACACAATGTCGATATTTTGTGCTTTGAATATCACAGTATTTATAATTTTTTTCACCTCTAATACACCACTTCCGACGGTTGCGTAAACTATGCCAGATTGTGTACAGGCCTCACGCACCGGAAGTGATCGCGTGCTCAAGGCTGTTGGACATAGTGGTGTATTAGAGGTAAAAAATTATATAAATATGGTTCGGTTTCTCACACAAACCGATCGTTTCGTGTCTTAAGACATCAATGTGTCGTCACAAGCCCCAGGGTTTTATTTGGATTTCCCTGTGCATGCTTATTTTTTATTTTTTTATTTTGTTACCATTCACATGTATTTTACGACTGACAGACTGCAATGGTTGGAGTTAAAAATCTTAATTTGTGTTCTACTGAAGCAACAAAGTCACCTATATCTTGGATACCCTGGTAAGCAGATAAGCATAACATTTTAATTTTTGGGTGACCTATCCCTTTAAAGGAAAACGCCAACTTTTTGGGACTTTAGCTTATTCACCGTATCCCCCAGAGTTAGATAAGTCCATACATACCATTCTCATCTCCGTGCGTGCCATAACTCTGTCTGACGTACTCACCGTTAGCCTAGCTTAGCACAAAGACTGGAGGTAAACGGCTCCAGCTAGCTACTGCTCAATAAGTGACAAAATAAAGCCAACATTTTCCTATTTACATGTGATGTGTATAGTTACACCGTGTACTAAGACCGACAGAAAATAAAGTTGTGATTTTCTAGACCGTTATACAAATAATCAAGAAACTTTGCTGCCGTACCATGGGTGCAGCGGCGCAATGATATTACACAGCGCCTGAAAATAGTCCCCAGCACACTCTTTGTGCAAGCAGGTTGTCACGTTGGTTATGTTGACGAAAGTTAGCCTATTTTCAGGCGCTGTGTAATATCACTGTGCCGCTGCACCCATGCTACGGCAGCAAAGTTTCTTGATCATTACGCAGGATTATTATTATTATTCCTAGCCATATCGGTCTAGAAAATCGCAACTTTTCATTTTCCGTCTGTCTTAGTATATGATGTAACTATACACACAACATGTAAATAGGAAAATGTTGGTGTTATTTTGTCACTTATTGAGCAGTAGCTAGCTGGAGCCATTTATCTCCAGTCTTTGTGCTAAGCTAGGCTGGCGTGGGTGCGTCAGACAGAGTTATGGCACGCACGGAGATGAGAATGGTATTAATGGACTTATCTAACTCTGGGGGATACAGTGAATAAGCTAAAGTCCCAAAAAGTCGGTGTGTTCCTTTAAGTAGAAAAACAATGGAAAAGTAGTGCAGTGAAATGGAAAAATGTGTTCTGTATGAACAGACCCTAAATTCTTTTAACCTGAGCACCGTGTTTTTAGAACGCTGTTCCATGCATGAGATGCGAGGCAATGGTCAACTGTCTGTCTAGCACATTTAACGGGGTCATGAACTAAGAAATACAATTTTCCTTGAGCTTTTGACATATAAGAGGTCATCATACTATAAGAATATCCTGTTAGTTTCAGAACTTAAAAACTTCCTTGTTGGTCCAAAAACAGCTTTTATTGTTACCAAGTCCAGAGAATGACTCGCTGTGGAATGTGTCTATGTATAGGTGAAAGAGTGCCTCTGCAGAAGGAAATCAACGCCTACTTCTTAATTGCAACTTTGGCCCCACCCACTGGCGTGTTAGTGAGATGACGAGGACAGAAGAGAGATACAGGATCACTGGACTAAAAATAACATTGCCTTCCAAAGGATCCAAATAGGAATGTGGTTATTTATTTTCAACAATGTGAATGTCTCAGTTGAGCACTATTTATTTGTATTCAGTACATTTCACTGTGGATTCTTAGTCACAATTTCGATGCAGGCTTAGTAAACAGACTTTTAAGATATGGACTCGACAGTAATGCGACAACATGTAAGTAACCATGTTGACCAGTGATTCATGTACAGTCAGATGTTCTTTGTCTATGTGTCAGTAAATCAAACCAGTGACTAAACGGTCAACTTCACATTGTTTCTCTTAGTAGGATGAAAATAATATTATTATTTAAATATACAATAAATATAAATATACCTGTTATTTAAACTGTGATTCACAAGTTCACACTTACATCAAATTAAATAGAGTAAAGATTATGCGTATTTGGTATGCTGTCCGGGGGAGGGCTCCAGGCTCGGAATTTTGGCCCGAACCCAGAGTACCCTCCCCCCCACCCTGTGATAGAGATAGTCTAGAACTAGACTTTATTATATTATGGATTGTGTTGACATCTAATAAGAGTTATTAGAATCAAAGTAAAGGAGATGGGGTGGTGGAGGGATGCTAAAATAAAAATGGTCAACGAAAGAAGGTAAATCTGCTGTATATATACACCTCTTATTGTTGATTAAATTGATTAGCTTGATGTGCTCCAATTGTGTTTAATTAGGTTTAATTATTTGCACGTGCTCCTCCCGAAATGTGTTAATAAAACATCACTTCAATTATATATATAAAGCGATCAAATAATGCTCCCTTTACAATTGCTGGAGCTGTCAACCAAACAGTGTGAGATTATCAGCGACTGAGTTCTGGTCTCTCGCCAAAACTCCTGATATAATCAACAAATCTCTTATTTACTAGGGATGCACCGATACCGGTACCAGTACTCGGGTGTCGGTCCGATACTGTTGTCAAGTACTCGTACTCGTAAAACTACCCCGATACAACCGCACCCGATACCACTTTATGGCAACGCATCTTCGGATGCGGAGCCACACGGAAGGTTACATAATTCGGTGTGCACACTGCGGCGCCAAGTGCAAAGGGGTCTCGCGCTCTCAATCTCATTTCGGTGCTTAATGCAGCTTGTGCATATCATGCTTCATATGGGTGTCGTTCAAAAAGTCAGTTTCATGCTGAGCTCAGTCTGAAATGACATGCAGCGTTGTTGTAGAGTGAAATGAGATACATACCGACAGTGTTCCCGAAACCGGCAGGCCTGAGTCCCCCTGCAACACACACAATCGAATTCAGAGGAGTGATAATTGTTCAGATACAAGCAATCATCCAAACAGCTGCATTTTGTTCCTAAAATATACAGAATGAGATGAAGTGCAAATGACAACGTACAGTTAACAGATCATTATCACAAACTAAATCAAGACTGTGGTGTGAAGGGGTTTATAGAGCATTACCAATCAGATTAACTGTACGTTAAGCCACTTATTACACAGTTTAGTGGCAATTATGTAGAAATATCTGACCGCAGATTGCCATGATGGGCCAATCAGAATCAGATATTTCAGAGTGTTGCGCAATAGGCTTTTTGCCGAACGTCAACTAAACAAAAAGGAAAACCTCATTGCATCCGCTTTTCGATGAAAGTGTTAACAGCAGGATGAACTGACAGTGATATTTATGGACTTTCATGGTAGTTAGTTATTTTTATTGTTGGCATTTTATTCAATTTTATTATCCGAATATTAATCTGCGTATGCTCATCTAAAAGGCATAGTTCACCCCAAAATGAAAATTCATCATTAACTCATGTTTAAGTTGTTTCAAACCTGTTTGAGTTTCTTTCTTCTGTTGAACACAAAAGAAGATATTTTGAAAAACTGTCAGTAACCAAATGGCTGATGGACCCCATTGACTTCCATAGTATTTTGCTTTCCATACACCAACTGTTTGGTTACCCACATTTTTCAAACAATATCTTCTGAACAAAGACATTCATACGTGTTTGGAACAATTTGAGGGTGAGTAAATGATGACATAATTCAAATTTTTGGGTGAACTATCCCTTTAAGTTGGTTCTTTTGAAGGCATCTTGAGTAAAACAGCTCAATATTTAACGAAGCACATACACCGATCAGGCATAACATTATGACTGTGTTGACATACTGACAGGTGAAGTAAATAACACTGATTATCTCTTCATCACATCACCTGTTAGTGGGTGGAATATATTAGGCAGCAAGTGAACATTTTGTCCTCAAAGTTGATGTGTTAGAAGCAGGAAAAATGGGTAAGCGTAAGGATTTGAGCGAGTTTGACAAGGGCCAACTTGTGATGGCTAGAGGACTGGGTCAGAGCATCTCCAAAACTGCAGCTCTTGTGGGGTGTTCCCGGTCTGCAGTGGTCAGTATCTATCAAAAGTGGACCAAGGAAGGAACCGTGGTAAACCGGCAACAGGGTCATGGGTGGCCAAGGCTCATTGATGCACATGGGGAGCAATGGCTGGCCCGTGTGGTCCAATCAAACAGACGAGCTACTGGAGCTCAAATTGCTCAAGAAGTTAATGCTGGTTCTGATAGAAAGGTGTCAGAATACACAGTGCACCACAGTTTGTTGGGTATGGGGCTGCATAGACGCAGACCAGTCAGGGTGCCCATGCTGACCCCTGTCCTCCACCGAAAGTGTTAACAGTGGGCACGTGAGCATCAGAACTGGACCATGGAGCAAAGGAAGAAGATGGCCTGGTCTGATGAATCACTTTTTTTTTTAGATCACATGGATGGTGCATGTGCATCGCTTACCTGGGGAACACATGGCACCACGATGCACTATGGGGAGAAGGCAAGCTGGGAGAGGCAGTGCGATGCTTTGGGCAGTCCATACCTTGACGGGTCAGGGCTGTTTTGGCAGTGAAAGGGGGACCAACACAATATTGGGTCATAATGTTATGCCTGATCGGTGTATAGAAGACCTGGACCAGAACGGATGCAACCTTTTTTACAGAATACGGAAGTTTGTTGCACAGTGGTTTTCAAACCGGTCCTGGAGCATCCCCAGCACTCTCTCTAATCTGACACACCCATTTCAGGTCTCGCTGTCTCTACTAATGAGTTGAATCAGGTGTGTAGGATGAGGGAGACACACAAAAAATGCAGTGCTTGGGGGTGCTCCAGGACCGGTTTGAAAACCGGTTTTGAAAAGGATTCTTTTAAAATGACCTGTACTATGGGATTCCACTCATTTCCAAAACATTAATCAGGCTGATCTATTTTAAGGATTGTTAGAAATTCCTCTATTTTTTAAAGAAACATGTTCTTCTTATTCCTTAGAAGAAAGTCACGGATACGGGTTTGAAACGACATGAGGGTTAGTAGAGGATGACAAATTTGTCATTTTTAGGAAAACTATTCCTTTAGGAATAATTCTCTCAGGCATATCTGGAAAACAATCATAAAAATAAAACAACCTGATGTTCCTATATCGCTGCTTTTCTGCTCTTAAATAAAGGACTTTCATATATTCAAGGTTATGAAATACAAGCGGAGACATCACTTTAAGTTAAAACCCCTTGACAAAAACAGACAGAGCCTTCCACAAATTCAATTTAAATCCACAGAAACTCCTCCACATCAAAGTTTGCTGAAATATAAAGTTTCGAACACCTAAAGCTGGCCCGTTTGAAGATATTCCGAGTCATTTTATGTTAGAAGAGCGTGACGTGTCTTTCCAACTGTCAGTTTCAATCCAGACTAACGGTTTTCCTCCCTCCGTCAGTCTGACTGGGAGATGAGATGAAAAAGAAGCTAGTTATTCTCTGCTCTAACGCAGAGGAGCTCATTAGAACTTCAAGGCTTGAAAACACTGCATTGACAATTATGCGCGCACGCAGGCAAACAAAGAAATCCAATACTGTAAAAGACAATGGGTAATATGATAGCTAATTAGAGAATAACATTTGATCTTTTGTTTGGAAAGAAGTCCCGCTGTGGGCCGCGTGTGTGTTTGTCTGCGTGCGCAGGGGGTTGGGGAATAAGATATCGGAGCAGGAAGCTCTTTTCTACATTCTGTTTAACTGGAGTCACATCTTCCCTGCTGTGAAGGTCTGTCTGTTCTATCAAAAGCATCTGTGACACATGGGCCATTTCCTCAGAAAATAATAGATTTGTGAAAACAAACATAAATTGTGTTTACAGTACAGTGATGCACTGTAATGACAGTCTATGGGGCAAGTCATGGCACTGGAACATGAAACAAACCCAGAACACAAATTATTTTCCAAATCATTATTTTTGTATGGTTTTACAGTTTTTTGTTTGTTTGTTAAACACAATATACGGAAAAATACGTTCAAATAAGTTAATTTGCCAATAGAGCTTAACCTGTTTGTTATCTGAAACATTCCTTTAATATTTACATACAATCTGAGTGTCACTACAATTTCCATTTCCTTGTTTGTTCATCATACATTATAGTTTTCCCTGTCACCATATGTGCCACTATATATATGACTTCCAGTAATAAAATTGATTCAATCCCACAAAACTGAGCAGCATTCTGTGCGCCTGGTTTACTGAGGCATTTACTACATGCTATGCTCAGCACAAGCAATATAAGATACATTATCAATTATTGTATATAGACTTGTTTTCTTGTACAATCAGTGGTCATGGTTCTTAAAAGGATTTTAGTAAATTAAAAAATATTGTATAAAAAGGACGTCTTTACATTCAGAAACCAATAACTGATTCAAACAGTTACTATAGTGACAAGGTCTGTGTTGACTTGATGAAATATTGATCTACATTCATGCACACGCATACAATACATACACACACACACACACACACACACATACACATATACATACATTATGCATATATATTTTAAACTATGGAGCTGTTAAATCAGATTGGTTGATGAACATTCTAAGGCGTGCTGTTATTTTCAGGTAAACGCACGGCTAAAGTAAATCCAGGCAGGTTTTGACCGCATTACAGTTCCATATCACTTCGCCAAATGATTTCAGTTATTTCAAAGGTCCTTACAGCCGACAGCAGCAAAAACCAAAACCCACAATGACACAGACCAAGCACATAAATATAGCAAACAATAAGAATAAAAACAACAAATTATTTTCATGTTTTTCCCACAAAATTACATTTTATGAAAAGCACATTCTTTCTTTCTCCCACTCTCTTTCTCCCACTCAAACGCACACACATACAGTACGGACACACACTCAGACAGAAACGTCTCATCAGCACTGCTCTGGCGATTTTATCAGTAAAATAGTTTGGCTAGTTAAAAGCTACATTAATTTTTCACTAGCAAGGTAATAATGGTAATGTTCTTGAAGCAGATAAACTTAAAGTTTCGCTATTAGTAGAGACGCTGCTGCCGAACACTGTTGATAGAGGTACATTTACATTTATGCATTTGGCAGACGCTTTTATCCAAAGCGACTTACAGGGACAATCCCCCTGGAGCAACATGGAGTAAAGTGCCTTGCTCAAGGTCACACTGGTGGTGACCGCTGGGATCGAACCAGCAACCTTCTGTGTATCAGTTCAGTGGTTTAACCCACTGGCCCACCATCTCACCATCGTACGGACTGAGATAATTCACACACGCTTAATCTCTCTCTCTCTCTCTCTCTCTCTCTCTCTCTCTCTCTCTCTCTCTCTCTCTCTCTCTCTCTCTCTCTCTCTCTCTCTCTCTCTCTCTCTCTCTCTCTCTCTCTCTCATAATTGCATTAATAACTGCATTAGTCTGTCATCAATGGCTCAAGTCTCCATTACTAACTCTAAAATGTGAGGCCGTGGGATGCGATGCGTAAGAAATTAGTCATACACACATTTGAAGGACAAAAACCAGACAAATGTCTTGAAATACATCATCTGAACAATGTCTTGAGGTGTGGTAATCTTAGTATAAGCTTAATAATTGACTCTGGTCTGTTGAATTATTAGAAAATAATGCACACCTCATGTCAATTATTCCTTACATTTTATATATACTGTATATATATATATATATATATTTTTTTTTTTTACTATATAAACTGTCGAATTAAACTTAACATTATTATTAGAGAAATATTTGATAACTCAATGTAATTTTTTTTATGTTTTTGAAAGCAGTTCTTGTTATCATCAATGTTAAAAAAAAGTTGTGCTGCTTAATTTGTGGGGGGAAACCAATGCAAAACATTTTACATATTCCAAACTTTTGAACGGAAACGCAACAAAAAAAAATGTAATCAGAATATCAGCAAATGTATGCCCCATTCACCATCATTGTTTTTTAATGGGATATACAGAATAAAAATTAAAAAAAAGAATTTACATAAATAATATAAAATGTATATATAAAATGTATATATATATATATATATATATATATATATATATATATATATTTCAATGTGTACTTTTTGTCTAAAAACTATTTTGACCTTTCTAACGTCATATTAGAGTTCCAACATTTAACTATTAATATTTTGCAAGGCTGTCACCACATATTTATAGGAAACCAATATCCAGTATCTGACTGCTAATCTGAATATTGGATGTTGGGCTAGAGGCGTCTTTGGCAGTTATGGCCCAGGTATATTGGGCTTAAAGTGGGAAAAATATGAGTTTTCAAAAGTTTAGCAGTGACATGTTCAAACTTTAAAATGTTAAAAATGAAAATAAAAAATACATTGAACATTTTCAGGCACAAAATGGCACAGTTTCCTAAGAATGACTCACATACCGACTGTGGCTTTCTATGCATATAAAAAAACTCTGGAAAGCTCACAGACTGAAAAGCATCCTTAAGATCATAGATACTCTGCCGCTATCTATCTCTATGCTACAGTTTGTAAAGGTTGTTACAAGAAATCAAACTGGCAGGGCAACTTACTTTATCACCTTTGAGACCAGGTAGGCCTTGAGGTCCAGGATCCCCTTTCAAACCCTGAGGAGACACAACAAACAGGAACCAGTTTAATCACAGTCCGCTACCTCACAGCATTCTGACAGGCCAACTTAGGGGAAATCTTTCCAGTCAGCAAACAATGTATCAGTTTGACTTCCCTCAAGTTAAGAATTCAGCAGGGAGCCGCTCCAGACATCTTTTAGTAAAAATCATGCTCTATGTGTTGGTGAAGCGGCGAGAATGAGTGTCTCAAGGTGTTGATGTGGCCTCATTTACATGACAAATCTGTTCCCTTCTGCACTTTTAGTGAATGATTTGCACAAATTGCATACAGACACAAAAACACACTCGCTTTCACAAGCCCTCTGGCTGGAGTCGGCATTAGAATTCGCATCACCTGCCTGCTAGAGCTTTGTGAGGGGGAATCTGATTGGAGATAAGGCAAAACCACAGCCAAAGTCAAAACTCTTACTGCATAAAAGCAACAGAGAGAGAACAGGTGGGGAAAAAATAAAGAGGAATACAAGAAGGTGAGGGAGGGAAAACCGGCCAAGAAGAGGTGGCTGATAAACGAGGCCTGACACGTATTGACAGGCAAAATTTACAGCGACTCTTGTTAGGTGTGACACATCAAGACCACCGGCTACACAGAGAGAGATTTCTGAAATAAGTCAGGGGGTACTTAGAGAGAAGAGAACACTGGCCCTCAAAACACAGCAATTTGTCTTAGTTAAGCTTTCGAGCGAGACTATTAATACTGAATTACATTAGGCTCAGATGAGCACCTTGCCCTTTTTTTAATCATGTCTCTGAGTTTGTGGATAGAGATGCGACTAATTTACTCTTATGATGGTGAAGCTTGTCAAGACAGTTGAGTGAAAGCTCGGCCTCAAAAAACACTAATCTGGAGCCTGTCTCCATAAAACAAGATCAAAACAAATAAGATGCGTAAATCTGGCAGGTCTTCTTTTGCATCAGCTGTCTTACAATGAGATTATTTCTGTGAGAATAATGATAGTGAGGCTTTTTAAAAAAAAGTCCAAATTTCAAAATAGATTTTTTTTTAGATGCAATCTGTTTTTTAGATTTAGATGTAATCTTAGTGCTTCCAATTCTCTTGCACTCTTCTGAACAACAGCCAATGACATTGAAAGAAAACACTTGCCAAACAACCCCCAAAAAAACTAAACAAAACAACATAACATAACAGAAAATACTAAACAAAACCGAAAAGGAAAGAAAAAAAAAACACAACACAACACAAAACAAAACAAAACAAAAAATAAAAGAAAAACACAAAATAAAAGCCCAAGACAAAAACAAAGCAAAAACACAAAACAAAACACAACAGAAAAGACAAAACAAAACCTAAAAGAAAAGAAAAAAGACTAAACAAAACCCAAAACCAAACCTAAACAAAACAAAACAAAGCCAAACAAAACAAAACAAAGCAAAAATAAGCAAAACAAAACACCAATTTTGAAAGAAAACACTTGCCAAACAACCCCCAAAAAAACTAAACAAAACAACATAACATAACAGAAAATACTAAACAAAACCGAAAAGGAAAGAAAAGAAAAAACACAACACAACACAAAACAAAACAAAACAAAAAATAAAAGAAAAACACAAAATAAAAGCCCAAGACAAAAACAAAGCAAAAACACAAAACAAAACACAACAGAAAAGACAAAACAAAACCTAAAAGAAAAGAAAAAAGACTAAACAAAACCCAAAACCAAACCTAAACAAAACAAAACAAAGCCAAACAAAACAAAACAAAGCAAAGAAAAAATAAGCAAAACAAAACACCAAACAAAACTGAAAATACAAAACGAAACAAAACCCAAAACCTAAACAAAACAAAACAAAGCAAAGCCAAAATAAAACACAACAGAAAAGACAAAACAAAACCTAAAAGAAAAGAAAAAAGACTAAACAAAACCCAAAACCAAACCTAAACAAAACAAAACAAAGCCAAACAAAGCAAAGCAAACATAAGCAACACAAAACACCAAACAAAACAAAACTGAAAATACAAAATTAAACAAAACCCAAAACCAAACCTAAACAAAGAAAGCCAAACAAAACAAAGTAAAAAATAAGCAAAACAAAACACCAAACAAAACAAAACTGAAAATACAAAACGAAACAAAACCCAAAACCAAAACCTAAACAAAACCAAACCTAAACAAAACAAAGCCAAACAAAACAAAACAAAGCAAAGCAAAAATAAGCTAAACAAAACACCAAACAAAACAAAACTGAAAATACAAAACGAAACAAAACCCAAAACCTAAACAAAACAAAGCAAAGCCAAAATAAAACACAACAGAAAAGACAAAACAAAACCTAAAAGAAAGGAAAAAAGACTAAACAAAACCCAAAACCAAACCTAAACAAAACAAAGCCAAACAAAAAGCAAAGCCAAAATAAGCTAAACAAAACAACACACCAAACAAAACAAAACAGAAAAGACAAAACAAAAGACAAAACCAAACCTAAACAAAACAAAGCCAAACAAAACAAAATAGCAAACAAAACAATGCATTGTGCAAGAAAGAAAGAAAGAAAGAAAGAAAGAAAGAAAGAAAGAAAGAAAGAAAGAAAGAAAGAAAGAAAGAAAGAAAGAAAGAAAGAAAGAAAGAAAGAAAGAAAGAAAGAAAGAAAGAAAGAAAGAAAGAAAGAAAGCAATCCAGCAAACCATTACATTTCTATACCTATCGTTTCTGTACCAAACTGAGGTTGAGGCTATAAAAGATAGATGTAAGTAAGAATCAGCACTTGAACTTATTGCAGAACTCAGAATTGCAGTACTGTGAAAACGCAGGTGGAGAGGAAGCTCACATTGGGACTGGGATGGAGGTTAGACTGTGGCTGCTCTTAAATGATGCATGTTCAGAGGAGTCTTTGGAGGAGAGCACACTCGTCCTGCTTTTGGCAGAATCTAATGACTCCTTGAGGGAACCAGTGCACCTTTCCTTTGTTGTTCCACCTCCCTGAGAGCGGCCCCAGTTTAGAACAGCTGCATTGGCCCTTTTCATAGAGGCTTGATTTGAGCTCCAGGCCTACAGGCTGTTCCGACCTCAGGAGTGAGGATGGGGAGACTGACTACATAGTTAGCCTCGGTTTGCCCTGGGCATTTCAGCACAAGCGGGGAGGTGAAGGATGGGCTAAAATCAGGGCTGTGTCCCTCTCCCGGTCTCATCACTCCAGTGTGAGGTCAAAATGCTGCGGGGATTCTGCTCACTTGCCTGATAATTATGTACAGCACAGCACGTCCTGGCTGCAGAACAGGCCAGGTCACAAAACAATATGGCATCTTCCCAATACAGAGGCACACATACACACACGTACCGTTCCCAAAAAATGTTGGGCACTGAAGCCATGCTAGTGGATGAATATAATCACATCAGATTATATATTTAATCAAATGGCTTTCATTTTGTTTTAAAGAAATTGAAGAGAAATTGAAGAAAGAAATGTAAAAACTCTTCACAAAAAGATGAAAGTTTCAATGGAGGCCTATTTCTACCTAAAAAAAAAAATCCCAGTGATCCGTTATATTACACATTTAAGGTAATATTATCTGACTACTAGACCATTTGATTACTTTTAGGTTACTTTTGACCCGACTCTTTTATCACACATATGCCTTCCAATGCAAGGATTCCTCTTTGACCTAATATATTTACTTGAAGTAAGCACTTTAAGTTAATAAGTTAGGTCAAGTCAATTATACAATTTAAGTCAATAATACAAAATAAATAATAATAATAGGCTACTAAAATTAAGTTCACGGTTCTCTGATGTTGGTTAATGGTCACATTTTTGTAGTGTTTATATATATATATATATATATATATATATATATATATATATATATATATATATATATATATATATATATATATATATATGCACACTCACCTAAAGGATTATTAGGAACACCATACTAATACTATGTTTGACCCCTTTTCGCCTTCAGAACTGCCTTAATTCTACGTGGCATTGATTCAACAAGGTGCTGAAAGCATTCTTTAGAAATGTTGGCCCATATTGATAGGATAGCATCTTGCGGTTGATGGAGATTTGTGGGATGCACATCCAGGGCACAAAGCTCCCGTTCCACCACATCCCAAAGATGCTCTATTGGGTTGAGATCTGGTGACTGTGGGGGCCATTTTAGTACAGTGAACTCATTGTCATGTTCAAGAAACCAATTTGAAATGATTCGAGCTTTGTGACATGGTGCATTATCCTGCTGGAAGTAGCCATCAGAGGATGGGTACATGGTGATCATAAAGGGATGGACATGGTCAGAAACAATGCTCAGGTAGGCCGTGGCATTTAAACGATGCCAATTTGGCACTAAGGGGCCTAAAATGTGCCAAGAAAACACCCCCCACACCATTACACCACCACCACCAGCCTGCACAGTGGTAACAAGGCATGATGGATCCATGTTCTCATTCTGTTTACGCCAAATTCTGACTCTACCATCTGAATGTCTCAACAGAAATCGAGACTCATCAGACCAGGCAACATTTTTCCAGTCTTCAACTGTCCAATTTTGGTGAGCTCGTGCAAATTGTAGCCTCTTTTTCCTATTTGTAGTGGAGATGAGTGGTACCCGGTGGGGTCTTCTGCTGTTGTAGCCCATCCGCCTCAAGGTTGTGCGTGTTGTGGCTTCACAAATGCTTTGCTGCATACCTCGGTTGTAACGAGTGGTTATTTCAGTCAAAGTTGCTCTTCTATCAGCTTGAATCAGTCGGCCCATTCTCCTCTGACCTCTAGCATCAACAAGGCATTTTCGCCCACAGGACTGCCGCATACTGGATGTTTTTCCCTTTTCACACCATTCTTTGTAAACCCATTAATAAATCACCTTTCTTTCCCATTCTGACATTCAGTTTGGTGTTCAGGAGATTGTCTTGACCAGGACCACATCCCTAAATGCATTGAAGCAACTGCCATGTGATTGGTTGATTAGATAATTGCATTAATAAGAAATTGAACAGGTGTTCCTAATAATCCTTTAGGTGAGTGTATATATATTGGCTTGGCCCACCCTTTGCCACTATAACAGCTTCAACTATAAGACCTTGCTTTGTGCACTGGTGCGGGAGTGCACTGGAGTCATGTTGGAACAGGAAGGGGCCATCCTCAAACTGTTCCCACAAAGTTGGGAGCATGAAATTGTCCAAAATGTCTTGGTGTGCTGAAGCATTAAGAGTTCCTTTCACTGGAACCAAAGTTTACACTTAGCACAATGCAGTCAGGCAAGTACCGTTCTCCTGGCAACCCCCACGAGTCTATGGCAACCATAGACTCGTCCATCGGATTGCCAGACAGAGAAAGGTGATTGGTCACTCCAGAGAACACATCACCACTGCTCTAGAGTCCAGTGGCGGCGTGCTTTACACCATTGCATCCGACGCTTTGCATTGCACTTGGTGATGTAAGGTTTGGATGCAGCTGCTCGGCCATGGAAAAGTTGATTCCATGAAGCTCTATACGCACTTTGAGCTAATCTGAAGGCCACATGAAGTTTGGAGGTCTGTAGCTATTGACTATTGAGCTATTGAGTTGGCGACTTCTGAGCACTATGCTCCTCAGCATGCGCTAACCCCGCTCTGTAATTTTACGTGGCCTACCAATTCATGGCGGAGTTGCTGTTGTTCCCAATTGCTTCCACCCACTTTGCTATAATACCAGTTGACCGTGGAATATTTAGTAGTGAGGAAATTTCACGAATGGATTTATTGCACAGGTGGCAACCTATCACGGTACCACGCTTGAATTCACTGAGCTCCTGAGAGCGACCCATTCTTTCACAAATGTTTGTAGAAGCGTCTGCATTCTTGATTTTACACCTGTGGCCATAAAAGTGATTGGAACACCTGAATTCAATGATTTGGAGGGGTGTCCCAATACTTTAATATATTCTGAATGTATACAAGCAGTAGGCATTTTAGAAAGGAAAATTAAAATAATAAAAACAGAGGTAGAATCAATTAGTTATGAATAATTTACTACCATTGTGAGAATAATATGGGTGTAACAATATATTATGACAATATATCATTACAATACAAAAATGCAACAATATGTATACTGACAATCTTTATCGTGTATAGTTCACTCAAAAGGAGTTTAGTGTCAGTACAACATTAAGCTATATATATAATGTTGAATATAATATATCATAACTAAATGGGGGAATATTTGTGGGTCCTGATAATGCCAAATGTCTTATGTTACCATTAAAAAGTGGCCTACATTATTTTAAATATCTAGTCAGTGACAGAGCGCAAGTATATTAATCTAAAATAATTCTGTATTTTCAGCCTCAGAATCATGAATATTTTTATTCTGGTGTCACCATTGTCCTGTGCATTGGGTTGGCAGCTCCAAGTCCAAGCCATTTATTTCCACCCCCAAAGTAATGCCAAATGTATCATTTTAATCAACAATGCATTTTTTGTTAAACTTTTACCATATGTCTTGGAGTATCGCAATAATATTGTATCGTGAGTCCAGTATCGTGATATATCGAATCGTGACATGAGGGTATCGTTACACCCCTAGAGAATAACATGTAATTATGTAATCAATAGAAAAGTAACTGTATTTTAAAAATGTAATATAATCTAATCACAAGTACTTAATTTTTGTAATCAGTTACTACCAAGCATTGTTCAGAAACTAACTAAATTAATGAATTTCACATTGACACCAATTGATTACAAAAACAAAATAAAAGTTAGTTCTTAGAAAAGCTTTGGTATAATTTGCTTGGAAATGCCGTTTAATTAACAGTGACTTGAGTGTCCACAAGTGCACAAATCTGGCCAATGTCTGCACACAGGTCCTTGCAGACATGTTTACAGACTCACAGACCACATAAACATCCTATGACACCTCTCAAATACACATTTAACATGCAGCAACTGGGTTCCACAGCGGTTTTCCAACTCTTGGTTGAATTCAAATTTAAATTCATATCAGGGAAAAAAAACGAACACAGCCTGTTTCAGAGGCATGCATGTTTTAAGTAGAGAGAACTGTTGATATGTTGAATGGCAGGCCTTCAAAGACCTTTGGAACAGGATCCAGTGGGGTAACAGAGATATCTCGAACGCTGGCCACAAATGCCAAGAGGGTTACGCCAGGAAATGCTTTTTGCGAGTTTCCATTTGCTCAGCGATTCATTGCTGCAAACATTTGAAGTAGTAGAGCTCATGACTATGCCATCTGAATCAAACTTTCACTTAGAAAACATGTTGAGCTGCTTCACCATTGCCAGTGATACCTGTAAATCATAGATAACACTGAATTCTGCATTTCCAAAAAAAAGTTATTTTGCTCATCAAGCCTTCATTTATTTGATCAAAAATACAGGGAAAAAAACTGTAATATTGTGAAATTTTCTATTTTAATATACTTTAAAATATAATTGATTTCTGTGATGCAAAGTCATTACTCCAGTCTTGAGTGTCACATGATCCTTCAGATTTATTATCAATGTTTATTATCTGTTTTTTTAATAACCTGTGATACTTTTTTCAGGATACTTTGATGATTAAAAAATGTAAAAAGAACAGCATTTATTTAAAATAGAAATCTTTTGTAACAATCCGTTCAAAAGTTTGGGGTCAGTATTTTTTTTTCTTTCTTGTTTTGAAAGAAATTATTACTTTCATTCAGCAAGGATGTGTTAAATTTATTAAAAACTGATAGTAAAGATTTATATTGTTAGAAGAGATTTCTATTTTGAAAAATGCTGTTCTTTTTAACATATTATTCATCAATGAATCCTGAAAAGAGTATCACAGGTTCCAAAAAAATATTAAGCAGCACAACTGTTAACATTGATAATAACGGAGTATCAAATCAGCATATTAGAATGATTTCAGAAGGATCATGTGACATTGAAGACTGTAGTAATGACGCTGAAAATTCAGCTTTGCCATCACAGAAATAAATGATATTTTAAAGTATATTAAAATAGAAAACTGTTCTTTTAAATTGTAATAATATAATAATATAATAATCAAGCATTGAAAACAAATGTTCATCCTTTCATAGCATAGGACATCTATATTAATGCTTCACGTAACCTGTCATATTCTGAAAGATAGTGTAACTAACACGCCATGTTATGCTCCGAGTGTCTCAACGGACAAGTGATACACGGCGTCATGCACATTCCATTCTAGACGTTCTCACATAACCCCCGTGGGCCTCCGATATCAGGTATTGACTTTAAAAGACTTAAATTAGCCAGCCATAAGAACGTTTTGACTCTGTGAATAAAGCCAAGTGTCTTTAGATATAGTATATTGATCAAGTATCTTACATCTTTCCAAGGTGATCACACAGGGTCGGGCTCTCCGGCTACTCCCTTTTCACTCTTACAATCAAGGTAATAATACACAGCAACAGATCGCACACTGAATCTACAGCAGCATAGCAAAATAAATGACGTTATGAATGACACTGTGTAAATAAATGACACTGTGGCCTTGCAGTGTGAATTGAGTGTTATGAGAGAGAAAGACTGGCTGCCACAAAATACTACCTAAGAAAATGTATGGCATTAATAGAACAATCAGATCAATATTTCATTTGCAGTGTCCTCGCAGGTTGAACACAACAACAAACATGCGGCACAACTAATAGTTTGATTAGTTATTTAGTCAGACTCACAAATATCAACGTGTGCGTTATTGGATTGCATTGGTCAAATCAATTTTAAATACATTAATTAGCAGGTTGAATCATTCTTATGACTCACTCACTGACTCAACTGGACCATGCTTGACTTGAAATGAATCTGGAAAATCGAACTGAAAAGTGTTTATGTGTTATGTGTACGGGTTATGAATTTGTGTAATGAGTAGGGGTGTAACAGTACACAAAACTGACTATTCGGTACGTACCTCGGTTTTGAAGTCACCGTTCGGTACAGCAGTTTTACACAATTGCTTTTTGTTATTTTTATTAAACAGTGGTTTACTGAAAAAATTGTGTCTGTCCTTAAAGGAACACCGCTAGCCTAGCTTAGCACAAAGACTGGAGGTAAACGGCTCCATCTAGCTACTGCTCAATAAGTGACAAAATAAAGCAATGATATTACGCAGCGCCTGAAAATAGTCCCCAGCACGCTCTCTGTGCAAGCAGGTTGTCAATATCATTATAATATCATAATATCAAAGTTCCTTGATCATTACGCAGGAATGAGAGTATAGTTCCCTTCCTAGCCATATCAGTCTAGAAAGTCATGGGTGCGTCATTATGGCACGCACAACGATGAGAATGGTATGTATGGACTTATCTAACTCTGGGGGATACAGTTAGAGTCCCAAAGTCCCCAAAAAGTCGGTGTGTTCCTTTAAATGAATTCAATTATAACTAAAAGTTTCTTAAAGATAATGCTGTAAACTATATAGGGAGCCCTTACTTGCACATTACTATAATATTAAAGGTTAACAACAGAGCCCAAACTATTATCCTAAATTCAGTTGCTATTTATTTTTAGATAATAATCAACACTCATATAACACATTGTATGCCAACATGTAAACTTCACATAAGGCAGTTTTTGCATTAACTTCTATTTATAAAATTATGTTTTTTTTCTCCAGTTCGTTGTTGAAATATAATCATTTATACACAATGGGCCCTATTTTAACGATCTGAAACGCAAGTGTCAAAGCGCAAAGCGCAAGTAACTTTGTGGGCGGGTCTCGGCGCTGTTGCTATTTTCCCGGCGGGATAAATGGCTCTTGCGCCCGGCGCAAATCTAAAATGGGTTGGTCTGAAGTAGCTTCATTATTCATAGGTGTGGTTTGGGCGTAACGTGAATAAACCAATCAGAGCGTCATCCAACATTCCCTTTAAAAGCAGGTGCGCAAGTTCCATTATGGATTGCTATTATTATGGCGTATTTAGCCTACCAGGCGCACGCCAGGAGCGGTTCACAGCCGAGGAGACTGATGTTCTTGTAAGAGCAGTGAAAGACAGAGAAGTTGTGTTGTATGGGGATGGGAGAAACCCACCCAAAATAGCGTCGGTTAAATAAATAATTAGCCTGAATAATTTGTAAGCTAGATTTATGCCTATTTTTTCACATCTTCGTGGCACACCACAATGATTTCCGTCATCTCATGTGTTAATATTTTTTTAGTGTAACAATTTATGATTTGCAAAAATAACTGTTGCATCTGTGTAGATTACATGAGCAAAGTGTATGCGCGTTGTGCAGCTATGGTCAAGCATGCGCCCTTAAAATAGCATAATGAACAACGCGCAACGCGCCACTGACTTTAGACTAGGTTTTTTCTGGTCAGTGGCGCAATTGTTTAATGGAACAGCAAAATAGCACCAGGGATTATTTGCGCCGGAACACGCCTCCTTTTTTGCGCTGAACCACCCAGGGAGCGCAAGTTCATTCACTAGTTTAGCGATGTGCTTCTGTGGAGGGAAAAGCGTGCTTTGCGCGGATGCAAAATAGGAATGACACATGCGTCAGTGTACAAAGTCAATTGCGCTGGGTGCAAGATAGGGCCCAATGTCTGTTATTTTCATTGTCAAACATACAACAGGTTAAGTAGAATATAATTAATATATACAGTATAGGCTAATATAGTGCATTTATTTAGCGAAAGAGTTAATTTCTCTAGAGAACTAACAGCTGTGGACACTGAATGACTTCTGAGGTAAGTTAAATGTGATACATGACATTGTTTACAAGCTGTTTTATTGACGTCTTTGAAACACAGATTGAGCGATTACACGACATAAGATACGTTTCAGTTGTAATGTATCCTCAAGACACCTTAAGATATTAATTCATGTTTATTCTTTAGGAAGAGATGATCGCGTTCACTCACGCTCCACCGTTTGAACTGACGTGCCTATACAGTGATCAGTCACGTCATATTAAAGAGAGTCAAAACGGCATTTATCTTTTGAATTTCGTGATAAAATGGACAAAATACTTAATATGTTCGTGTGGGAACCTAGATTAAAGTATGTTTAAAGACTGTTAATTGTTAAAGATTGCATTCTGAACCGTTCAGTTCAAATGTGCACCGTACCAGAAGCCCCGTCCCGAAACGGTTCGTTACAAATATGTGTACCATTACACCCTTAGTAATAAGTACTTGTTTAGGGCTCAACAATATCATTTTAATCCATATTTTTACATATTTTATATTTTTTTTTACAATTTTCTAAATATTTATTAATATAAAAATGTCTAATTTTCTCAATAAAAGTATTTTCAGCTAAAAAGTATACAATTGTTATAATTATAGACAAATAAACAATAGGCAAATACATTCACAAACTCAAAACACTTTTGCTGAGCAATGATGGTTGTCATGACAACATACAGTATTACTCGCTGATTTGTATTTTTCAACCCATTCTAAATCATAAACCCATCACAAATCATTCGGTAACACTTTACTTAAAGCCTTTATAAAGCATTTGAAAGGTATTCATAATGTAAGCTATAATGCATTATATATATTCATAAATAAGTCTTGTGTTTTAATGCATTATACTTTCTAAAGGTGTGTTAAATGAATAGATCAGTATTATAATGCATTATTATAACAGTGGTTACAATTATTCATGAGAACATACAATGCAGTATAAGGTGCATAACAAGGCATAATATAATGCATTATATAAAGGCTTTAAGTAATTTTATCAAGATGAAAAAATATTTTAGTATAATTTAAAATACATTTTATGTACATTATTAAAAAATATAGAGGTCTAGCCTTATTTTTGAACCCTGCAATTTGGCATATAGTTGAAGGAATTGGAACCATAATGTTAGGGTACCAATTCCTTCTAACGTACCCTAAATTAGGGTGTTGGGCAAGCTCAATCTGAATGCACCATCTTTGCTTGTATACTTTTTAACACTAACAAATATCTAGATGCAGAATATCAAACAAAATCAGTCCACACACACTCTAGCAGTCTGGCTGCCAGCAATCAACATACTGTACAAAACAAGGCTATTGCTCAATGTGTAATTTGAAAGGAGTTTATAGTTAAGGAAAGCGTGGAAACTGGAAAGTTCTGACTTTTCGACATCAAGGGCAATCATATTTAATTAGGGAAGTTTGGAAAAAGCCTCCATTATATTAAGAAAAGGAAGCAGATTTTCGAACAGCAGTTGACAGTAGCTTTGTTCCCCCTAGAGAGTTATCGGCTCTCGCATATCCATTCAAGTACGCCTTTTCAGACAGAGTAGCTCAACAGTCTTGGCCGATGCTATCTACAATCCATCTGTCAATCATGTTTATGAAATGGACATTCATTACTGTAGTAAGGATTTTCCCAAGGAAATGTCAAAGTATTCTTTGTGTCTCATATCTGATATTGCACACTCACATTCTTAAACAATTGCAACTCTCACACTGACGTCACGTAAATACCACTACAACGAATACACCGCCTCTGCCCAGATTTCTCAACAAACTGTGTAAAACACTGGCACAAAATGATCGTTTCACAGCTGTGAACTATGAAGAGATGATATATGTCTAGTTTTAATGTCTAGTAGGTGAAATTGAGTGTGCTACATCTGTCATAAAGCATCTGTGAGTAAAAAATAATAATAATAATATGAATGCATTGCATTCACAAATTTTCTAAAATAAAAGTCTCCAATACATGACGGACTTCATTAATAACACTAATTGTGTACAGAAATACACTAGAATCAAACCAGGTGTGCACGTACATTACTTTGTGTTTGTCTGTTTTGTTTATTTATATTTGTTTCATCCATGCCTCACTCTACATAATGCTGATTAATATGGACCATTTGGGGAAATTAGCATATTATTAAACCAAACCATCTCCATAATAAGGGCTTTTTGTCCAACCTCTCTCTTTGTAGTTATTTGTCATATAGGATATATAGGGTTCTTGTGTTTATAAACACAGCAAAATGGAATAGGAATGGGTCTTGAGACTTTTGCAGTTTTAAGTGTTAAGTGTTACATTTTAATTTTTGGATACATTTTTCTTTAACATTTCTAATGATACTCAGTTTGTCCAGATCAAGCAAAAATGTGATGTTTTAACATGCAGTGAAAGTTGAACACCCGTAATCTGGGGCCTTCGGCGATCCTTGACTGGGTTAAAAAAAAAAAAATAGCCCTCCTAGTCAGGCCCGGATTAAGAACACGTAGGGCCCTGGGGCTATAAAAAACAAAAAAAACAAGGGCCCCCATATAGTAGCCGATTTTGGTGCCACAACGTTTTCTACCACAGAAATAATTTGTATTTTAAAAATGTATATTTTCAAAAAAGCAAAATCTTCAATACACAGAGATACAATGATATCATGAATATTCATTTTTAATATTAAGTAGGCCTATATATAAATATTCCAGGCTGCAACACAATAACTTCAGATATGAGGTCAAAGCAAACAGGTTTCCAGAAACAAAAATAACTTTTGAGCATATACAACTGCCTTAAAGAGTTTTAAAACAGTGAGGTGAGATCCCAAATTTGAGCTATTTTGGGGGTTTCGGGGCCTGCTCTACCAAGACAATTTTGATATCTCTGATCTATTATGTGCATTTTAAGACATTTGAAGGCTAAAAAATGAATAATAAATAGGCTTCAAAACCATGTTAGTGGGCAGTATTATCTGTCATACCTGCTCTCTCCTCACTTTTAATCATGCTTTTTTTTCTTTTGCCCTGTCTCTTCCCCTCCTAAAACTGAGCTTTGACTGATAGTCTTTTCATTTTCGAAGAAAGCAAACATAGGGTCAACTGATGTTTAGCCTATATTTTACTAAGCATTTTCTTAGACAAGTTAATTCACTAATGGCTATGAACGAAGGCTAGGTAAATGAGTTTATTTAAATTAATTCACAATATGTACACACACATTCATTATCATATGCCTAATCTGATGAAATTGGCTTCGGTAATGTCCTTTTTTTTAATTCAAAATGGCGAAATTAGACAAAATGTTATTAGTTTGCCTGATTAATGTTGTCGGTTGTTTAACATTTCTATCCTAGAACAGCTGTCAAATATGACATGTTTAGTTTAGCTACATCTCAAACCGAAGCGCAACTCGTGCAGCGAAATGCAAATTCACACTCAGCAGCTTCTGTGGACATAAAGCCCGCCGACTTTAATCTGAGCGACATTGATGACCGGTGACAGACCGCAGGCAGCTCAGATTAGAAGATATCCTTGCAGCACTAAAGTAGTACTCTATTCATCAATTATTTCACATGTGTTATATACAACTCAGAAAAATGCAAGAGATCCGGACCTCAATGACCTCATAGCTGGCTATGGCCATGATTACAGTCGTGTAGGCAGCCTAAAGTTTACCTCAACACTTCAGTTAACATGGTCGGAGCTATTCAGTCTGGTTCAGTTAGTTTCGCCACAGAGCCTTTACTGTAACACATGATGTTGCGCTTCAAATCAAATGGTTAAAGCGACTGCCTGGCACTCGAAAGCACCGACCGAGGTTGTCAGCGTTGTGTGTGAGATGATCCAGCTGCTCTCGCGCTGCGACTGCTGGATGCGTGCACGGTTTAATCAGGTAGCGCCGTTTCATCACCTGGCTTTTGCTGTTTGTTTCACATGCACTCACAGCACTCCAGTAAATAACATAGTTTAATAAGTAGGGGCGTGGTGGGGTTTGGCGAGCGGCCCACCAGGAAAAGTTAATGTGCTCCCGATCGGCGGTCTATCATTTCCTCTGCCAATCATGGGCCCTCTCCATGGTCGGGCCCTGGGGCTTCAGCCCCACCAAGCCCTTATGTTAATACGGCCCTGCTCCTAGTTCACAAGGCTGGAAAAAACAGTGAGATGCACCAAACTGTAGCTTGTTCTGCACATCACATTTGCGACACTGTGGACATTTTTCATAGACCTATTTGAATAGGTACAGTGCCCTCCACTAATAGTGGCACCCTTGGTAAATATGAGCAAAGATGGCTGTGAAAATAATTCTGCATTGTTTATCGTTTTGATCTCTCATAAAAATAAATCACAAAATTTTAACCTTTCATTGAAGTAAAACGATTTAAAGTGTGTGTGTGTGTGTCATTATAAAATAAATGTTTTTCTCCAACCCACCCATAGAAATTCTTATGAGTAAAATATCTCTGAAGTATAGTAGATTGACTAGGGGCATGGAATTGTCCAGCCATGACTTCCTGTTCCACATGTTCCTGTTAAATATGAGGAAACACAAAAGCCAAATTCCTTGAGTCATTCATCACAACGGGTAAAGCCACAGAATATTGTTCTGGTATGGTTTGGTGCAGTATCAGATGGGTTTGGTGCAAACAGCGATAAAAAAAGTTCCCCATGCCCACGGTTAAAAATACAGCTGGATCTTTAATGTGGTGGGCCTATTTTTTTGCTGGAGGTCCTGGACATCTTGTTCAGATACATGATATCATGGATTCTAGCAAATACCAACAGATAAAAAAACCTGACAGCCTCTGATAGAAATCTTATAATGAGACGTGGTTGGATCTTCCATCAGAACAACGATCCAAAACAAACATCAAAATCAACACACAAATGTGTCACTGAGCACAAAATGAATCCATGGCCATGACCATCCCAGTCCCCTGACCTGAACCCTATAGAAAATGAGTGGGGTGAACTGAAGAGAAGAAGCACTAACATGGATCTAGGAATCTGAAGGATCTGGAGAGATTCTGTATGGTCTCTGATCTCTTGTCAGGTGTTATATAAAAATATAAAAATAATAATAATATGAATGCATTGCATACACAAATTTTCTAAAATAAAAGTCTCCAATACATGACGGACTTCATTAATAACACTAATTGTGTACAGAAATACACTAGAATCAAACCAGGTGTGCACGTACATTACTTTGTGTTTGTCTGTTTTGTTTATTTATATTTGTTTCATCCATGCCTCACTCTACATAATGCTGATTAATATGGACCATTTGGGGAAATTAGCATATTATTAAACCAAACCATCTCCATAATACGGGCTTTTTGTCCAACCTCTCTCTTTGTAGTTATTTGTCATATAGGATATATAGGGTTCTTGTGTTTATAAACACAGCAAAATGGAATAGGAATGGGTCTTGAGACTTTTGCAGTTTTAAGTGTTAAGTGTTACATTTAAGTGAAACACAAAAGCCAAATTCCTTGAGTCATTCATCACAACGGGTAAAGCCACAGAATATTGTTCTGGTATGGTTTGGTGCAGTATCAGATGGGTTTGGTGCAAACAGCGATAAAAAAAGTTCCCCATGCCCACGGTTAAAAATACAGCTGGATCTTTAATGTTGTGGGCCTATTTTTTTGCTGGAGGTCCTGGACATCTTGTTCAGATACATGATATCATGGATTCTAGCAAATACCAACAGATAAAAAAACCTGACAGCCTCTGATAGAAATCTTATAATGAGACGTGGTTGGATCTTCCATCAGAACAACGATCCAAAACAAACATCAAAATCAACACACAAATGTGTCACTGAGCACAAAATGAATCCATGGCCATGACCATCCCAGTCCCCTGACCTGAACCCTATAGAAAATGAGTGGGGTGAACTGAAGAGAAGAAGCACCAACATGGATCTAGGAATCTGAAGGATCTGGAGAGATTCTGTATGGTCTCTGATCTCTTGTCAGGTGTTCTCCAAACTCACCAGGCATTACAGAAGAAGACTCAGAGCTGTTATCTTTGGAAAAGGACGTTGCAATAAATGTAGCCAACGTAAACTAGAGAAAAATATTTATTTCATAATGAGATGCCGATTTCATAATGAGATGCCCCCAAGCATCATATTTACCAAGGGTGCCAATATAAGTCGAGGGCACTGTATTTGTATTTATATATTTATTATAATTACAAAATTTTATAAATAAATCAATCTGAAAATGTGCATCCCTAGCCTGAAATAAGAATGAATCACAAAGTCGACCAACAACAGAGAACTCAACCAATTCCTGCCTCATTCCTACATAACACTTAGAATAAACAACCAAAAGAGAAGGGCCTCCTAAAGTAAGCAATCTACTCTCGTCATGAGATGTAAACCAGAGCTGACAATCTATGCATACGTCCATGTTTTTGCACAGAAGCAGAAATCAAAGCTTAGAGTGAACTCTAGCGCTAAAATCCCTCCACGCCAGCACATGGTCAAAATCGGCCACGATGGGTGTTTCTGAGACACTTTGATGGCCACTTGAATGACATGGGAGGCTGTTCAGTCTAAACACACCCCTAAAAGTATGGCTAAATCTATCAGATGGGCTGTAAAACTGCCTGTCACCACAGCAATATAATCATGGATGGGGTCACTGTACCCTTGCCAATGTCCCTGGTTGGAGAAAAAAAACTGGCAGTCACTCTCAAAAATAAAAGAAGACAACCACTTGAAGTTTCTTGTCTGATCCATTATATGCATATATATATTTATACCCAGCCAAAAAATTAACAAAACAAAAAAATCACATGTACATAAGTATTCACAGCCTTTACTTTAACACTCAAAATTGAGCTCAGGTGCATCCTGTTTCTACTGACCATCCTTGAGATGTTTCTACATCTTGATTGGAGTCCACCTGTAGTAAATTCAGTTGATTGGACATAATTTGGAAAGGCACACACCTGTCTATAAGATCCCACAGTTAACAGTGCATGTCAGAGCATGAGCACAACTAAGCCATGAAGTCCAAGGAATTGTCTGTAGACCTCTGAGATAGGATTGTATCGTGGCACAGCTCTTGGGAAGGGTACAGAAAAATGTCTGCAGCAATGAAGGTCCCAACAAGCACAGTGGCCTCCATCATCCGTAAAAGAAAGAAGTTTGGAACTACCAGGACTCTTCCTAGAGCTGGCCGCCCGGCCAAACTGAGCAATCGGGGGAGAAGGGCCTTAGTCAGGGAGGTGACCAAGAACCCGATGGTCACTCTGACAGAGCTCCAGCATTTTTCTGTGGAGAAAGGAGAAACTTCCAGAAGAACAACCATCTATGCAGCACTCCATCAATTAGGCCTGTATGGTAGAGTAGCCACTCAGAAGCCATTCCTCAGTAAAAGGCCACCTGGAGTTTGCCAAAAGGCAACTGAAGAACTCTCAGACCATGAGAAACAAAATTCTCTGGTCTGATGAAACAAAAATTGAACTCTTTGGCCTGAATGGCAAGCATCATGTCTTGAAGACATTCTTGAAGAAAACCTGCTCCAGAGCGATCTGGACCTCAGACTGGGGAGAAGGTTCATCTTCCAACAAGGACAACGACCCTAAGCACACAGCCAAGATAACAAAGGAGTGGCTACAGGACAATTCTGTGAATGTCCTTGAGGGTCCCAGCCAGAGCCCAGACTTGAAACCGATTGAACATCTCTGGAGAGATCTGACAATGGCTGTACACCGACGCTCCCCATCCAACCTGATGGAGCTTGAGAGGTCCTGCAAAGAAGAATGTGAGAAACTGCCCAACAATAGGTGTGCCAAGTTTGTAGCATCATACTCAAAAATACTTGAGGCTGTAATTGGTGCCAAAGGTGCTTCAACAAAGTATTCAACAAAGGCTGTGATTACTTATGTACATGTGTTGTTGTTGTTTTGTTTTTTTTATAAAATTGTAAAGACTTCAAACAAGCTTCTTTCACATTGTCATTATGGGGTATTGTTAGTAGAATTGAGGGGAAAAATAATGAATTTAATCCATTTTGGAATAAGGCTGTAACATAAAATGTGGAAAAGTGAAGTGCTGTGAATACTTTCCAGATGCACTGTATATGTTTGGCATCAGTTCTTCCAATCCTAATTGATGGAGTGTGTAGCTTTTCATTTCTTAAACAACCATGTAAGACAACACATCATGGCCATATTCCAGGATCAAATTGTGAAAGAATGGTTGGGAGGGAGCACGAAGAGTTTCATTGAAAGTCTTTGGGATGTGCTGGAGTAGACTTTACAGAGTGCTGGACTCGCATGCACCTCTTGATGGAATTTTTTTTTTTCTGATGTTATTTCCATCAAGAGGTGAATTAAATATTGGCCTTGGCGATATATCAGTAGAACACTAGCAGAAGGCCACAATTCCTTTAAAATAGTATCATGGTTTATGTCCTGCAGTAAAAGTCTGTGGAAAATGAGAATGCATAAACTGTTATTGCATTACAAGACCATTAATAATTTAATGAGTTCATCTTATCATCGACTATGGAATTGCACCTGTACCTCGGTGTAATGCCAAAACCCCTGCATACATTTTCCTCAAATCACATTTTTCTCCCCCTCCCTCTATTTTTAAAAAACAAAGCCTTGCGTAACAGAATTTCTTTCTCTGATTGAACAAAAGATGTATCTCAAAATTCACATGCTGTGCTTAGATCTGCCCAAAGAAAGCAATATAAACTTAAATATAAATAAAGAAAAAAGAAAAATTCTAAAACTAAATGATCAGAGCTATACTACCCACATTCATTTCAACGTATTATATATCCATCATCTCATTTGCTTCCTCTTAAAAAGTTACAATTAAATGTAAAAAAGTTTGCCAAAAGCACAGCAACATGTGCATTGAACAAGTGGTCATATATAAACAGTAGAAAGAAATAATATAAACACCCTACTCAGAAAAAAGTAGATCAGTTAATCTTAGTGTTGCTGCGCAATATTTGCCAGAAATATGTGCACTTACAATTGAATTAGACATACCAGCATGTAATATAGATCAAATGTGCTTAACGGTCTAGCAGGTGAAGCTGACAGCTGCATGTCGAACCTCAGGAGACGCTAATATGTGACAGATATAGTGAGAATGACGAGAATATGTGCACCTTGCTGAGCATTTGGTTACTACAACATGTCACGACAACTCTCAGTTACGTTTGATTCATTGGAGATCCAATCTAAACTACTTGGTCTCTGGTTCCTCAGTGCTGACTAACAATGTAGCTTTCACACTGCTAATGGAAGGATCTAGCTGTTCTCTACAGGGCTGGGTAAAAAGAATGTGAGAACTGGCTACCTTTCAATTCCGGGGTGTGAATTTTAAAGTGCCCCTATTATGCTTTTTTCGAATATTACCTTTCATGCAGTGTGCAATATAGCTGTTGATGACTGTAAAAGGTCTGCAATGTTTTAAAGATCCCAGTGCATGACAAAAAGTTATTGTCTACTAAAATAGTGGTTCTCAAACTTTTTTATACCAAGTACCACCTCAGAAAATATTTGGCTCTCCAAGTACCACCATAATGACCAACATTAAAATACAGTAGCATAGTACGGTTCAAAAACGAGGCAGTTTATTCCTAATAGGAATATTTATTGTTGTCAGCCAATTTAACATTGTAAATACACAGATTGTACATTAACACTGCACCGTGCTTACATACAATATAAATAAAATAATTAAATAATGATTAAATTAAAATGTGTTGTACCTAAAAGTTAAATTAAAACTGCACTGTACTTAAATGTATAAAGAAAACTTTACTCAAATAAAGATTAAATTAAAATGCATTGTTTTAACATATTTTATATTAAAAGTCCCTGTAAAGTAAAAACTAAATATTTGTTCTTAGTATGTCACACCACAAAAAAATGTGTTATTAACCACCCAGCCAAATTTGAATGATTAAAAAAAAGCCAAGCAAAATCTTGAAAAAATAAGCAGCATTATCTACTCTCAAACGCTGGGGGCGTGTCCGCTGTCTGCGCTGAAACCACGCCCACTAACGGGAAAGCTGCAGTAAGCACACAAGACAACCGAGCAGTGGCACGTACAGCAACGATGGCACCAAATGTTGGCGGGACGGGCGGATGACGGCCTGGGCGTAGATAGTCGGTTCGGCCCCATTCTGCAATGGATTATCTGTGTATCCCAGTTGTCTCTGATGAACGTTTGTAAAACTATCCGGTGTAAAACGACCACTGCAGAGGCAGGTGTTGGTGGTGATCAAGGTAGCCGTTCACAAAATTAATCCACCTCTTCTTGTTATCATCGATTTTGTTTTTTTATAAGCTTATTATAAGTTTTACAACTAGGTAATGTGCATTTACCTGATGAAGGCATAACTAGCTAGTTAACTGTAGGCTGTAGTAACTAACGGTAGTGACAGTAACTCGCGATTGAACGGGCGAAGTGATGTGAATGTGCTCTAATGTTAGTTATTATAGTGTTAGGGGAAGGGCCAGGCTCAGTGTCTCCAATTTGTCATCGAGCCACTGTTTTAGTACAACACAGTTCACAGTCTTTGTAATGCGTTTCAGCAATACATTTCTAACATTTATAATGTGTTTAGAAACAAATTTTAGAATCGCCTTTACAGCGACTTTAATTTAGTGATTCCTCTGCATACCACTAGAGGGAGCCTGAGTTTGGCCACACTTTGGCCCTGTCCCAAATGGCACACTTCATGTGCACTTTCGGTCTTGTGGACTTACAATGTCCGCTGCGGCGTGTCCGTTAAGGGTGCGCAGGGTGTCCCGTTTGTCATTTTAGGCCTCAGAAGGGTGCTCGCGAGCGCCCCCTTTGCGGTCAATATGCACCCTCGAGGCGCACTTCTGTCGAGCGCGCACTGTTCATTGTTGCATTATTCCAAATAAATAGATTGAGATTCACAAAAAAAGTAACGTAATTCACAAAAAAGAATACAATTCACAAATAAATTAAATGAGATTTGCAAAAAAAAAATACATTTGAGAATCACTTTCTGTGCATTTGTGAATCGCTGCACACATTTGTGAATTGCTTCTTGTGCATTTGTAGATCCCTGCATGCATTTGTGGATTTTGAAACAATTCTAGTGACAAATAGTGACAACTCGAATAATGCAATTCTATCCCCATATTATCGAACCGTTTCAAACACTGAAAAAAGAGATGCAATGTATATTATGAGAAAATGAAAGTGTTTTTGACCTTGAATGCATGTAACCAGTTGTAGGAGACTTTCAAAAAATTTGTGACATTTAAAAATAGTCGAAACTGAATGAAGACTCAGGAAGATTCAAGGCCCTATTTTAACGAACTAAGCGCATGGTCTAAAGTGTATGGCGCAGGTGCACTTAGGGCGTGTCCGATTCCACTTTTGCTAGTTTAACGACGGCTAAAATGCAAGCAGCAACCTCCCGCAGTTTCTCTTAAAGCCAATACGGAAGTGACATATACTACAATTCATTGACTGGCCACTAGGTACAGGCTCCAGAAGGGAGCAGAATCTCATTGAGCCCCATGTTAAAATGCCAAACTTTACAGCAGAATAAAACATATTTACAGCCTGGTACAAATTGTGGTTTGGTTTTGGTCTATACGGCTAATTTTGCCCTTCATGATGTGAGCGGGGTGAATTTTTTTATAACTCATTCGTTTACATTATATAAAGCATTAAAGTTCTACATAATTAAGGGCGTGGCTACTTCGAGTGACAGGTGGATAGCCATTTATCATGCGGCTGGTCAATAGAGGCGCTGGTCCAGTGGCGGCTGGTCAATAGAGGGCGCTGGGGCGCCGCCCCCATCAAAATTCCAGAAATATACATGTATACAAAAATTATATAAAAGTGAAATAAAAATAAAATAGTTTACTCATACGACGTGCCGGCTGTTAGTAAGAGCCTCAGCATTTAATAAAAACTGGCTTTGATCGGTTAACTATTTTATATTTTCTTCAATATGTTTCATGCGGTTTCATGGGCGAGGGATGCTGGACAAATTGATGTCTATCTGAGTCCAAAATACACGGGCAGCATGTGACCTGAAGCTGGTCTCTAATTGGTTTCTTAAAGATCCTCCTCCGGACACAGGTCGCTGCGTCCCTGGCGAATCAGAATTGGATGCATGTTATTTTATCCAATCTGATTGGTTCTCGTCACCTTGTTAGGATGATCACTTTCGTGATGGCAGCAGTTGGCACCAAATTTTTTCACAACGTGTTCGTTGGAAAAAAAAAATAGGATAAAGGATCCCGAACCGGACTGGCTGGATGTGTTGTTAGCAATGCCCTTTATTGCTTTCCCTGTCTTTTATTTCAAAGTGTCGGTACTGAAGTTTTGTGGACAACAACGGGAGTAAGAGACCTCAAATATCTAACTGAACAATGCTAACGTCATGACACTACTGAGATGACTGACTTTAATAAGAGAGTCATTGAGAAATTTGCTGGCCAGAAAGAAAGGAGAGCAAAATTTATGGTCAAGTAGTCAACATGCTAGTCTGTTGTTGCTGTTTTCTTTTGTTTTTCCTTTCCTCATTCAATTATATGTGGGAAATGAATGTGTAAAAAGTGAAGTGAAGTGAAAAAGTGAAGACACTGTTTTCTCTTTAATGCTTGAATTTAGTCAACATGCATCTTGATACTGCCGTCCTCCCCCAAAAAAACGCCACTGATGCTGTCTGTTAGTCATTGTGTCATTTCAGCTCCGCCGACGTCCTGCCTTTTTGCCCATGTTCTGTTATTCGGGAGAGACCCGCGATGACGCGCTGCCAAGATGGCAAGGGCCAGCTCAACCCTACTTTGCGCTTCAAAACTGCTTATCAGAATCCTATGGGTGACGTCACGTAATTTTTTTTACAGTCTATGGTAAAATGGTCGCCGCACCCGGCACATGGTCTAAAAGGGTTGTCCCTATTCTATTAATGAGTAATGGGTGTGTTTTGGGCGTAACGTGCAATAAACCAATCAGAGTCTCATCTCCCATTCCCTTTAAAAGCCAGTTACGCTAAATTAGATAAATTAGAACATTCAGATAAATGCAATTCCACCATGGTTTTACACCATGAAATTTTATTTGTAAAAAAAAAAATGTATTTATTGTAAATAACAATGTATTACTTATTCATTATTATTAATATCATTAATGTTTCCAAAAACATATATACACCATAATACAATAGTAAAACTATAGCAACATAAGTGCATAATTTGGGACCTTTACTGTAAGCTACCCATTACGTGTGTTTACTATTGTTCACTAATGAGATTCAATTAAACTGTTTTAGTGGTTCTGCATCAGCTCATAATTACGGTTCACTCTCTGTGATGCACCAAGTGCCACCCCATGCTCTCCAGGGGCCAAAGAAACACAATCTCTCTGTCTTTCTCTGTACGAGTCGGTTGTTGTTTTTTATCTGGTCATGATGAGATGATTACGAATCGGACAGTCTTAATTACAGCACGTTAAATTGCCCATCTGCATAAAGGGAATTATATAGACATGAATATGTATGCAGCTCATTGCCAAATGCACTCTAGACAGAGCACCATTGGTTTCCAAGCTACAGCATGTCTATGCAAATGTGTTTGTTTATTTGTGTGTAACGCAATAAGAGAATGTAAGAAAAAAGTGTTTGCTTTTCAGAAGTACTGACAGCACGAACCCAGACTCCACTACAGCCGTGACTTTGCAGCTAAATTAAATATTAATAGCATGAAATGGAAATCAGAATGTGAATTCTCCTTGCGTTCAAGGTGATAAACTGAAGCTCTTTACCTTTTCACCTGCAATACCCTGCCCTCCCGGCAGTCCAGGTTCACACATTCACCAGAGAAAAAAAAATAAACTAGATTCACTTTCCAAAAATACATTTTCTCAGTGCTTGCAAGGCAGTAAAATAGGGGTGTAACGATTCATCTACTACATCGATGTATCGATTTATTTTCCTACGATCTAACTACATCGATCTGTGCTCAGCAAGTTGGCCTTCCGGACGACATATATCGATCTAACATCGTTTTAAAAGGTAATCAATCGATTGTATCGATAATAGGAAATAACGCATTGGATTTAAGCACGTCAGACTTTAAATGGATGTTTTTTCTTAGCACTTTTAATGATAAAGGCGTTAAATGTTACTCGATTCAGTCTGCCTATCTGTGACATCATCGCAACACACGCACCAGCAGCAGCGCTAAGAAAACAAAACATAGCATGGCGGATGGCAGAGGAGAAGCCAACCAGCACGAAATGATCAAGCCACCAGGAGAAAGAGCTACCTGTACTTTCAACCCTTGCTAAATGTTACCTGTGCATTCCTGGCACCCGTGTGCCAGCAGAGCGAGTTTTTAGTGCTGCTGGCGACATAGTGAACGTACAGAGAAGTGTTCTGCGGTCAGATCATGTTGATACTTTTGAAAACATAATCTGTAGAGTCATTGAAGAGTGGTTGGTTACATTGTACATTTTGTTAAATATTGTTTGTTTATGAAACTGAGAGTAGTAGCAGGTTCAGCCAGTTTATTCAACCTGAAGAAATGTTGGTTGCACTTTATTTTTTATATTAATATTGTATTTGTATTATTTTAATGTTGAAAAACAATAGCAAAAGTAGCAGGTAAACCTACTATTAATTAAACCTGAAGAGAAGTTAGTTGCACTTTATTTTTGATATTAATATTGTAATATTTATGTTGGAAAACAAAAGCAGAAGTAGCAGGTTAACCTACTGTTGAAATGTTGGTTGCACTTACTGTGCTTTTATTGAAAATGTATTGAATATTGAAAATGAGAGCAGAAAAGGTTAACTTCCTGTTAATTGAACCTAAACTGTTGGTTGCACTTTATTCAAATAAAATTTGAATGCATTTGCCATTAATTGTTGTTTACTTGTTTGTTTATATCCATAATTAATTGATATACCGGATTCCCTTACAAGAAACAACAGGAATCTAGGAAACTTCACCTGCACTGACCAGTATCCAGATATTTATTTCAGTCACACAATTTTTGGCTAAAAAGTTACTGAATCGATTTCAAGTCACTGAATCGTTTCGGATCGTATCGTTCTAAATGAACCAAAATCGTCCTTGAATAGTATCGACAACCTCAAATCGAGATACGAATCGAATCGTTGTTAAAACGAATCGTTACACCCCTACAGTAAAAGAATGGTGTTAAAGTATATAAAGTAAGCTTTAGGCTTTGGATCTGCACAAATTCGTAAAAGTGTGATTCAGAGCAATTCAAGCTTGAAATGCCAAGTTCTGAAGAGAATTTATGCTTTTGGGAAAAAAAAGTGACTGCTATATGACAATAATATGGCAATTAAAACAAAAAACACTGAGAAAAGTCAATAATATATGACAATATACAATCTGTATTGAGGTGTTTTAGTCATATTTTGAATTATGCATTTGTTTTGTGTTTTAGGATTGAAAGAAATGTCTGTGAATGGAAATGGTCAATGGACTGCATTTATATAGCGCTTTCAACAGACCCATGGCCATCCAAAGCGCTTTACACATTGCCTCACATTCACCCATTCATTCACCGACGTCATTGTCAGCCATGCAAGGCGCCATCCAGCTCGTCGGGAGCAGCTGGGGTTAGGTGTCTTGCTCATGGTCACCTCGACACTTGGTCAGGTGGAAGCGGGGATTGAACCACCAACCTTCCGGTTTGTAGACAACCTACATGAACCATTGAGTAAACTTAATGGAAAATGCACTGGTATTTTTCTGCCAGGACATTACATATTTTTCTTACAGAGAAAAAATTCTAGTCACTTTTGTGTGACATAATGTGTTTGAATTATTTTAATTTGAGGGCCGCAAAATATTTTATGTAATCAGTTCCATCAAAAAATGTAAGATTATTAAAAACTGGCAAATTATTATTTTGTACTCGTAGATTTTAATGACTCTTAACTTGAAATATTTGAGTAAGATAATTCATACATTTAACTTAAAAATATCATGTAATCTCAATTTAAATATTTTTAGTAGTGGAAACTTGGCTAGCTTAAACTACCTAATTCAGTAAATGCTAACGCCACAAGACAAACTCTTCTAAATTGGCATAGCTAAACATTAAACATTAACATTAAGTATTTATTGGGTAGGGTTAGGGGTAGGTGTAGGGAGGGCTTTTATTGTCCCATTAAGGCCTCATCCATTTAATAATTACTCTCTACGTTATTATTGCATCCTGTTAATGTACAACAATACTGAGGTGCAAATAGTAGTTTCTGTCAAAATAAAGTATAAATAGCTTCTAATTACTATTTACACATATTGCAAAGAACTGCTACTTTTACATGGTGTAAATAGAATATATCACTATTTTCACTTAGTATGCTATTTCACTTAGTAAATAGCATCTACGGCTATATTTGCACTTAGTGTAAATATTATCTATCGCTAAGAAATAGAGTTTAGATTCTCTGCCCGAGCCCGAACTTGACCCGACCCTGCTGTTGTTCCAATGCCCTATGTCCTTCTATCTTTTTCGGACCTCAAAAGCAGAAAAAAAAAAAAAAAAAAACACCCTGCACGAGTTCCTCCATATATGGCAGTAAATGACGGCCAGGCTAAAAATTTACGAAAAGGATAAAAAAGTATCACGCAATGATACAGTAAGGCGCGCACCATATATGGAAAATATTCAGGAGGCATACTATAAGGTTTTGCGAGTTTTGTGCGTTCCTGTGAGTGCGTGCGAGCCGTCAGCAGCCGCTCATGCTTACTATAACTCGCACTGTTGTAATGGTACCCAGGATAAGCACACACACGCATAGGGTTGCCAACCGTTCCGTATAATACGGAATCGTCCCGTATTTGACACATAAAAGTCTTGTTCCGTATTGAAGTGTTACGGAACGCACTTTGTTCCGTATTTTTGAGAATCAATTCAGTGCAAATCCATGACAGACATTTTCACAGTTTTTTACCGTTAAAATCATTACCGTTAAAATTTTTTGCAGTGTGCGGTAGATAGGCCAACTAATTTCTCCCCGTTTGTCTATGATCAGCGAAGCGTTTTTAACATGTTGGAACATCATTAGAGAGAATGCCCTTTTAATTGGTCGTTTCAGTCATTGTGAGTCACGTGTCGTAGCAACAATGACGACAAGTGACAACAGCGGGAAATATTGTATTATAATATGCTATAATGTATGAAATCTATTTATCTAAATGTATCACCCCCCCCCCCCCCGTTCCTTATTTCCATTTCAGAAAGTTGGTAACCTACACACGCACCATTTTGAGAAATCAGGCTCAATTGAAACAAACGCGACTCTCATCTTCTCTATAAGATATATGATAAGAAATAATATAATAATACTAATAATAAGGTAAATTTCATTAATTTCAACAGATTTCTGTAGTTCAAACTACTTTGTTGTGGAATTGTGGTTGAGAACATCAGTTATAACAGCCCACATATGAAAAAATGGTCGGGTTTAAATCAGGCTCAAGCTCATAATTACAGTGACGGGCCGGGCTCGGACACAACGATTTTTTGGGCCCGACCTAAGCTCTACTAAGAAAATATGTTATTTGCACTTAGTGTAAATAGCATCTATTAGAAAATGGCCGCTGCCTTTATATTTTGACAGCCTAAAACAATTAAATGTCTTCGGTCAGAATCTGTTAAACTCCATACAAACAGTATAGCCCATCTCGAGAAGCAGCAGTTCCAGTAAGCAATTCCCTTAAAATCAAATCCTTTTCTCCAACAAAGTAACTCTGCGATTAAGAGTCCAGAAACGAACAGACAGCTCAGTCTGATACAAGCATGTGGAGTCATAAATCTGCAGACTTTGTCCCCTGTGGTCTGTCACTGTCTAATCCCAAACTGACTGATAGAAGAGATCCTATCGCCATAATCTGATTTCAAGTCTCTTTAGACAACCCAGGATGAAATAAACCTTTCTAGCAGATTATATGCATCTGGTCGAGATCCACTGGCAGACAAAAAAACACTCTTTCACACACTGCATCCTCAAACAGAGTGGAATGGCATTTTGAAGTGTGCTATCGGACCTCTGTGTGAAGAACTACTTCAGACTAGCCACAGAAACTCTATTTTGAATCCACTTACTAGTCATAAGATGCTATTCAAAGTCTTCCAGACTACCTATCCTTTCTTTAAGCATTTATAAAATAGCCTGTGTGTGGATAAATGCTCACTTTGCCAGAAATACCATACATATCAGGAGAAGCTATACCCTTGTAACCCTGAGGAAAGACATATGACTTCACTTACAGAAGAATACACCAAATATTCTGGCCATATCTGACAAATAGTTCTTGATTTGTAAATTGTTGCTTGAAATTTACATGTCTGAACCTGAGGAGATTTGTGTAAGCGTCATTAGATTATGATGTCTATCATAATCGTGGTTCATGGGCTAATTTTCTCCACAGAGTTTTCAAAAAATTTACAACAGCAATAAAATATAGCAGTATGTGTCCCTGCTGCTCTGGGGCTATTAAAAGCTTTTAAAACCTGCTTAAATTTATGTGACTTGTGAATCTCTCAATGGACACTTTAGCTTGGTTTCAAAATAGTGAAATGCCTTGCTGTATCATGTCTACCTTCTACTACTAAAATATATACTCATAAATGACTGATTCGGTACATTGTAAACTGGCAATATAACGCCACTCACCTGACAGCTGACTTCAGTAGAGTTTGTTATCTAATCTTAGTCAACAGTCAAACAAATTAAATATTTGGTAAAGTAGTCAATTTTTAATTATATTGAACCATTTTACACTATACCATTAAAATATTGAGAGTCAGGATTTTGAGGATTTTAAGAATCAAAAACAATACAAAAATCTTACCAACCTCAACACTTTTGAACAGCAGTGTAGTTATTTCTACTTTTAATTTATAAAAAAAAATGTTTTGTATTTTTTAAGAAAGCAAAATTTTAAGTATCGATATAATCAACATTTCTCTCATTTGCTAAGTCGGCATGAAACAAAAGATTAAATCTTTTTTTCCCTATTGTGACGTATATTCAAGTTAAACAGCTTCTCAAATAAGAACAAAAAAATTTGTCCATCGCCAGTAAACCCCTTACAAAAAATAAGTTTATTCAAGTGTTCTATTAGTATACTTCTTTTAAACTAAAAATAAGAAGGTATACTTTCAGTCTACTTTTTGTATACTTCTCAGAAATATAATAAAAATTACATTTAAGTATACTTGACTCATACTGACAGAAAAAAAAAAGTATATTTTGCCTATACCTATACGGGTTCAATCTTTTGATCGAAATATACTTAAAAGTATAATTAAGTATTCAAAGTATACTTGGGTAAGTTGGGTTGTAATGGTGTTGAATCTTTTGATTGAGTAGCCTATAATTGTTTTTGTTTTTTTTTGTTTTTTCGTATTAAACTTCCATTGTTTGAAAATATTGATTAGAATATTGATATAAAACAGATATGTTCCTAATTCTGCGTATCGGAATTTTTGTGTTGGCTAGTCCACTGGTAGTGTACATGGGAATTTTTTTAAAATCTACTTTACTCTTTCCCTAAATTCCCTGAATCCATGTTTTCACTGTTATACGGTAGGGGGTGCTATGACACCTAGTACAGAATCTCTGGATCAAAACCAAGCAGGAACCTCCCCCAGTTTATTTTGAAGCCAATACGGAAGTGACTTAAACTGCAATTCATCGATTGGTCGCTAGAGACAGGCTCCAAGAAGGGAGCAGAATCTCATTGAGCCCCAGCAGAAAAAAACATCCCGCCTCTTTGTCCATTTTCAGTTATCCGGGTGTGACGCACGATGACGTGCTGCCAAGATGGCAACGGCCAGCTCGACCCTAATATACGCTTCAAAACTGCTCTTCAGAATCCTATGGGTGACGTCACAGACACGTGCATATTTTTTTACAGTTCATGATCAAAACACAGGGATTGAAGAAGCTGAAACAAGTGATAGAAGATTGCTCACACAAATGTAAAATAGCATGATCATCAAATATTAAACAGCATGTAAATCAAAACTGCCTAATGTTACCAAATAAATTGTCGAACCCATGTAGAGGAAACGACTTTGAAGCTTTGGGGGTGTTGATAGACTATCTACTCCATCTGTGTTTTGATCGTCGTTCTGAATCTGATCAAGCCGTAGTCTTTGACAAAAATGCCTATTTCTCAACTTTTTGTTTAAAATGTTGCCTTTCTTTATGAAACTTACCCACATTCAAGTGTTGATAAAAAGGATGCATGAAGCTAAAATTAAATGATTTTAAAATTACTTAAAGTACAGTTAAAGGTATATTTCAAGTATAAACTAATAGTTTACTGAGAGTAGCCTACATTTCAAAGTGTACTTTCATAAACAAAAAAATGTACTTGTATTAAAATAGTAAACTACTAGTATACTTAGTACTGATGCAGTAAAAATTAGAAACCTAATTGTGCACTTAAAGTTTACTACTGTTACACTTATAGTACACTTAAACATATACTTTTATATACTGAAAGTGGGCCAATTTAGTCCCAAGCAGTATTGAAATAGTACACATTGATATGAGTATACTTACTACATAAAGTATACTTAAAAAAATACTTGAACATTACTTAAGTATACTTCATAAAATTAACTTGAAGTATACCGCTTTTTCGTAAGGGATCGTAATCATCATCAAGAGAAGTTGCTACAAGAGGGAGGGGAAGTTAAATTGATTGAAGATTACAAGGACACATGATTTAAAAAAAAAAAAAACATGCTTGGATAAATTATTTACAATAAATACTAGGGTTTTTTTTTTCACTGAGTATCACTGTGATTGCCATATGCGAAAGATTTTGGTCAAAAAAAAACAAAAAAAAAAACAAGAGGGTATTTTTAAAGGCAGTGTGGATATGAATATGATGCCATAAAATACTGTCTATATATGTGGCTCACTAAGTTTTGGAAGAGTTTTGTAGTGAAATCACACCAAAACTTCAAGCCACCACTAAAGTGGCTAGTGGCAATACTTCAACCACTTCCAGCAAGAGGTTTCATCTAATCCTACTGGGGGATACAGCTCACTTGTTTTTGCATTACCAAAGATTCATGAGAGATATTCATAACATCTGTAGAGAAACATCAGGCTACATTTACCACCTGTCACACAGAGTATAGTGAAATTCACAGGAATGCTTAGGCAATTTCTTTATCTATCCTCCAAAAATGGGTTTATGATATGCTGTGTATTATGCTAAAAGTCTAATAGCACGGTTTGCAGATTATGGTCCGATTATTGCCCATGAAGACATTGGAAAGAAAATAATGACAGACTAATGATTTATCAAGCACACTGAAATAATACAAATGTATTAGTGTGGCAACACTATCAGAAAAACATTTGAAAAACGTATCCCATTAGGGGTTCAACAGCTTGTCACTGGGGCAGTACCCTTAAAATGGCATCTTTGTATCTTTTTTACCCATAAAAGGTGCATAGTACGAATACGGACCTCAATGTACTACTATTTAAAGGTCCCGTTCTTCGTGATCCCACTGTTCAAACTTTAGTTAGTGTGTAATGTTGCTGTTAGAGCATAAATAATACCTGTAAAATTATAAAGCTCAAAGTTCAATGCCAAGCAAGATATTTTATTTAAAAGAAGTTCCCTTTCAAAGCCTACAGCGAACGGCCGGCTTGGACTACATCTTGGTACTTCCTTCATAAATGACGTCAGTAGAACAGTAGAACAGACTAACCTCCGCCCACAAGAATATGCGCAAAAAGGGGGCGTGGTCTTGTTGCTGTCCCACGTGGAGAAGAGGACGTGTCGCGTGGAGAAAAGGAAGTGTTGCGTTTGAGTGTGTTTGTCGCCATGTCGTCGAGACGCTGTTATTTTCATCCCGGAGTCAAATCACCTTTGTTTGGCTTTCCCAGGGACGCTGTAGAGATCATTGAGCGCATACATCACCCAGTTAAGAGGCGTGACCTTTCCACGTGCGCTAAGCTGCTGTCGAATCACAACACAGGAACCGTGACACGTTCGCTAAGCTGCGGTCAAATCCCAACACGGGAACCGCTGGCACAATCAGAACTCGTTACGTATTTCTGAAGGAGGGACTTCATAGAATAAAGGAAGTCATCAGCCGTTTTTAGGAGAGTGAAAACAGCGGTATACAGATAAGTAAATTGTGTTAAAAATACTGTTTTTTTTTACACACGAAACATGAACACATGTTATATTGCACACTGTAAACACAATCAAAGCTTCAAAAAACACGAAGAACGGGACCTTTAAGGAAGAAAAAAGGTACAAAGATGTCTTTTTAAGGGTACTGTCCCAGTGACGGCAGCTGTACCCCTAAAGCTACACATTTTTTCTGACAGTGAAGGAGTTGAAAGCCTCCGTTAACATCCACCACAGCGATGCCACTCAAAATGCCATACCTTCTCTCCTGGTGTAACAGCCAGTATGTCTTCTCCTGCATCCCCCTGGAGAAGACATGGCAGATGGGCTTGTTGGTGGACAATCCCATATTGACACATTAAGCAGTGGATTTTGAGGTCTATAGTGCCCTGCACCATTACAGCTGTCTGGGGCTCTTTGTAACACTCTGGCCAGCAGCTGCAGAGCTGGATAATATTACTCGATAATTGGGAGACTACAAGCTCAAGACCCACAGTAACCTTGTTTGACGTGCCTGAGAACATTAGAGTCAAGGTTAATAGAGTAAAACTCCTGCAAGTCTGTGGTCCATGTGTAGTGCATGTGTAGAAGAGCAAGGATATTCTGAGCGTGCCATGGTTTTTGTAATATTGTCTTAAATTGTAATTGACTAGAGACCAATTTAAAAAAATGAATAAATCAAATCTATAAACATAAATAAATAAAAATATAAAGATAAACAAATAAATAAGTAAATCTTCAATACAACAGTACTTTCTTATTTGCTTAAGTATAAACTTAATAATAATTCAAAAGTTTAAAAAACAAAGACGACAGTCTAGGTCTAGGCTTTGGAGGATTCCTTTTGCATTGCAAGGTATCCAATTCCATCCGAATACAATGTTAACTTAATTTCCCGTCTCCTGAGAGACCTTCATCTGATCGATTTTTGAAGGCAGCTTATATGCATCCTTTGCTGCCTTTGATATCCCATAATCCTGTGCATTTCATTGCATGATAGTTGATGATGCCTGACAGTTGCGGTTGGTTGTCAGTTTGTGTGTAAATGTACGTTTTTGACCAACATTTTCCACTTCTGATGTAATTTTTAGCGTGAAATTACGATTGTAGTAATTAATATTTGTTTCATTATCACCAAAGCAAGCTCAATTTTGCTGCAGATCATTAAACCGTTACGCTGTCTCAGACATTTGTATGAAATCCGTTTCGAGAGGTACCTTTGTGCCAAAATGCTGCCTACAAAGTCATTGCCTGATAAGGTAGCGAGACAACAAATCAGCTGCCTAAGGCCTGGGACACGCTAGACGATTTTCAAATCTTAACCGATTTTAAAACTGTGGGAGACCACGGACATAAAGGCAGTTTCAACCAATTTTTAGCATTATACTCCTACGAATGCACAAACTAGAAGATTTGTCTGGACCGTGAGAGTGAGACACACAACTGTCAATTGAAGTAACATATTCACAGTGAGATGAGATCTCACAGAGACAAGAAAACATCGTCAGCTGGTTCTCCTTGCGTAGTTTTGTTTTACGGGAAGAAAAACAAAGGAGAAAAAAAGAATATGGGTGATCTTCTTTCTCAATACTCCACTTTCATGGCATGTTTGTGGCTGCCAAGTTTCAGCTATAGAAGCATGCAACTTCCAGTAGGTGAAGCTTGCTCGCTCTCATTGGCTATTGCTGGTTTCACGTCAGAGGCAGCCCGATCAAAAGTTATAAATATCCAACATGTTTGACATCTAAGATTTGGGATCGTGTGGGCTCTGACACAATCAGGAGCAGTAAAATAACCTTAATGACACCACACAATTGAGGACTTTTTGGACAAAAAGTCAGTTGCGAGAATCGGTCCACAGACCCCAGATAGTTGGGGGTTGCAAATCAGGGCCAAATCATTATAAAAATCTTCAGGTGTGTGGCCAGCCTAAGTTTTCAGACACAGCCACTGTCCAGCAGAGTTTAGCTCCAACCCTAATGATTGAAACACACCTGAACAAAAGCTAATCAAATATCTTCAGGACTGCTAGACAGCTACAGGCTTTTATTTATTTATATTTTGATCAGGGTTGGAGTTAAACTCCTCAGGGCAGTGGCCCACTAGGACCGAAGTTGCCCATTCCTGATCTACAGGTAGGTGTTGTGTTCATTCGTTTCACCTGATAATGTGCTAAACAAACAGTGGAAGTTTTACACTGAAATTTGCAGCAGCACACAAAGAAATTAACTGGTGGAGGGAAAAAATAATAAAACACAAACATCCTATTTTGTTATTAAGGCATGGGGTCGATCAATCAAACTAGACTCATGCTGTCAAATTCACCTAGAAATAACCTTGAAATTCCTTAGATTTTAATCCGTTTACAAAGAATAATATTGAGTAAGCTTTAATGAATCACAAGGCCATTAAAACAACTACTCCAGTTCATAAATAATTCAGGCATGCCGGTGGCCCCTGAATTCAGGTTTGCTGCCCAAAAATCACTCATGTCGTTTTGGTTTCTAGTTTAATATTGGATTACATGGAGAGAGAGGGGGCTCTTAGAGAGGCAGTGTGCTTAGAAAGTACATCTCCATAACAACAAAACCAGCCCAGGTAATTGCATTTTGGACGTGTTGTGCATCGGCTAGTATTAAGGATCTAGAAATGCTGGTTCACTCTGAACAGAACTCCTCATGCAATTAATCCCACTTCACTCAATCCATGAAACACGATTGCGACTGGCAATTTTCATCGCTGGGTACACTACAAATCTTTTGAGAGACACGTTCGAAGTGATCTACAAAAAGGGTTCTTGTGTAGGTCACTGCAATTAACCTTTGGGTAACATTCGGTGAGCATAATAGCTCAGAACGCTGTAATAGCCGTACACTACCTTGCAAATCGGTAGCGTTTTATACCCCTTTTTTTGTTCCTGTTTCAATACGCCTCACTAATACATCTATTTAACACTTGGCTATCATGAACATGTTATGTAAGTGCATCAAATGGCTGTTGGTTAGTAGTATTACAACATATTACACTAATTAGCTGGTTATTACATCTAATGTTTCATTTAACCAGATTTTAATTAATACTTAAGTTAAAACATATTTAAACACAAATTGGATTTTAGCGTTTGCAAAAAACGTACATTACGTTTGCAAAAAAACCAAAATACAGGCCCTTTAGCACAATGGAATGGTACACAAGACACCAAGCAATTCAATATAGTGAAAAATACTATCAGGCAATTCAAGATAGACACTTTAGTAAGTAAATAAGTTCAGCATGCAGTCTATAAATATAAGATTTTTTTCCCCTTTTCCATTCACTGTGCTGCAGTAAATCTAGCCTGTGCTCTAATACATATGCATGCACCCTCCCATCCTCCCTGTCTCCATAACTTTGCATGTCTTTTCTTTAAAAAAAAAACATCACAAAAAAAAAAACGGTGTGTCGTTGACAAATTACATCGGCAACACAAAGCTTGAAACGTCCATTTGATACCAGCTTGCTAGTCTATGATATTGAAATGTTTCTCTTTGAGGAAGCAATAAGAGAACAGAGTCAGCGGGAGATGCCGAAAATATCGCCAGCCGTGAAATGCATGTGCTTCGTTTATCTGTAATGCGTTTTCAGTTTCCAACATCCATGAATTCCCACACTGCAAAAATGCCCAAATCTTCTCCCAATGCTGGAGATGAGCCGTTTGGCTTAAGCAACCTCCGAAACCTGGGGCTTAAAATCTCATGAGCTTTTGTATTATGAGTTTAATTCAAAGTTTTGTGGCTTTTAGTTTATGTTTATTAGGCCAATGATATGCCAGCACACTACTAAAAGATGACAAACACTTAGACACACAAACACAACCAAAAGTTTAATACAAAACACTTTACAGGGGTATTTTTGTCCAATAAAATTACACCAGCTGAAACTGACGCATTAGCAAGAAAACGCTGAGTAAATCATGGGCTAATTTTCATTTTTGGGTGAACTATCCCTTTAACGACTTATTTTTCACTGCAAGTCCCCATTAAAACTGTTTGACAAAATGTTTCTATCCTCTGACGTATATTCTATTGATATAGCCAATAGCTTTTGTTTAGTCATCTTAGGTGTATAAGACATTCTTCTTTCAGACGAACACAATCAGAGTTCTATTAAAAATGTCCTGGCTCTTCCAAGCTTTATAATGGGAGTGAATTGTTGCTTTCATTTTTGAAGTCCATAAAAGTGCATCTATCCATCATATAACTGCTTTTCTAACGCAAAGTGATGCGTTTGTGTAAGAAAAATATCCATATTTAAAACTTTATTAAGTAAATTATCTAGCTTCCACCAGCTCACCTTCCATATTCAACTTACGGAAAAAGTGTAGTGTCTCTCACAGTTCAAAATGCTTGCATTGCATCTGACGACATTGCACACCAGACAAGTTTTTTTACGATCTGGCGGGAGCTAGATATTATACTTTATAAAGTTTTAAATATGGATATTTTTCTTACACAAACACGCCACTTCACTTTAGAAGGCCTTTATTAACCCCCTGGAGCCGTGTGGAGCAGTTATATGATGGATAGATGCACTTTTATGGACCTCAAAAATGAAGCAACAATTCACTGCCATTATAATGCTTGGAAGAGCCAGAACATTTTTAATATAAGTCTGATTTTATTCGTCTGAAAGAAGAATGTCATAAACACCTAGGATGACTTGAGGGTGAGTAAATCATGGGCTAATTTTCATTTTTGGGTGAACTAACCCTTTAAAATTAGCTTGGACGGAAATGTTACTTTACACCCACTTAATAACGCATATTTTCATGGAATCATCATTTTCATTGGCATCTACTCACAATACACATTCAGAAAAGTACTAATATGGCCAACAAATTAAGTTTGTCCAGACTTTTTTGACAGTGAATGTTGATTAAAGGGGTGGTAAACCACGATTTCACTTTTCTAACTTTAGCTAGTGTGTAATGTTGCTGTTTGAGCATAAACAACATCTTCAAAGTTACAACGTTCAAAGTTTAAAGCAAAGGGAGATATTTGCTTTTAAAGAAATCGATTTCTAAGGACTACAGCAAACGGCCGGTAGGGACTACTACACATTCCTCCAGGGTGTGCTGACATCACCAGTCCCAATATTTACATAAACCCCTCCTCCAAGAATATGAAATAAGGGGGGGCCATTTTGTATCGCAGCGGGGAAGCGTTGTTGTGGTATAGTTAGTAGGCTGGAGTGCTGTTGACAATGCCGACGAAACGCTGTTATTTTCATCCGGATTGCAGGTCCACTTTGTTCAGCCTTCCTAGGGACGGGGCAGCGTTGCAGTGCGTTTAACATACAACGTCATATTCATGTGTGTAAGAGACATGAGGGGAACACGATCGCATTTGCATCGAATATATGCTGCCCATCATAAATCAAAGCACGAGACAGACAGGGGTCGGAGGAGAAGATCGGAAAATGTGACATAATGGACTATATTCATCTGTATTTGCAATACACCAGCCGCGGTTCAGCTGCACGAGACAGGCGGGCACGCGCGGCTACCGCGGCACATCTCGCTGAGGAAAGCTTCCACAATCTTAGCGAGTACGGGCTACAACCTGTAAGTGTGATTTATTTTTCGTCGATGTGTTTTCCTGTAATAGTTCGTGTTGTTAATTGTAGCCTACGTTGTAGCAAGGAAGTAAACATGACAGCGCTGTTTGGCTCTGCAAACCAGTTTGTTAAATGCTCATTCATACTTAACGTTATCCGACAAACCCCTAACGTTACAAACTGTTTAAAATCTCCACAGCGAACTTGGCATTATGTAAATTATTCTTTGATTAGAGCTTTTATGTATTGTTTATCTACAGGCATGCTAAACATGGTTCTGTGTTTGATTTGGCTACTATGTTTAGTGTCCGTTCTTGCGACAGATATTTGGCAAATCGTTCTAAAAATACAAAAGTAACAGTGCCATTCAGTAGCGATCACTATAGATCCGCAGTCTTTACTCTTGAGGACTGAACAGGTTCTGCTCGATCATCTTCACTAAAATTGTCTGGGTCTGATTCGGGCTCTTGGTATGGTTTCATTGACGCTATTGTACACAAAGCTCAGGCTAGTAGCCTGAGGCTACCTGTAGAGGTAAGGGGCGTGACGCTTTCGAGAAATGTTCACTAGGCGGTTAGCGAATCACAACACACTGGGCCAGCTAACCAATCAGAGCCCATTGCGTATTTTTGAGGGACTGGCTTCACAGAATCCGGAAACCATCAGACCGTTTTTACAAGGAGGGACAGAGCAGTGTAGAATAAAGGTCAAATATATGAAAAATAATGCATTTTTTTAAAAACGAAGCATGAACACATGTTACAGTGCACCCCACAAACACAATCAAGCCTTCGAAAGAGTGTGCTTTACCACCCCTTTAATGAACGAACGGCAAGACAAGACAACAGCCATAAACAGACAAAAATGTTTGAATAACTGTTACTAGACAATAACCGCTAACAAAACAGCGCTCAAAAAGACCTCATGTAATTAAAAATCTAACGTTTGTGTCTTTTAGTCCATGTTTGTGTGTATCCAGACTGAGTATACTGCAAGAATATTTGACTTTGAGTGAGAAAATCGCAACAGTGTCTGAATGTCCTCCACATAATCAAAGTCAAATTTAAGAATACTCCTAAAATTGACCTTTTCAATGAAGTCTATAGTTTCTTTGGCCAATAAAATGCTTTAGTAGAATGATAATGTCCCTTCTTCTAATACTGTCATGAACAGGGGGCAACAAATTAAGTGTGTCCCGACATTTCTGACACTGAGCGTTGATTAATGGCTGCCCTACTGTGACTAGACGAAAGTCAGAGGCATATATGCAAGGGTGTTTCATTTTAAAATAGGACAATGGAAGACAAAATTCCCTGTGATGACCTATTGACTTTAAACTACTGCAAATGGAGATTTGAGTCTCTGACAAGCCCTAAACCCGATCCTAGAATATCCCATGGGATTGTCCAATTATTCCATGGGAGCTATGTAGCATTCCAGCCATGACAACTTGAGAACCTGAGCATGCACATCTACAGATCCACAAAAAAGAAAACAATAGCCCAGAGTGTCATGAAATGCTGGATTATCCAATTATCTGCCCGTATTCTGCAACGATACTTGGGATTCCAGTAGCCAAAACAATGATTTTATCAAGCATAGAGGCACCTAGAAAGCAATAAAATGCCCTTTCACCTTCAGCTGGCCTGTTAAAATGTTACATTCACAGCTCTGATACTATAGCTGCCTTCCCATTACCCTTCAAATTATGCAAATTCAAATTGTGACGCCCAATGGAAACACGTCAGTTTTACAAAAACTCCTCTATATCGCAAAAAAGGTTTTACGCTCACATGAAGTGGTTTTTCAGGCAATTCGAAAAAGGAGTATTTCACAAAACTGCAATGTAAAAAAAAAAAATCAGCATTTACAGGTCACCTGGACAGAAGATGAGTTCTTTATTCTTATTCTTGGCTGAAGATTCATTGAACAGACATTTGTCTGATAATACATTTCATACGCATAGTCTACAATTCCATTTGCAACAGAAGCTACAGTAGTGTGACTGTGTTTTGTAGGATAATTTGAAAAAGATCAATAGAAAAACTGTGGTCTCATTTCCTACCAGATTTGAAAACAAAAAACAACAATTTTGGCAGCAGCCGCATTAATTATGTACAAAGTAAAGCAACATTTCTCAGAAGTTGGTCCTATAGGAGTGCGATTTATTGGCTGCTTGTTCCCAAAAGGTATTCTCAATTTCCCACTCCAAACTAAGCAAGTGGTTCTTGTCAAGAAACGTCTCTATTCCAAAACACAACAAACTAATTAGACTAATGACCTTAAAGACCATTTGTCCTTAACAAACATATCATCAGCTGTTCATTTGTATGCATTCCAATCATTCTTGCAGCGGCTGCAATCTCTAAGTGACACAAGGAAGGGAACATGTCTATTTACTGCCAACACTTCACAGAGAAGACAAAAATCGCTTTAAGTATGTTGCGATAATAATAACTTCCAAGAAAACCTAATGAACTAAAGTGTACCACACATTGTATAATAATGGCAGGAAAACTGCATAAAGCAACTTGTACTGAAAACCAGAGATTGCGAATCTTAATGCACATGCACTCTCTCATGTCTTTTAAAAGAAAAATCGATTAAATGTCACTGAACAAGGAACTAAGCAATTTTGTGTTATTTAGAAGAAAGAAAATAAATGTGTGATTGATGAAACCCAGTCCTTACCATGTCTCCTTTATCTCCCTTTTGTCCAGAATGTCCTGCCAAAACCGGAAACCCTTGATCCCCCTTTCAAATACACATAAGTTACATTATGCAATGTTAATATGCTAAATTGGCTCTCTGTATCAGGTCTAAAACACTGTGATCAAAATTCAAAGAGGAGTCCTAGCCTGAACTCTGGCTCTTTGTACTTCAGAAGAGATTAGCTGAGCATCACCCGCTGATGAAGTGCATGTCTGTGCCCAAACACCCCCTTATTTGTGCTAAATTGCTTCTAATAAGCTTTTATTTCTGCCTCTGGCTGTCATCCAAGTATACGGACTGGCATAAATGTGCTTTAATTGGCCATTCATTTTGCATGCAGCATTACCTCAGGATCCATTGTGGAGTGCTAACTCGCTCATTTTAAGAATGCTTTTATGGTTTAACTTTACCTTCAGAGTGGGACAGTGGCATCGGTCGGTGGGGAGCTGAGCTGGCATGGACAGCATTCTGTGGAGGTATCCTGTGACCAGTGGGGCCGCTGTGGGGTTGTGGGTTACTACAGGTTCACACTGGTAAGAATGAAAATAAGGAAATACAGGAAATGGTGTTAAATTATTCAAACATAGACCAAGATAATCAATTATATGCTTCGAATGGGATATGTGGGGGATTTTGTACATTAGTATGTATGCATAGTGCATCCATATGCATCTTCTTCTGAAATGCATCGCACCGACAAACTGTATTATGCTAAATATATCATTAGGTGCTGTAAAGTCATATTAATGTTCTTAAAGAGTTCAATTCTGATATATTTGAGAACAGCATTTGTACATTTTCTTCAGTATTATTGTACAACATTAAAGGAACACGCCACTTTTTTTAGAAAATAGGCTAATTTTCCAACTCCCCTAGAGTTAAACAGTTGAGTTTTACCATTTTCGAATCCATTCAGCTGATATCCGGGTCTGGCGTGGCACTTTTAGCATAGCTTAGCATAGATCATTGAATCTGATTAGACCGTTAGCATCTCGCTCAAAAAAAGACCAAAAGTTTCGATATTTTTCCTATTTAAAGAGTTAGTTCACCCAAAAATGAAAATTCTGTCATTAATTACTTAGGCTGCGTTCACACTGCAGGCTGAAACGACCCAATTCCGATTTTTTTGCCCTTATGCGACCTGTATCTGATCTTTTCATGGCAGTCTGAACGACACAGATCCGATCTTTTCAAATGCGACCCAGGCCACTTGGGTATGTGGTCCAAATCCGATACATATTCGATCTTTTGAAATGCGTCTTCAGTCTGAACTGCCAGGTCACATGTATCCGACCCGCACGTCGTTGATACGCGACAAACGTCATCATTGTACGTTGAAGTAGGCGGGAAATTAAAAAAAATAAACAACTATGGCGGACGATGCTGAGACCAGTCAGTGGAAGGGAATTAACATGAGAAGGTTGTAATGGTGCTGGCTCCGTTGTTTGTGAAAATAACTTTAATAAAGCTAAACGAACTCCAATGCTGACACCCATATTTGGCTACTTCCGTAAACAACAAGTGACGTCGTTGACCGTTGAGTACTCTTCTGCGCATGCGGGTCACTTCTGGGTCATTTCACGTTCACACAGGAGATCACAAAAGGTCGCATTTAATTGGAAAGGTGAACGGCCTTGCAAAAAAATCGCATTTTTTTAAAAAATCGGAATTGAGCATTAAGCCCTGCAGTGTGAACGCAGCCTTACCCTCATGTTGTTCAACACCCGTAAGACCTCAGTTCATCTTTGGAACACAAATTAAGATATTTTAGTTAAATCCGATGGTTCAGAAAGGCCTCCATTGGCACAATGCACTTTACACTCTCAAGACCCATAAAAGGTACTAAAGACGTTGTTACAAAGTCCATCCCACTACAGTGGTTCTACAATAACTTTATGAATCGACGAGAATAGTTTTGTGTGCAAAAAAACCCCTAAATAACGACTTATATAGTGATGACCGATTTCAAAACAATGCATCATGAAGCTTCAAAGCGTTATTAATCAGTGAGTCGATTCAGCGGTTTCGATCGCCAAAGTCACATGATTTCAGCAGTTTGGTGGTTTGACACGAGATCCGAATCATGATTCGACTCGCTGATTCATAACGCTTCAAAGCTTCATGATGCATTGTTTTGAAATCGGTCATCACTATATAAGTCGTTATTTAGGGGGGTTTTTTTGCACACAAAAACTATTCTCATCGCTTCATAAAATTATTGTAGAACCACTGTAGTGAGTTGGACTTTGTAACGACGTCTTTAGTACCTTTTATGGGTCTTGAGAGCGTAAAGTACATTGTGCCAATGGAGGCCTTTCTGAGCCATCGGATTTCAAATAAAATATCTTAATTTGTGTTCCAAAGATGAACTGAGGTCTTACGGGTGTTGAACAACATGAGGGTAAGTAATTAATGACAGAATTTTCATTTTTGGGTGAACTAACCCTTTAAGACTTCTCTAATACCGACAGAAACTGCTAAAAGTGTTACAGAGTTGGAAAATGAGCCTGTTTTCAAAAATAGTGGCGTGTTCCTTTAAAGAGTACATACCGGTAATGTATATACTGTATATATTGTAGGCAAACAACCTTTTGTTCTCTGTGTCCTATAGAATTTAGTTTAGTGAGAAACCACTCCAAACTATTCCGTTTTAAAAAAAATATTTTGTGTTCATTCCAAACGCAAAGTTTCTCCTGGGAACGCAAAACAACAAAAGCATTAACAAATAATTTTTCCTCCCATCGCATATTTTTTTCCTTCAGCATGTCCCTTTAGGGGCTCCGGAGATTCCCAAACAAATGACTATCAAGAACCAGTTCTTTTTAATGAAGTACTGTTATTTAATATATTTATTTAATTTAATAGTCCACTTATTTCAGCTCTAAAAAGACAAAAAAGTGTCAATAATTGCAAAAAAATAAACTAAAGTTCAAAAGTTTTGGGTGAATACGATTTTTTTAATGTTTTTGAAAGGAGTCTTTTATGCTCACCAAGGCTGCATTTTTTTTTTTTTTTTTTACAAAAATACAGAATTTTGTAAAAAAAAAAAAAAAAAAATTATAAAACTTTTTTTTATTTAATATAATTTCAAATGTAATTTACTCCTGTGATGACAACGCTGAATTTTCCGCAGTCTTCAGTGTCACATGATCCTTCAGAAATCATTATAATATGCTAATTTAGGAATATTTTGTAACATTTAACTGTCTATAAATGACCTTTTTGATCCATTTAATACATTCTTGAAGAATACAAGTATACATTTCTTTTAAAAAATCTTATTAACCCCAAACTTTTCAAAACTTAAATTGTTTATGTATTAAAAGTTAAACACTATTATTTAAATATTATCTCATCATTTGGCAATTGTATTGTTTTTTCTTCTTCAATGCCCTAAAATAATTGTTAATAGAGCCATGAAAGAACTCATGACTGGAATCTTAATATTCCCGCTACTCTTACCCCAATAAAATTGACTTTGAATTAAATATAATTAATTAAACTGTGGCACCTAAAGAGATGGCGCCCTAAGCGATCGAAAGTGTTGCCTGATAACGTGACCGACCCTGTTAGCCACTTGGACCATTCCACTTCCATGTGGAAAACACTAAGGAAACATTATCCCAAACGCTGAGAAGAGGGATTAGCACACAATTGTAAAGACCATGTACCAATTACAACATTGAGCAGGGATGTGGATTTTCTCTAATCCAATCGTTTAAGACAGTATGTTGCCTTTAATTAATCAGAAATTATTGACCGGAGCAACTCTAGCTAAAAGGATACCCCCTCAAGGGATTGGACCACGTTGGAAACATTCAGTTCAAGAACAATACATGAAAATTGTTGTGACTTCTTGCAATACATGAAAAGGTTCTGTTCCAAAACCTACTTTATTGCCTATGTAGACAGCATTTTAAGACAAAAAGTTTCAAAAAGTAGAATACCTTTTTACCAAATTATAGGCAACAAACCCCAAAAGCCCATGTTGCACTGCTGTTTATCTCTTTGCACTGGCTTCCGGTTGCAGCTTGGATCAAGTCCAAGACATTGATTCTTGCCTACAGGATTCGACTCCTCCTACCTCCACTCTCTCTTACAAGTCTACATACTCTCCAGGAACCTGTGGTCGGTAATTGAGCAGCGCCTTGTTGTACCATCACAGAGAGGCACAAAATCTTTCAAGAACGTTTTCATTTCTTGCTGGTGGAATGACCTTTCAAACCCTATCCAGACAGCCAAATCTCTGACCATTTTCAAGAATCCGCTGAAAACTTATCTCTTCCATTGGCACTTAAAGGGATAGTTCATCCTAAAATGAAAATTAAGTAATTAATTTAGGCGCAAAAGTATCACAGAATGGTCCCATGCAACACATGCCATATTTTCCTAATGTTCTGGGGTATATGATAGGGTTTATGTAAAAAATGGCCGTTGATTTTCTGTCCACATCTGCACTACATGAGCGTTTGTGAGACTCTATTAGCGCCGGAGTTCACTCCGACACGTCCAGAAAAAGCACTCAAGTTTTTATTATTCTTGAAAAATCCTGAAATACAATGGCTAGAACAAAAGTATCTGTGTACTTTCCGTGAACGTGATAACTTATTGTTACAACTAATACAATGGATATACACTCACCTAAAGGATTATTAGGAACACCTGTTCAATTTCTCATTAATGCAATTATCTAATCAACCAATCACATGGCAGTTGGTTCAATGCGTTTAGGGGTGTGGTCCTGGTCAAGACAATCTCCTGAACTCCAAACTGAATGTCAGAATGGGAAAGAAAGGTGATTTAAGCAATTATGAGCGTGGCATGGTTGTTGGTGCCAAACGGGCCTGTCTGAGTATTTCACAATGTGCTCAGTTACTGGGATTTTCACGCACAACCATTTCTAGGGTTTACAAAGAATGGTGTGAAAAGGGTAAAACATCCAGTATGCGGCAGTCCTGTGGGCGAAAATGCCTTGTTGATGCTAGAGGTCAGAGGAGAATGGGCCGACTGATTCAAGCTGATAGAAGAGCAACTTTGACTGAAATAACCACTCGTTACAACCGAGGTATGCAGCAAAGCATTTGTGAAGCCACAACACGCACAACATTGAGGCGGATGGGCCCAACAGCAGAAGACCCCACCGGGTACCACTCATCTCCACTACAAATAGGAAAAAGAGGCTACAATTTGCACGAGCTCACCAAAATTGGACAGTTGAAGACTGAAAAAATTTTGCCTGGTCTGATGAGTCTCGATTTCTGTTGAGATATTCAGATGGTAGAGTTAGAATTTGGCGTAAACAGAATGAGAACATGGATCCATCATGCCTTGTTACCACTGTGCAGGCTGGTGGTGGTGGTGTAATGGTGTGGGGGATGTTTTCTTGGCACACTTTAGGCCCCTTAGTGCCAATTGGGCATTGTTTAAATGCCACGGCCTACCTGAGCATTGATTCTGACCATGTCCATCCTTTTATGACCACCATGTACCCATCCTCTGATGGCTACTTCCAGCAGGATAATGCACCACGTCACAAAGCTCGAATCATTTCAAATTGGTTTTTTTGAACATGCCAATGAGTTCACTGTACTAAAATGGCCCCCACAGTCACCAGATCTCAACCCAATAGAGCATCTTTGGGATGTGGTGGAACGGGAGCTTCGTGCCCTGGATGTGCATCTCACAAATCTCCATCAACTGCAAGATGCTATCCTATCAATATGGGCCAACATTTCTAAAGAATGCTTTCAGCACCTTGCTGAATCAATGCCACGTAGAATTAAGGCAGTTCTGAAGGCGAAAGGAGGTCAAACACAGTATTAGTATGGTGTTCCTCATAATCCTTTATGTGAGTGTACACAGAGAAGAAGGTACATGTATTGAGCCATGGGATTATTCTATGATTATTTTGTGTCTTTTTTAAAAAGCTTGATGCTGGTTGCTATTCACTGCCATTATATGGACAAGTGTGAGCGGGACATTTAAAAAAAAAAATCTACTTTTGTTGATCATAAAAGAGAGAAGGGCATATGGCATTAGAACAACACCAGGGTGAGTAAACGATGACTTAATTTTCATTTTAGAGTGAACTATCCCTTTAACTGCAGCCTGTTTAAAAAAATACTAAATCTATTTCACTATATTACTTTGTTTATGGTCTCACTGTTTCTTAATCTCTCCCTATTCTAGCTTGTACTCTCCTGAGCGATGGCTGAAACTTTGAATTACTAGCACTTCTTTATTGCCTCTATTGCCTTATATTCCTCAATTGTATGTCATTTTGGATGAAAGCGTTTGCTAAATGAATAAATGGAAATATATCCTTCGCAGAGAAGGAAATCCCATAATGAGCTGCAATGAGTTAACCATTGAAAACGGCAGAGGAAACGAGAAGGATGATTATAAATATTGACCAAAAACTGAACATCTTCAGTAAATGCCTTAAACTTTAGTCTATTTTTCAAACAAAACCATCACACGAGTCATTGGAAGCTGTCTATGTAGGGCAGGCAGTATAACCAGCAAAATAGCTCGCTTGATTTTGGAACAGAGCCTTTGAAAACTACCACAACAGATAAAACAAAAAGAGACCCTTCAATCTTTCAAACATTACCTGAAAGAATAAATGCTATTCAAAATCGGTGTTAAAATTTGACTGCCGTGTTCAGATTTGATTTTTTTTTTGTCCTCAGGAACTGGGAATGATTTTAGTTCTAGGAACGTCTTTTGGAGAAACTAAATGAGCTCCTACTTCAGAGTAGGGTCTAACCCAGCACAATAGGAACTGCCAGTGATGTAAATGTACGCTAATTGCCGAACACCAGCACCCGTCATTTTTTTAAAAGCTGTATACACACACAGATTATAGCCTATATACACTAATCAGGCATAACACCATGACCACCTTCCTAAAATTGTGTTGGTTCCACTTTTGCTGCCAAACAACCCTGACCCGTCGAGGCATGGATTCCACTAGGCCCCTGAAGGTGTGCTGTGGTATGTGGCACCAAGATGTTAGCAGCAGATCCTTTAAGTCCTGTAAGTTGCGAGGTGGGTCCTCCATGGATCGGACATGTTTGTTCAGCACATCCCAGAGATGCTCGATTCAATTAGCTCCAATCTTATCTCCCCACGTGCATCAATGAGCCTTGGCCGACCATGAACCTGTCGCCGGTTCACCACTGTTCCGTCCTTGGACCCCTTTTGATAGATACTGACCACTGCAGACCGGGAACACCCCATAAGAGCTGCAGTTTTAGAGATGCTCTGACCCAGTCGTCTAGCCTTCACAATTTGGCCCTTGTCAAACTCGCTCAAATCCTTACGCTTGCCCATTTTTCCTGCTTCTAACACATCAACTTTGAGGACAAAATGTTAACTTGCTGTCTAATATATCCCGCCCATTAACAGGTGCTGTGATAAGGAGATAATCAGTGTTATTCACAGTGTTATGGTCATGTTATGCCTGATCTGTGTATATAGTCCATGAACATGGAAAACAGTGATAGACGGACCTCTCAACCTTAACGCTCAGGAGAAAATCCAACGCGACTTTGAGGGGACCAAGCAAAACTTGATTATGTAATTCTGCTCAACAAGCGACATTAGGCATCAACCACACGACAAACACTTTTTCATATCCAAAAGTCAGAATAAAAGTCACAACAACAAGCGCGGCATACTGCCGGTGTGAATGAAACCAGAAAAATTGCCCAAAGGGAACGTTTAGTTCTTGGGGAACCACCCTGGTGGTTAGTTCCTATAACCAAGTTCTTAGAATACCCAATGCGAAAGCCCCTATTAACACTGCAGCATCATAAACCTAAACATCTTACCGTAACTCCAGGAGAATCACAGCATCTGTCCAGGTCGGCTATTCTAGCATCACAGAAAATCAGAATCTCTTGAAGCTCAATCTGTAAAGGTAAATTGACATGTATTGTCATGAACACAGATAACTGATATACAACAGAGTTGCAGTCATCCTTATTCAATTTTGACCTGCAACAGGTTCAGACTTGAAGTTAGTGAAGTTCCTTTAATCTATAAGCGGTTTGCATCATAGTTTGATGGAGCTTTCACATTCACTAACTGTGCTAAATGTACACTCTAAAAAAAAAAGGTTCTATATGGCACCAAAAATGGTTCTTGGCTCGTAATCATAGGGGAACCTTTTTTAGTACTATATAGCACCAATTTTGGTGCTTCAGTGATTCTTCAGCGGTTCTTCAGAGGTTCTTCACCGGTTCTTTGACTAAGGTGCTATATAGCACCGCTACCATATACATAACATGTTAAGATATGGTGCTATATAGCACCAAAAATGGTTCCTCTATGATTACGACGAAGAACCATTTTTGGTGCCATATAGAACCTTTTTTTTTTTTAGAGTGTACCAAGCGTTTGCATTCATATTCAGCTTCTGAGTGTAGACTCATTTATGACCACTGATGAGAACCTCCAAAACTCACATCTACTGGACGTCCATCCTCCACTCTAGTTGTGATAAAGGTGCGTCCACTCACGTCCATGCCAGACCTTTCAGCGGTCACCTGACGTTCAATTAATTTGCAGTCCAGGTAGATGGAGACGGCGTTGCTCTCGACAGAAACACCAAGCTTGTGAAACTGTCGATCGAAGAGGGCGTGCAGGTCTCGGTTCTTGAATATATACAGGAGGCTGTTCTTCAAAAAACCCTGAGCTAAAAACTCTACTGTTTTTTTAGCTCCATCCACTATTAATGACACCTAAATGAAGTAGGAAAGAGATGAACATTAGTGGTTCATTAAGACAGTTAATGAGATGCTGACGGAAGTCTGAAGAGATTGCCTTTGCAAAAGGAGTACCATTTATATAATGATCATTTTGTCAGTCTTGCAGGAGCTATTGGTTTTGGGCATACCCTGATTGATCAATGTCTATTTTACAGATAAAAAATGAATGAAATCTTAAATCTTGAATCTTTTACATACCTGTGTATCTCCATTTTTATCAAAGATCTGCAGAACAAACCAGCGATCTCTCTTTGTGGTCTTTCTGAGCCGGAACGTGGCAATAATAGAGTATTCATGAGAAAGTCCATTTGGGAACACAGATCTTTAGGCAAAAGACACAAACATCTACAATTAAGGTTTATCAAAAAAAAGAGTAGATTACAAAAAAAAACTTCCTAAGTTTGGGAGTAAGTAAGTCTCTTATGCTTACAAATTAAGGCTTGAATAAAACTTACAGTAAAAACAGTAAAACTGTGAAATATTATTGTTATTGTGAAATAATATTAATAGAAAGTTGTGCTGCTAAATATTTTCTGGAAACTGTGAAATTTTTTACAATAAGTATTCTTTGATGAATAGAATGTTAAAAATGTCTTTGCTGGTAATTTGGAAGCATCCTTGCTTAATAAAAGTATTAATTATATTAAAAACAAAATTACTGTCCCCAAACGTTTGAACAGTAAGAGAGCTGTTACTGAATAATTCTTAAGGTGGTTTTATGCCATTTATATGAATTCAAAAAAATAAAATACAACTAATTCCACTAAAAACGCCCTTTTATGCCAGAAAATCAGTGACAAACAGAAGCATTTTATTAAATATCTCATGCAACAAGAAAGACATCAACAGCGACAAATTAAAAATGAATTGTTTTTTATTTTAAATGAATCAGACTTCCAATCGCTGCATATGAGGGAACAAGAACATTCTAGAAAAGCATGTTTGATTATTGCTTCAGTTCAGCGGTGAAGTGCTATTTTCAGTAATTTGTCATTTACACACTGTATATTGAAAGCAACATATTGTACATGAAATGACTGTTAACCTGAATCTGAACGTGTGTTATTAGCTTCAATAACTGATGTTAGTGTACTGGCATCCATGTTCTCCTCTGTATTGTCTCTATAGTCTTGCCTGAATAATTTATCAGATGAGATTATACGAAAACAATGTAAATGTGTCCATTCATAACCGGAGATCATCCTGTCTGTTGGGCTATTGTTTGAAACCACTGAGATGTTTTCATTGGGCTAAATGAACTACAGTAGCTGTGACTAAAGGCAAACTCAAGAAACAAGACAAAAAAACTTACATTCACATTTTTGAGTGAATCTCATAACACTATAAGTAAAGAATTGCTCCCCATTATTCTTTTTCATTTCTTTCACATGCTATTTGGTAATTTACTGGCACTTCATCAAACACAATCAGGAAAACTGACAATGGGGAAATCGCATGTATGAATTCTTTAAAGAAACGAGAGAGAGAGAGAGAGAGAGAGAGAGAGAGAGAGAGAGAGAGAGAGAGAGAGAGAGAGAGAGAGAGAGAGAGAGAGAGAGAGAGAGAGAGAGAGAGAGAGAGAGAGAGAGAGAGAGAGAGAGAGAGAGAGAGAGAGAGAGACTTGCAAGAGACAGGCTGAAAATGAGTTTCTGCTCAAATAGATCATTGTCTATTCTCTCTAGGCACGTCTGCATAGCGTGTCTCCTGCTTTCACGGGCAGAGTTGGGAAAATGCACATTATTAAAATGATATATACTCTGACTTTACATGCTGGTAAGATCAAATGCTTTTGGATAGGAGGAGGACACAGAAGAAAAGCTAGATGTATTATGGGACAATGGCCGGATTATTACTAAAACTGACCACAATATTTTCAAACGGATTTTGTTCAGCTTACTCGAAGGCATACTTCACTCAAGAATGAAAATGGTCATTTACTTACCCTCAAGATACTGTGGAACACAAAGAAAAATGTGTGAAATGATGAATAAAATGTTTGAACTTGAGTAGATGAATAATGCCTTAAACTTTAATACATTTCTCAAAGCGGCTTCAGAAGAGCAAAAAGAATCAAATCATATTGGCCATGTACACCAGTCGTGTTCTCCTCACTAATTTATGGGATTCACTCTACATTTAAATTCGGTTGTCCCTGAAACTTTACAGTGTGTAGGTGGCCATACTTGACTGATGCTTTTCTAAAGAATTTGACAGTCACTGGTGTTTACTCTATTGAAAGAATATCCTTATAGCCTCTCCTTTGCATGCCACCACAGAAGAAAGAAAGTCATGAAGGTTTGGAAAGTCATGAGGATTCCAAAAGAATTCCATCTAACTTTATCTAGACAAGGAAATAGATGTGCTTACAGTAACAGCTCAAAGCAAGACAAAGACTTTTTATGGATTTGCTGAGTAATTGATTTCATGACTACAACCCTAAATTAGACTTAATACGACCAGCCGGTGGAATGGACTTGTGCCGAGTGAGACCTCATAAGTGAGGGCAGTGTTTCGAAGCACACCAACCTGGGCACCGTGACATCAATTCACTTCATCACTGAGCTGTTAAATAGGGACATCAGAAGCCATATGCCAAATATGATGGAATGTAACACTCTAACGCAACCCATATTAAACTAATCTCTGAACATTCAAATTAATAAGCAAATAAATTATGTTATTGCTACAAAAAGCCTCTCACAGTTGCCATAAGTTTATTCACCCATGCATAACATAATGATTAAAGTGTCCCGCATTTTGGGACTAATATAATGTAATATTTATCAGTCTATATTATATTATATTATATTATATTATATTATATTATATTATATTATATTATATTATATTATATTATATTATATTATATTATATTATATTATATTATATTAAAATAATGTATCAGTAATAATATAATTTAATAAATATAATATAATAATGTATTAGTCATTAGCTATGTTTCCATCTAAAGTTGCGATTATAATTTATGCGCAAAAATGCAATATCGCATAAAAGATTTGTGAATAAAGCACCGTTTCCATCCAGTGAGTCGAAGAGAACATAATCGTCACTTCCTGATAAACTACCACTAAGAAAGCACTATAAAACATAGGATAAGCCACCATATATAATCATTTTCGTATATAATAAATGATTTGCGTCTCAGAGAAACTTGTGTGTCTCAATAAACGTGTTGTCATGCTTTCAGAGATGTGCTGTTTGGGAACGCAGCATTTCAGATGCTTTGCAAACAAGATTTTGCCGCAGGTTATAGTACAGTTATGCTGTTACATCGCATCAAGGAATTTATTCGGTAAATGTGTTTCCATCGTAGTTTATGCGCCTCAAACGAGCGCATACGTTTTTAATGCGCATTTTTAGAATTTATGCGCATATTGGCGTTTCCATTCAGCATTTTTTGATGCGATATCCCAAAATGTGCATAAAAATAGGTGGATGGAAACATAGCTAGTGAAGAGTAAAATTTGTGCGCTACTACTGGTGCTACACTAGACTGGGTAAACCCAGCCTGATCTGCCGGCGATTTGATTTCGCCCTGCAACTCATGCTGGAAACCTGTACATTCATTTCTACTGCTTCTGTTACACTTTTGCGGGAACCAATCACAGACTGGCTTATCCACCTGGCGTGCTATTGGCGGGTTTAACACAATGACGGTTAGAGAAGCGATGGGTTGTTGCCCGTTGATCACGCCTCTTGTGGTCTGATTGGTTGAAGGACTATCCAATTACGTACAGAATCATTTAATTTATGCTCGTTTATCACGCCTCTTGTGCAGTAGAAAATACATAGCAGACTCCCCAGACCAATGTTCAATCTTAAAGGTCCCGTTCTTCGTGTTTTTTTGAAGCTTTGATTGTGTTTACAGTGTGCAATATAACATGTGTTCATGTTTCACATGTAAAAAAACAGTATTTTTCACACAATTTACTTATCTGTACACGGCTGTTTTCACTCTCCTAAAAACGGGCTGATGAGTTCCTTGTTCTATGAAGTCCCTCCTTCAGAAATACGTAACGAGTTCTGATTGTGCCAGCGGTTCCCGTGTTGTGATTTGACAGCAGCTTAGCGCACATGGCACGGTTCCCGTGTTGTGATTTGACAGCAGCTTAGCACACATGGCCCGGTTCCTGTGTTGTGATTCGACAGCAGCTTAGCGCACGTAACTTGCATGGAAAGGTCGCGCCTCTAAACGGGAGATATATGCGCTTAATGATCTCTACAGCGTCCCTGGGAAAGCCAAACAAAGGTGATTTGACTCCAGGATGAAAATAACAGAGTCTCGACGACATGGCGACAAAAACACTCAAACGCAACACTTCCTTTTCTCCACGCGACCGTCCTCTTCTCCACGTGGGACAGCAACAAGACCACGCCCCCTTTTTCGCGTATTCTTGTTGGGCGGAGGTTAGTCTGTTCTACTGTTCTACTGACGTCATTTATGAAGGAAGTACCAGGATGTAGTCCAAGCCGGCCTTTCGCTGTAGGCTTTGAAAGGGAACTTCTGTTAAATAAAATATCTCGCTTGGCATTGAACTTTGAGCTTTATTATTTTACAGGTATTATTTATGCTCTAACAGCAACATTACACACTAACTAAAGTTTGAACAGTGGGATCACGAAGAACGGGACCTTTAAATTGAGCTTGGTCTGGTGATAGCCAGACAAGCACTACACAGCACAAAAAATATTCCACAAGTCTTCTATTACTATTATTTGAGCCAACATTATGTCCAATTCACTTTGGTCATTCAAATAAACCAATTGCAATTGTGTTTGGTGGTTTTGTGCCGATAGTGGCACAGAAATGAGAGACTTCACCTTCATTTTGGCCACAAAAAAAGGAAATTGGTCTTAAATTTGCGTTTTTTTTATGTGGGCTGACTAAGAAAAGTTGGTCAGAAGTCTCAGTGTCAGCAGTGAACTGAATAAATGTGCTGTTTGCCTCCTATAGGTAGTGCCTTTTATAAACTACTCAGTTAGGACTACTGGGCGTACATCACATCATGCAATTAATATTCATGAGCAAAGCTCATAAGCTTTATATTGTGCTTCCCCCAACACTTTCCAGATTGTTCCCACGCTCCTTGCCTCTCATAAAAATGAATACCAAACATGCAATTAACACATCTTAGCAGAATAATCTGTGAAACAACTAATGGAAAATAGTCTGGGGGAGTGGAGCCTTCTCTTTCCATGTGAGCGTATCAACTGGACGACGGGCCCGGCTGCATTTCCTGCGAGTAAAGTGAGAGATATTTGGAGTTTGTGCTAGGGACTCTTTGACCCCTTTTCTGCACCCCCCGCCACATCCAGCTGACTAACGCCATCACCTGTCAAGATATCAGCTTAATTGAGGTCTGGCAGGGTGTGTGTATGTGTCTGTATGGGGGTCTGGGTAGACAACTTGGCATTCTCATCCCCCAAAACTACACTCCACCTCCAGCCAAGGAGACTCACAGTTGGCCCACGGTCTGAGCAGCATGGAGAAAGCCCCACAGCAGGCCGCTGACCACCAAGCGCTAGATAGAGCAACAGATCGCAAATCATCTGACCCACGGCCCCTTCAGGGTCCCGGGGAGCACACCGTGCGTTTACAGTTGTTTAAAAAAAACGCTAAAAATATCCTCCCTTTCCCTGTGCAGATGACTGGGTGTTATTTTTCACTGCTGAAATGTGTGGAGGTACAAGAAACGTCCACTGGGTGCTGAATCTCTATGGCCAACCCAGCAGGTGTGCGAAACCACAGAGAATAATCAATTAGACACAACTAAAGACTATGAGGAAACATAAATTAACAAATGACCTACAAACGCTCAATAATGAGCTACTTTAGTCCGCAATGCACAGTGTGTTTCCATACTAGGATATAGCGGCCCCAAAATCTTGGACTTTTGGACACTTAATGTATTAATCTAATTGCTTTAGATAACAAATGATCAAACCAAGTGGCATTTGCAAAAGTAAATTATGCTAGACCTCTTTCTCAGAACCTCTTCTAGCTATTACAACTGGTCCCAGGGACATTTTTAATGGATTTATGTAGTCAGTTCTCCTTAGGTTCACACAGATGTAGCCCATCACATTAACTAGGAACATACTGAAAGTGTCCAAATGCTTTGTCCCAATCTTGAACAGTATCCTAAAGCAATAAGTAATGAGAGGCTGTGTGGTACAGTGCTTTATCACAAGTAAGGTTTAAAAAAACAGACAACCTAAAAGAATATACACTACCATTCAAATGTCTGAAGGTCAGTCATTTTTGTGTGGGGGGAGGGGGGGCAATTAGATTAAATGTCAAAAGTGACAGTAAAGACATTTATAATGTTACAAAAGATTTCCATTTCAAATAAATGCTGTTCTTTTGAACTTTCTATTCAGAGAATCATGAAAAAATGCATCACCATTTCCACAAAAATATTAAGCAACATTTTTAACATCATTAAGCAAGTTTTCAACATCAAGAATATGAATTATTTCTTGAGCACCAAATCAGCATATTAGAATGATTTCTGAAGGGTCAATATTTCACAATATTACTGTTTTTACTATTTTTTTATCAAATAAATGTAGCATTGGAGAGAAAATTTGATTTCTTTCACACACAGCACACACACAAACAACTTCTGGATGGTAGTATACCAATGTTCAATAAATTGTATTACTGTTCATTATTAAATTCAGGGTTGAAATTATTTGCATCTATAATAATCTGCATTTTACAACAGCTTACAAAAAAATTATATTTTGCTTGTGAAGCATGCCTGTGATATCTTTCTAAATACATGGCAATAGGTTTGTGTCCACTGTGCATTAATAGACAGGAAAATAAAGCTGCGCTCCAGAAAACTCTGAACTCAGAATTCTTGTAGTTTATATTTATATTGTAATTTCACTCATCCCACCTTTGATTTGGGTGTGAAGCACTATATATTTAAGAATAAATATTACAAAATGTTAGTCAAAAATATTAAATATGAAATGCTTACAAATACAACTATTTGTTATATTTGTGAATTTGGTAGACGCGTTGTATTTGATCAGTTCATGCATTCCCTGAGAATCAAACCCAAGACCTAGGCGTTGCTAGAGACATGTCTACTGAGTTACAAAATGTAATGATTAAAAAAAAAAATCACTTTTTGTCAGATGTTTTAGTGCAAACACTACACTTTTTTGTTTGTCTCAAAATTAGAATAATTAATCATGGCACCACCCTACTTTGTTTATGCTTGACCATGACATATGACCATCTGGAACGCTTTGAAGTTGGAAGTGGGGAATTTCAACCTCAGTCTTCCCATCTAAGACTTTGATAAGAATGCGGCAATCCCACTAGTTTTCAGCGAAATACAAAGGAGTTCTTTTGAGCATCAATTTGAGCTCTTTGGATTCACAAATATGCTGTGGGTTCTTGTGGTCTGGACAACTGACCTTGACGGAACACGTACATAACAAGATGTCCAAGGCTGTTATATGTGAAACATACCTGCAATGTCTAACTAACATAAAAGCCTTCTTTGAACTTGGTGTCACCCTTGAGCTGTAAGTTATTAGAGTCATTTTAAGGCAATTAATATACAGGACATGATTCCCCATTACAGCTTGATTTCTCTTCTAGGCAGAACTCCATTACAGTCACCTCTCTTTCTCCTTGGTCGAGCCCACTGCCCACGGTCTGCAAATTAATTCTGTCCAAATGATTCAACATGTCTCATGGCTCACCTCACAGTTTATCCTTATTAGCCAATGCGAGGGGGAATTATCTCAGCGAGCTCGTGATATCTGGGTCATTCCATGTCAACACACCATTAAAAGTGTACGCGACATCTACCTAGTCTTTCTACCGGATATCAGCTGAAGTGATAGCAAGCTTACACCATGAGAAAATATCGGTTTGCTCTGGAGGAACCCAATAACAGCCTGGCATATTTTCAAAACTTGAGCGGTGAAAGCTTGTGCAAACCGCTCCGAGAATGCAGTTGTTCAGCTAGGCAACCAGCGCTGTCCCGTACCCGCCTCTCATGGAGATTTATATGAGAAGCTGTCAGAAAGGCGAACCAACACACGCAACATGTGGATGTGGGCATTAATTCAAACTCCCATCATAACACGCTCATCACAGCACTGATCCTGCAAGGAACTGTCCTACTTTCTGCTCTCCAGATGCGAGAAGATTCTGCACATCATCGATCACGTCCAAACTACATAAACATCCATATGGATATGCACATTTGCTGCAGTAATTTTCAGCTTAGCCGTTACAGTTAGCTCCACATTGTTTTCAGACAAAACGACCATCTGACTGATGTGCGAGTGGAAAAATAAAAGGCCCAATATCAAAACCTCATCAACATTTGCAGAACTTACTCTGTTGGTTTAAACAGGGGTTTGCTCCCCAGTCTAAACAACAGCCTGTCGTCCGTCACCATGCCTTTCCTGAGAAGGAACTTCTCGGCTAAATCAAATCCTGTAAACAAGAGAAGAAAAAGAAAAACATACATTACGTTTATGCATTTGTCAGTCCAACTTACAGTACTTCTGAGTGTAAACATTTTGGGAATTGAAAACATGGCCTTAGTGCTGTAAGCGTCATGTTCTGCTAAAGGAACAATTTTAGCTGCAGGCTAAAGAGATTTTCACTAAATGTCGCCCAATACAAACTGTTGAACACACATTTGTAGTCTTTAATGTGGAATGATTAGTGTTAGCAAGGCATCACAGTATTGTTATTCATCAAACGTTCTAGTTTAGGGCCTGTCATAAACCTCTAAGTAGTATTAAACATCTGCGATTTGCGATTATTTCCATTCAAACTTTATTTTGTAGATGATTTCAGCCTTTAGACACATTGGGCTCTATTTGAATGATCTCAGCGCATGGTCTAAAGTGCACTTAGGGCGTATACGAATCCACTTTTGCTAGTTTGACGGGAAAAATGGTGGGCGTGCCAGGCACATGGTCCAAAAGGGTTGTCCCTATTCTCTTAATGAGCAATGGGTTTCGGGCATAACATGCAATAAGCCAATCAGAGTCTCATCTCCCATTCCCTTTAACCTCCTTAGATCTGGAACCATTTTGGGGGATTTGGCCTACCCAAATTGAAAAGCTTCCCATACCTACATGCAGTGGTCTGAACAAAGTGGCCTGAGTTATACAATTTAAAAAAAGGAATTTATAACCAAAAAATCAAAATGCACCTCTTTTTTTATTACAGCTCAGACAACATATACTTAAACGTTTATTACTTTTAGCAGTTTTGTATGTAACTTTAAAGGTTTTCCTGTAAAAAGACACCAAAATTGTGCATTTAGACCACTGTATGTGGGTATGGGAAGCTTTTCAATTTGATTAGGTCAAATCCAGGTGGAAATGGAAATTGTGTGTAAATAAGTTACTTTGTGTAAAACAAATGTGATGCATATCTCAAGAAAGTAGACAATCTAAGCTTTCAAATGGCACCACATATACTTTTATCTTTATGTACACAATAATAATCTTTTACATTGTAATCCTTTTGTTTTTAATATTTGGCATGTTTGTCTGCTGCTGCTCCCTATGTCTGTAATAATCAGTGTACGTGCGTTGTACACCTATAATATGTATAGGCGCATATTACTAATGCTCCCTTTAAATAACATAGAAAATACTATTGACTTTAGACCAGGTTTTTGTTGGTCAATGGCGCAGTTGTTTTCAGTTGCCTCAAAATAACAACGCGCCAACAATGCACCTGAACACACCTCGTTTTCAGACCAGCCAACCCATGGGCGAACAGATGAACAACGTGGCCCAGGACGTGAAAATGATAACTGCGTCAGGTTGAAACTAGCAAAAAACACTTGCGTTGTGCATGGCGCTGCATTGTATCTATTTAACCACTCACACTACCATTCAGTTCAAAATAAATTTATACTTTTATTTAGCAAGTACGCATTAAATTAATCAAAATTGACAGAAAATAAGGGATAATGTACAGTACATCCAGCCGGTTATCATCATAGAATAAACCCCGACAGGGTGATCACCCGGAATCACTCTGAATGGGTTTATTCTACGATAACAACTGGCTGGATGTACATTATCCCGCTTATTACACGGCTACTTGCCACATAAGTAAATTATTAGACACAAAATATTGACACTCAACATATTTTATTAGCTGTTTAAATGCAAAGCTTCCACAAAGAAAGCAGTTGCTAGCAAGTGGCAAGTTCAAACTAGATGGAAATTCAAGGGATACGGTACAGTCATATGAATATACCAATTATTACACAGCATTTAGCCACATAAATAATTATGGGGATAAGATATTGATTTGAGATGAAACTGTTTTTAAAAATCGGAACTGTTTCCTGTTTGTTATCTTAAAATCCATAACGGCAATCGTCACAAAATGGCAGCAGGTGCGTTTGTATGAAACAAGAGAGCGGGTCTGCGATACCGCGGGTGACATAATTAAATAACTGTACACAAAATATTGATTTGAGTTATAATATTTTATTAGCTCAACAAGCGCAAAACTTCCACAAAGGAAAACCATTCCTAGCAAGCGTATAGCACCGACTTCAGTTACCCGGATGGGCCTGTCTTATCAGTTTTTACCGGTTGTTATCGGGGGGATTTTACTGTGTTTTTGATCAAATAAATGCTGTCTTGGTGAGCATTAGAATCTTACCACCCTCACACTTTTGATTGGTAGCATATATGCATCTTTACACTTTACACAGTGACCATTTATTCTTATGTGCAGCCAACGGATAGCATGATGCTGTGTTTCACAAAACCAAATCTTAGAAAAACTACAACATAATTCATTAGCTAGCTTGCAAGAACTGGTATTTCTTTCAGGAAATGCAAAATTAGCTGTATAAACTGCTCTGTCAGCTTCAGCCATGTACAACATTAGGGGTGTTTTAAACAGCCTGCAGTTTGATGCTTAACAGCTCTGCATGAGGATGAGCTGTGCTTGATTTCTGTTTGTATATACAGTATATCTTTGTTTGTACCTGTGAATTCTCTGTGAATGTTCACACTGGTATGCCATATATCCTCCAGCTTTAAGGGTGGACATGTGTGATCTGCAGAGGAGAGAAATAGTATACATTAATGAAGCAATTGAACTGGTAATGTTTTAGCTTATTGAACGTATGGATGTCACACTTTACTCCACAGAATATTTCTCAGGGTAGGTTATTTTTGAAAATCAGTTTTTTGATTATGGCACATACCTGTACCTTAAAGTCTTGGCTACAAGAAGCTATTCCAACGATTATTACAAAGGAAATTATGAACTAAATCTTTGATTTGAAGAAAAAAAGTATTTGACAAAAGGTTGCTTTAAAGGAAGAAAGACCTGAATTTCATGAAGCATTGCAAATGACAATCAAAATAAAAATGATGGATAAATATAAAACATTTATTGGAAAATATAAAAGTCATTTGAGAGCATAGGGAGACTGACTACTACAGTCATTCGCAGAGCTTCATGTGAGTAGGAAGGCAGTTATTTTGGCGTGATTTCCTGGTGGAATTTTCAGAATCATGGGTAATATAGGTTCCCCTTCGAGGGAACTCGCACTGCGTCGTCGAGTGACAACACTCTGGGAATGCCCACAGCATTGCGCATCTGAAGTATGAATGAAATCAAGCCAATCTGATTGGTGCTGCGTCATGACGTAGTAGATGACGCCATACCCGGAAAATACAAAGGTACGCTGATGCATACACACAACAGCTTTTGCTCTTCAGCTGAGCGCTCTGTGTGAAATATTGTCTGTCTTTTTGGGTGTTGTTTGTCACATATATCAGTAAAGAAAACTCTCTCTGTTTGAAAAGAAAAAAGATGGCTAGCGAGCAACACTTTAAGAGGTGTGTGCACCCGTGTCCGCGATTCCTTGCAGGCTCGGACACACACCTGTTATGTGTGCAATACCTGGGCACCTGCAGCACGCTAGGGCAGCTCTCGAGGGAGCCGCCTGTAGCGAGTGTGATAAGCTGCCGCTCAGGGTGTTGCGCTCGCGGCTGGCCATGTTCGATGAGACCGGCCAAGCCCGCGAGCCCAATGGATCTGGGCCCGCCGCTGCCGAGGCAGCGCAGCGTCGCAGATCGTGGGGCTCGCAAAGGGATCTCTCAACGGGACATGGGACTGCTGAGGCACCTTCCCTGTCCTCGTCTGAGGATTCCGATGTCCTCCCACCTCGTGTGGAAGCCCGCGAAGCGACCTCTTCCCGCGGGGCGGAGGACCCGATGTTTCAGCTATCTGGCTCCGAGGAGTCAGATGGGCTGAGCATCGAGGCGGGTGATGTGGAGCCTGAGCCATCGCTTCACTCACCCGCTCAAGAGGAGTTGGTAGAGGTTTTGACCCGTGCTGTGGCCAAGTTGAGAACTGACTGGCCACAGGAAGAACCTGAAATCCAGCCGCCCAGTAAGCTGGATGAACGGTTCTTCAGGCGCAGGTCTCAACCTCCACGCCGGGGCCTACCGTTTTCAGTCCAGTCTCACTCATTGTGCAAGTCCTGGATTAAACCCTACTCAGCCAGGCTCTCCAACCCCCCAGCGCTCGATTTTGCTAATGTGCTGGGGACGGCTGAGCAGGGTATGGGACGCTGCCTCGGGTGGAGGAAGCTCTCGCGAGCTATCTTTCTCCCGAGGCCGCTTCGTCCCTTAAGGCCCCGGTGCTGCCCACCAAACCATGTCGCGACTCATCATCGCTGGTGGGCAGGGCCTATATGGCGGCCGGGCGGGCTGGTAGTTGTCTGCACACCATGGCGGAGAGACATCTCTGGTTGAATCTGTAGGGAATGAAGGAGAAAGAAAAACACTTTCTCTTGGATTCCCCGATTTCACCTTCTGGCCTCTTCGGCAGCGCGGTAAACACCGTTGTCAAGAGGTTTCAGGAGGTGAAAAAAAGAGTCTGCGGCTTTCCAGCAATACCTGCCTCGTCGGTCCAGCTCCTCTGGGAAGGCTGCTTTAAAGGGGCAGCCTCGGCCATCTGCTAGCTCCGCCAGGTGCAAAAGGAGAGTGTCACCTCCCGCGCCCCTCCCGAGGGAGCCTGGCAAAGGAGGTGGCGCTCTCACGGTAAGCCTTCCGAGCTGAAGGTCGATCTGAGGACCGTCCTTCAGGTGAAGAAGGCTTCCGTCAAGCGGTCCTAGCTGCGGCCGGATCGCTGAGAGCTGCCCCCCCCCGGGGGGAGCGACCGAGGTCGTTTTGCCCCCGGAGCTCTCAGGAAATCAGTGCTGTCTTCCCGCCGTCCAAGGCGCTTCGGGCCTCACTGGTTTCCCGCACACACACGTTGCCTCAGTCGACTCTACAAAGACCTGCGACTGGGCAGCGAACGCGCTCGCCCACCGAAAAAACGTTCTCTGCTTCAGGGGGTCGGGAACGAGTCGCGGTTGACACCCGAGGCCAGCCTCGAGAGGCTGGTTCCCTTAGTAGATTATCTCGGCGCATGGTCATGCCTTCCGAGTGTTTCTACATGGGCCCTGCAGACTGTAGAGCTGGGTTACAGGCTTCAGTTCGGCTCTCCTCCCCCGAAGTTCAACAGGGTGGTCCGAACTGTGGGAACAAGGGTTACAGTCGTAACCCGAGACATTTTCATCAAGAATTCTGCTGTTAAACATGAAAGATTTAAAAAACAAGTTGAAATAGGAGCTGACTGCTTCAAGCAAAAACATCAATTAAAAACCTTGTAGCTCACAGTCGGTCTGTATTTAACAGTTTATAAGTTGTAGTTAAAAATCAACTCACCTATGGAGAAAATAAATATACATTTTTATATCTCAAACCTTTTGCACTCGATTACAGTCTTTTCATTGAAGCTGAGCCAGTAAAACAACTATGAAACAGCACAAAATATAAATTGTAACATCCCAAACCATTGTTTTGGTAGACAGATATTGTAAATGAATAAACTGTAATCAAATTGGGAGCTGAATATGCTGATTGGTTGACTCCACACAGAAACACAATGCTTTAGCTATTTTCCTACAGCCACTTTCTATTTTGTGAAGCTCAACAATCTTTTGCTGCACATCAGAACTATATTCTTTGGTTTTACTCATTGTGATGATTAATGGAATTTGGCCTTTGTGTTTCCTCATATTTATACTGATAAAGTCATAGCTAGACAATTTCATGTTCCTAGTCACTCTGGGGTGCTAAAATATGTAAATATGAATGGGAATGTACTTCAGAGATATTTTACTCAATTCTAGGGATGCCAATAATTGTGGTCAATGTGTTTTGGAGAAAAACATTTACTTCATTATATTATTATCCCCCCCACACACACACATTCAGTTCTCTATAAAGAAGATTCACACTTTTTTTTTTGGAGTGAAAAATCAAAAGGATAAACAATGGAGATTTATTTTTACAGCCATCTTCGAGCATATTTACCAGGGGTGCCAATAATTCTGACCAGAACAGTTGACTTTTGCATTAACATATCCCAGAGTAGTTTTAATTCATAAAAAGCCTACTTGTAATTACCGAGACCCCAATGAGACATCTAGCCCCAGTCAACCTTTCAGTGGCACAGCAGCCTGATATTGCTGAAGGACGAATTCTGCCTCATCAACAACAATTATACCAAATAAAAAGGATGCTCGCACAGACACAAATGCAAAGACACACAAACATATCTACACCCACAGCCGCGCATCTACAAAACAGAATTAACAGGAAATTCCAAAAATCAGCACATCTGCTGGCAAACTGCCGACTCTTAAGGAGAAGGAGCACATGCTGTAAATCCTATCTAAATCTCTTCCTGGATGTCACGCTCGCACAGTGGATCACGGGAGATAGCAATTCACTCAGCTGGCAAAAATATTGCTTGCCTGTCCTCTTGTTCATAGGGACTCTCATTCACGGGCATTTACACGGTGCAATAATATTCCTTAAATCGCCCCAGGTTAATCTGAATGGAGCCGATAAAGCAATTCTATCGGACACATAACACCACAACGGATGTGTCCTGGTGCCACCCAAGTCAAGGGCTTGACGCCATGTCCTCGCAGGAAGGAATTTCAAATAGCTGTGAAAGTGTCCCTGCTTCTTAAAGGAGGGCGAGACGCCTTTCATCACAAACAATTCATTTGCATATAAGGATTCCAAACAAGAAAGCCAAAACAGAGCGCTAATTAAAGGCGATGACAGCCGCGCTCTGCACCAGAGCGGTGAAGTCAACATTGACCTCTTGTGCGGAGACGAACAAGGCTTGAAAAACCAAACAGACATAATCTCTTCTAATCAAACCTTTTGTAAACGGACAAGAATAAGCAAACATCTTGGCGCAGAGCTCATGGTGACAGCATACATACCTATTCTCTCATTCACTGCCATTCCTGAAGTAAAAGGAATGGAATTTACGATCCACAGGAAAACAGTCCATCTGAGATAGTGAATCATGTCGTCTTTGGCACATGAGAAAGGGCCCCTTAAGAACCTAGAAATAGAAAACAACATCACTTTTACAACTCTGATGCTCTTCTGGGTAACGCAACACCACTTGCTACTGTCTGTATGATGATTTATTGCTTTTCTTTTTGATATTTTTTAGCATGCCCTCACAATTTGAGTGACTTTTCAATAGGCTTTACTGATAAACAACAACTTTAGTGCCCTACAATCAACAATAATCAATATCAAAGGAATATGAGCCACTCTTGATAGAATCTGCAGGAACAGATAACGCCGTGTAAAATTCATCTAGCTCTTCAATTATGTGGTGAAACGTCTTAATGCAAAATTCCAAGTGTGACATTTCACTCCTCAGAATAAACTCCAGACCAGAGTAAGTTTCCAGCATGAGGTGCTTCTGGGGACCCAGCGCCAGATTCCTGTAAACTAATACGATCCGTTACCCACCGCTGACTGTTGTTATTGAGCTCTTAAGTAACAGGGCAAACAAATTGCGCTAAATAATTAAACACTTGTGCTGTGGAGTTTTGAAACACAGGCTAGAATCATTAGTCCATCTCTGCACATAAATATGGAATAAATTGGTTTTTTGTAAACGTCAAACTCAAGTTCAACCTTTAAACTTTCATGAAAATGTGCAGTCTCTATTAAAGCTAAAAAAAAATCATATGTTTTGTAAATAGAATGCAGTTCTACGTGTATAGTGCAGTTTACACAATGTAATGTAGTGGCATTTCAACCCACTAAAATATAAATTAATTTAAGTAAAATAGTTCCAACATGCAGTGATGCCCTTATTCAAGCCCTTTGAAAGCTTTACTGATTAATAAAATCAAGCTAAAAATCTGAATGACACTTTTTTTTTTAAACATGAATGGAAACCAATGCTGCTCTCTAAACATAGCCTACTTCAAGCAATTCTCACGGCGCTGTTTGGAATATTTGTACTTTTAAACATGCTTTCTTCATACACATTTAAACCTAAAATATTGGTTATTTAAAAAGTTAAACTGCATGTTATGTCAACTAACTAGTAAAAACATAAGAGAAACATTTTATCTATGCATGTATTCAACGGAAAGCTAAAGATTGAGTGTTAATATCTCATATCAGTATATTAATCCATCAATAATAGTGCTCAAACGCCACGTGCGCTTGTTTAATAATACATATACAGAATTGATATAAATCAAAATAACTTCCTAAAACTATCAATAAACAACAATAAAAGGTACAGCTGGTGCCTAAATGTGCCACACGCGTGGTCAAAAGCAACGGTTTACTACAATTTCTCTGTGTAACCGAATGATGATAAATCAGCAATGCTGAACATTCAATCTCTCTCTCTCTCTCTCTCTCTCCCCTTGAAGTACACGAACGCCGACAGCACAGGACTCACAGTGGCGTGTTAAACTCAGGTGACATCAAACATGATCATTTAGAAAATGACACCGCACACATACTGTGCAAAAACACCTACAAAGTCACAGCAACCAAGACAAATGAACACCGGCTACTTACATTTGCTGAGAAAGTTTATTATTCCAGCGTAAACACACAGCACAAGCAAATCCTGTTTGGCTAATTAGCGCATTTTAGGCTGTGGTGTCCAAAGCACACTTGCAAATAAAAGTGAGAATGAAAGCTCGTGCAGGAACCGTGTCCTTATTTGTCGCACTGCCTGACCCTCCCACCCACTCATTAGAGAAGCACACACCAGGACGGACAGGACACTCTGAGGGGCTCCCTGTGGAACACGCTACGGTACACACAGGGTACTTGACCAATAGCATGGACACCAACTTTTTCTCTTTTTTTTTTATTAGAGAAAAACTTTAAATAAAAAGTAAGAACATTTATATTGTATGTGCTTTAGTTTTTCTCATTTTTAATCAATTGTATGCATTTTTTATTATTAATATGACGTCAACTGCAAGTATAATAATTAAAATAGAATTGGTCAAAATAGAATTTGACAAAAAATTTAACTTTGTGTAATGTCAAAATTATGTTGATTTTGTGTTATGTTATGTATATTATATTATATTGTATTATATTATATTTATTATATCATATTATATTATAATATATTATATAAACGAATGTTATGTTATAACCTATTATATTATATTATGTTATATTATATGTGTTATATTATATTATAGCCTATTATATCATATTATATTATAGCATATTATGGTCTATTTTAGCCTAATATAGCCTATTATACTATAGCATATTATATTATAGCATATTATAGTCTATTATAGCATGTTATACCATTATGTTTTGTTATATGTTATGTTATGGTATGTATATTATATGTTATTGTATTATATTATATTTATTATATTATAATATATTATATAAATGAATGTTATGTTATGTTATAACCTATTATATTATGTTATATTATGTTTATTATATTATATTTTAGCCTATTATATTAAATTATAGCATATTATGGTCTATTTTAGCCTAATATAGCCTATTATACTATAGCATATTATAGCCTATTATAGCATATTATATTGTAGCATATAGCCTATTATAGCATACTATATTATATCATATTATATTCTAATATAGCCTATTATATTATAGCCTATTATAGCCTGTTATAGCATACTATATTATATCATATTGTAGTCTAATATAGCCTATTATATTATAGCATATTATAGCCTATTATAGCATACTATATTATATCATATTGTAGTCTAATATAGCCTATTTTATTATAGCCTATTATAGCCTGTTATAGCATACTATATTATATCATATTACAGTCTAATATAGCCTATTATATTATAGCATATTATAGCCTATTATAGCATACTATATTATATCATATTATAGTCTAATATAGCCTATTATATTATAGCATATTATAGCCTATTATAGCATACTATATTATATCATATTATAGTCTAATATAGCCTATTATATTATAGCATATTACAGCCTATTATAGCATACTATATTATATCATATTACAGTCTAATATAGTGTATTATATTATAGCATATTACAGCCTGTTATAGCATACTTTATTATATCATATTATAGTCTAATATAGCCTATTATATTATAGCATATTATAGCCTATAATAGCATACTATATTATATCATATTATAGTCTAATATAGCCTATTATATTATAGCATATTACAGCCTATTATAGCATACTATATTATATCATATTACAGTCTAATATAGTGTATTATATTATAGCATATTACAGCCTGTTATAGCACACTTTATTATATCATATTATAGTCTAATATAGCCTATTATATTATAGCATATTATAGCCTATAATAGCATACTATATTATATCATATTATAGTCTAATATAGCCTATTATAGCATATTACAGCCTATTATATTATATAAATTAATGAAACATGACGTTACTTCTTTTTCCCAGCAAGGCGTATTCTGTTACCTTAAAAAGGGTATTTCAGCTAAATAGTAAAAATAATGTTTGATACACAAAACACGAAACATATGAAAATGTGTTTTTTGTTTCATTTTTAAATTAAGTATTGTCTTTTATTTTGAAGTTTATATAGCTTTTACTTTGTATTTCACTTTGTCTTGTCTGTGTTCACTTTTCCGTTTCCTCTTTTTCTTGTTAGTCATTGTTCATTAGTTTGCAATACTCATTGGTTAGGTTGGGCTTGTTATCTTTAATTTTATAATTTATTATTAAAATGATTAAAATAAACAAATGAAATGTAACTGAATAAATGATTTATTCCGAGTTTACACTGCAGACACAAGGCAACAAAAAAGCAAGTCAAAACTGTTGTTGAAATGCAATACTACAAATAACCCTATAAATCCCCAATATATTGAACACAAATCTTTAATATGAGGGAGATTTGTTAAGGTGTTTGTGGCACATGTGTTACCCGAGATATGGATTCCAGCACTGTCTATAATTGTCTGCATTCTATATTCCTCTGGATGCTTTCATATAAATCTTCTACTTTATAAAGCTCTATTCATTTGAAGCAGGGATTTGCAATATCTCACCTGACCATCTGACTCTTCTGGCCACCACTTTTGTGTTTACCCAGTGCCCTCAACACTGATGAATAATGAGACACATTTTTAGGATTGTGTTTGTATTGGCCTTTTTAGTGTCTCCACATTACCATGCACCCCCAACTCAGCTGCTTTCAGAACAGCTGTTTCTCAGACAAGGAATCAATGAGACTTCTCAGCTGTGATTCACTTGCAGACTTGCATTTCGGCTGTGATAGCATCATAATGCCCCCTGTGTTCTGTTGAAGAATGTCCAACCAACGAGAAACAACCACCTTAAGTCTGCAGACGGGAATTTCAGAACTAGAACAACAGCATATATATATATATATATATATATATATATATATATATATATATATATATATATATATATATATATATATATATATATATATATATATATATATATATATATATATATATATATATATATATATATATACACACTCACCTAAAGGATTATTAGGAACACCTGTTCAATTTCTCATTAATGCAATTATCTAATCAACCAATCACATGGCAGTTGCTTCAATGCATTTAGGGGTGTGGTCCTGGTCAAGACAATCTCCTGAACTCCAAACTGAATGTCAGAATGGGAAAGAAAGGTGATTTAAGCAATTTTGAGCGTGGCATGGTTGTTGGTGTCAGACGGGCCGGTCTGACTATTTCACAATCTGCTCAGTTACTGGGATTTTCACACACAACCATTTCTAGGGTTTACAAAGAATGGTGTGAAAAGGAAAAAACATCCAGTATGCGGCAGTCCTGTGAGCGAAAATGCCTTGTTGATGCTAGAGGTCAGAGGAGAATGGGCCGACTGATTCAAGCTAATAGAAGAGCAACTTTGACTGAAATAACCACTCGTTACAACCGAGGTATGCAGCAAAGCATTTGTGAAGCCACAACACGCACAACCTTGAGGCAGATGGGCTACAATAGCAGAAGACCCCACCGGGTACCACTCATCTCCACTACAAATAGGAAAAAGAGGCTACAATTTGCACGAGCTCACCAAAATTGGACAGTTGAAGACTGGAAAAATGTTGCCTGGTCTGATGAGTCTCGATTTCTGTTGAGACATTCAGATGGTAGAGTCAGAATTTGGCGTAAACAGAATGAGAACATGGATCCATCATGCCTTGTTACCACTGTGCAGGCTGGTGGTGGTGGTGTAATGGTGTGGGGGATGTTTTCTTGGCACACTTTAGGCCCCTTAGTGCCAATTGGGCATCGTTTAAATGCCACGACCTACCTGAGCATTGTTTCTGACCATGTCCATCCCTTTATGACCACCATGTACCCATCCTCTGATGGCTACTTCCAGCAGAATAATGCGCCATGTCACAAAGCTTGAATCATGTCAAATTGGTTTCTTGAACGTGCCAATGAGTTCACTGTACTAAAATGGCCCCCACAGTCACCAGATCTCAACCCAATAGAGCATCTTTGGGATGTGGTGGAACGGGAGCTTTGTGCCCTGGATGTGCCCTGGACAAATCTCCATCAACTGCAAGATGCTATCCTATCAATATGGGCCAACATTTGTTGAAATGTTCAGCACCTTGTTGAATCAATGCCACGTAGAATTAAGGCAGTTCTGAAGGCGAAAGGGGGTCAAACACAGTATTAGTATGGTGTTCCTAATAATCCTTTAGGTGAGTGTATATATATATATATATATATATATATATATATATATATATATATATATATATATATATATATATATATATATATATAAAAATCTGTATTGCTAATTCTTTCATTGAAGTAAAATAATAGAAAGTGGGGGGAAATCACATTATGAAATAAATGTTTTTTCTCCAAAACACGTTGGGAACAATTATTTGCCCCCTTTTATTAAATACTTTTTATTTAACAACCTCCTTTTTCCAAGATAACAGCTCTGAGTCTTCTCCTATAATGCCTGATGAGTTTGGAGAACACCTGACAAGAGATCAGAGACCTGTTCCTCCATACAGAATCTCTCCAGATTCGTCAGATTCCCAGATCATGTTGGCACTTCTTCTCTTCCGTTCTGCCCACTCTTTTCCTATTTTGTTCAGGCCAGGGACTGGGATGGCCATTGCAGAAGCTTGGTTTTGTGCTCAGTCAGTGACCCATTTTTGTTATACATGGCACCATGGATTTGATCAAATACCAACAGATCAAAAATCAAAACCTGGCGGCCTCTGCTAGAAATCTTATAATGGGCCATGGTTGGATCTTGCAACAGCACAGTGATTCAAAAATCAAATCACAATCAAAACAAAAATGGGTCACTGAGCACAAAACCAAACATCGGCAATGGCCATCCCAGTCCCTGACCTGGACCCTATAGAAAATAAATGGGGTGAACTGAAGGGACGAAGCGCCAAACATGGATCTGGGAATCTGAAGGATCTAGAAAAATTCTGTATGGAGGAATGGTCTCTGATCTCTTGTCAGGTGTTCTCCAAGCTCATCAGTCATTATAGGAGAAGACTCGGAACTGTTATCTTGGAAGAAGGAGGTTGCAAAAAGTATTCAATAAAAGGGGGCATGTTTCAAGCTTTTTTAATAGTTGTGTTTGAGTCCCTCAATCGTCATCAGTAAGAAAAAATTGATCGCAAAATCATACAGTCACTGCTGGAAAGGGTTCAAATATGCAAAAGATGCTGGAAAACGGAAGAATTTTTGGGACCTGGAGGATTTTTCTGAAGAACATTGGGCAGTTTAACTGCTCAGGACAAACAAGAGACTCAAGAACAACCATAAAAAAAAAACAGCCTAGGATCATACAGGTAACAACACTGTATTAAGAATCAAAGATACATAAACGTTTGAACAGGTAATTTTTTACAGCTATTTTTTTTGTCTTGTGGACTTTATGTAAACATCTTTTATGTAAAATGTCTTATTCAGGACAGTACTAAATAAAAATAAAAAATAACATGCATTTTATATGGTCCCTCTTATTTTGTTAAAATATATCACATTTTCACAGAATCTGCAAGGGGTTCACAAACTTTCAAGCAGTATTGTATATACAGCAAGTTCATATTCTTTTTTAAACAACACAATACTAATGTTTTTAACTTAGGAAGAGTAGGTCAAATCAATATTTGGTGGAATAACCCTTCCAATCAAAGCTTGTATACGTCTTGGCATGTTCTCCACCAGTCTTTCACACTATTGTTGCTGTTGGGTGACTATGCCACTCCTGGTAGAACAATTCAAGCAGCTCAGCTTTGTTTGATGGTTTGTGACCATCCGTCTTCCTCTTGATCACTTGATCACCATTCCAGAGGTTTTCAATGGGGTTCAGGTCTGGAGATTGGCCTAGCCATGACAGGGTCTTGATCTGGTGGTCCTCCATTCACACTTTGATTGCTGGCTTTGTGGATTGGAGCATTGTTCTGCATGAAAAAAAACAATCCTCAGAGTTGGGGAACACTGTCAGAGCAGAAAGAAGCAAGTTCTCTTCCAGGACAACCTTGTACATGGCTTGATTCATGTGCCTTTTCACAAAGACAAATGTATCCAATTCCAGGCTCTGGAAGCACCCTCAGATCATCACCGATCCTCCACCAAATTTCACAGTGGGTGTAAGACACTGTGACTTGTAGGCCTCTCCAGCAAAGCTGAAAATTGGACTCATCAGAGAAGATGACCTTACCACAGTCCTTAGTATGTGTCTGGGTCCTTGACAGCCTTGTCTGTCTTGTCTCTGTTCAATGTTTCTTTGTTTGTCTTGTGTCTGACCACATGGCTCTGTCTTTGTTTGTGTTGGCCATGTGCTCCTCTCATCCCACCTCCTTGTTTCCCTTTACCACACCCCCTTGTTTAGTCCTTGATTGCTTAATTGTGTTCACCTGATCCTCATGTGCTCTTCCCTTTATATTGAGCTCCTTTCCGTCTTGTCTTTGCTGGTTCATTGTGTGCATTTGTTTTATGCTGTGTGTCTAGCTAAGCTATTCCTATTAATTTGTATTTGATCTTGCCTAGTTATAGACCTTTGCATTATTTTACCTAGCCTTATTTTTTGGATTTCTCTAGTTTTGATTTTGTTCCTGAGATTTTACTCTAGTCTAGTTCTTGTCTTTATTTTTGGTCGTCTCCCTAGACTTATTTTTTGTCTTGCTTTTTCTAGCTTATCTTAATTACTTTATTTTGTTCCTCTCTAGTTTCTTGTTAGTGCAGTCTTGTTTTATTTCTTAGTTTCACTCTTTTATAGAGCTTGGTTTCATTTTTTTTCTTTTTTTCTCTCGTTTGCTAGCTTCAGTTATTATTTAGGTTACTTTGTATTCTTTATTCTTGCGTGCCCGTGTGCGTCTGTTCCTGCATTCCTGCCCTGTGTCTGGAGTTTCCCCTGGTCATTGACTCTCCTGGCCTGGCTACCAGTCTGGTTCTGCATCAAGCCACGTCACCAACTGTCAAGCCTGGTTCCCTGAGCTGCTTCCTTGTCTCCATCGTTGGCCATCACATCCTTGCTGTCTCTACCCTGACCAGCCAGTTCTCCCATTGTGTCCTGCCCCTATTGTTTGGATTTTGTTCCTGTTTCACCATTCTTGTCATGTGTCCTATATTGTTAATAAATTTCACCCCCTGCTCATTCTGCATCTGGGGCCTCACTCTCAGTATCCTGACAGTATGTATATATGAAGTATAAACTGATCAGGCATAACATTATGACCTCCTTCCTAATATTGTTTTGGTCCCCCTTTTGTTGCCAAAACAGCTCTGACCTGTCAAGGCATGGGACTCCACTAGACCCCTGAAGGTGTACTGTGGTATCTGGCACCAAGATGTTGGCACATCAAACTTGTTGTGCTCCTCAAACTATTCCTGAACCATTTTTGCTCTTTGGCAGGGTGCATTATCCACATGCCACAGCCACCAAGGAACACAGTTTCCATGAAAGGGTGTACATGGTCTGTAACAATGCTTAGGTAGGTGGTACATGTCAAAGTAACATCCACATGGATGGCAGGACCCAAGGATTCCCAGCTGAACATTGCCCAAAGTATCACATTGCCTCTGCCGGTTTGCCTTCTTCCCATAGTCCATCCTGGTGCCATGTATTCCCCATGACTAGCCCAATACGTAACAAACTGCGATGCACTGTGTATTCTGACACGTTCCTATCAGAACCAGCATGAACTTCTTGAGTAATTTGAGCAACAGTAGCTTGTCTGTTTGATCAGCCCACACGGACCAGCCTTCGCTCCCCATGTGCATCAATGAGCCTCGGCCGCCCACGACCCTGCTACCGGTTCACCACTGTTCACAATGTTCACTTGCTGCCTAATATATCCCACCCACTAACAGGTGCCGTGATGATCAGTGTTAGCCTATTCACTTCACCTTCACATTGTTCACCGGTCATAATGTTATACCTCATTGGTGTATGTGTCTGTTTTGTTTATTTCCAGGTTTAAATGAGAAACTGTGTTCAACAAACCATAAACAAAAATGGAAATGGGTTTTTTCAAAGCAAGTTCACCTATTTCGAAGCCTAGAGGGCTGAGAAGCCACAAGGAAAACATTCACTTGTTCACGCATGCAAAGTTGCACAAGGAATCTGTTAAAAATTAAAAAGCATAATCATGTATGATTTATCATAATCCCCCAGTAACCCCTTTAAATCTTTATACACAAGTTTTATCAGCATACATCATGTTCATCTCTAGACCGATGATGTGTCTTACAGTAATTCATTCATTTTCAAACAAACTCTTAGTACACAGATTTTAAGATCCTCTCTTATAGCAGAGGAATACACAAAACATCCCAATCCACACATATCGTCTGATATCACACAGAACACCTGTTTTTCCAACACACCTGTCGTTGAAATAGTGAGAAATATGCAACAACTGAGAGATAGTATTAATAGTTAAATATTACCTATTATCTAAATGTCTGTTAGCTCAATGCATCACCCACGGAGATGGATTATATTACTCTTTCTTATTGCCATATGGTTTGTATATTTTGTACACATGCATTGTTTCCCCAAAGTGCTTCTCAAACAATAGCTCTATTCCTGCATCTCATGTTACTCAGTTTGAAATAAATGGATATTGCAAAGAACTGAGAACAAGAGGTCCTAAAAACCTCATTCACTTTGCTGCAGTGGTGAGCTCATAGCCATTTATGCAGGTCTAATACAAAAGAAGAACAACTAAATGCAGCCTGCCGATGTTTGGAAAGACAAAGTCATTCATTGAAATTGAATTTGATAGATATATTATTGTAAAAGCTCACATGGTATTAAAGGGTTGATGACATTCTGACAAAATTGAGACGATTAGACTTGTATGAGCAGACTAGATGTTCTTTTTAGCATATTTCGAATTTTGATTTGCTGGTCAAAATAGTGTATTTTAGTTGTGAATATAGAGTGCATTATTATTTTTTCCATTATTTTTTCCCCATAGGGATTTTAAAAAGTCTTCATTAAAGAGTTATATGCCATGAACCAAGCCAAACAGAGTTGAATCACAACACTACTAAAAGTTTTAGAAAATCGGTAAAAAGAAAAAGGTACAAGTCTTTAGTGAGGGAAAGGACTACAATGGGCATTGCGAATAGCTTAAACAAATTAAAATTGATACAAAACCACACATGTACAAATGTTGATTAAAAAAAACTATATATTTTAAGTTTATTGCAAAATATGCATATTTATTCAAACATTTTAGTATTTTGAGAGTGTAGAGAGATCGACTCAATAATTTGCACCCCTTCACAGGAGTGGGCAGGGCTAAAGAGCTACTTTGGCATGTGTTGCTTTTTTCGACTGATTGGTGACATTTTCTTTTTACATCATCATGGGTAGTGTAGTTTTCACTAGGATGTCCACTATTAAACATGCTTATTTTAGAAAATAATCTGAAATAACATGTGCTGGCGGCTTCAGCAGAAGCAAATATGGATTAACAACCTTTAAAGGTTTATAAGTTATCATTGTTGAAAATCAATTTCCCTATGAATGGAGTTTTTACTTCCATAACCTGACGGTTACACTCTATTAAACGGTTACACTCTATCTGGACTTCCTGTCAAACAGACGCCAGGTGGTCAGAATGGGCAGTAACATCTCATCATCACTGACTCTCAACACTGGAGCCCCTCAGGGCTGCGTTCTCAGCCCACTCCTGTACTCCCTGTACACACATGACTGTGTGGCAACCCACAGCTCCAACACCATCATCAAGTTTGCTGACGATACGACGGTGGTAGGTCTTATCACCGACAATGATGAAACGGCCTACAGAGAGGAGGTGCACACTCTGACACGGTGGTGTCAGGAGCACAACCTCTCCCTCAACGTCAGCAAGACCAAGGAGCTGGTGGTCGACTTCAGGAGGAATGAGAGAGAACACCGCCCCATCACCATCGATGGAGCACCGGTGGAGAGAGTCAGCAGCTTCAAGTTCCTCGGTGTCCACATCACAGAGGAACTCTCATGGTCCGTCCACTCTGAGGCCGTTGTGAAGAAGGCTCATCAGCGCCTTTTCTTCCTGCGACGGCTGAGGAGGTTTGGAATGAACCGCCACATCCTCACACGCTTCTACACCTGCACCATAGAGAGCCTGCTGACTGGCTGCATCACCACCTGGTACGGCAACAGTACCGCCCGCAGCCGCAAGGCCCTGCAAAGGGTAGTGCGCACGGCCAGCTGCATCATCGGAGGTGAGCTTCCCTCCCTCCAGGACATTTACGCCAGGCGGTGTGTGAAGAGAGCTCAGAGGATCATCAGAGACTCTAGCCACCCGAACCATGGGCTGCTCTCACTGCTGCCATCAGGCAGACGGTACCGCAGCATCAGAACACGCACCAGCCGACTCCAGAACAGCTTCTTCCCACAAGCAATTAGACTAATTAACTCCTGATCCATCAGGATCATAACACACACTGGACAGAATATCACTCAGCACAACCCACTGTAGATACACACACATTATATACACATTTATTTATCATACAGCATCTATTGCACTTTGGATTTCAATTTTTCAATCTGTGAATAATATTTTATACTATACATTGTATATTATTATTATTATAGCGTAATGTATATTGTTTAATGTATGTTAGTGTATATTGTTTTAAGTATATGTATATTGTAAGTATGTGTATATTGTTTAAAGCTGTGAGAACTACACTCACATTGTGTAAATTATTTATTGTTTATTGTAGTGTATACTGTGCTGTGAGTAATTGTGTGCGCATCAGATGTGTAATCTGTTGTTGCTTAAATGTTGTACATGTCATGTCATGACTACTATGTTGCTCGGAACTGCACCTAAGAAATACACCTACTGTCGCACTTGTGCATATGGTAGAGTGACAAATAAAGTGATTTGATTGATTTGATTTGATTTGACTTTGTTCTTGTTGGAAGAACATTTGGGTTTGAGACATTCTGGGAAGTAAATATAATAGGTAGCTATATCATATAATGAATGGGCCACAATGAAAATCTGATTCATAAAATTAGGCTTATTTAAGGACTCACTAAGTTCACGCTGTGCTGAAACCATTCAACTTTCTGTCATGTTCTCTGTTCTGTACTTCCGCGTTTTCATGTCAGGTTATTGTAGAAAGGGCAAATGAGATTGATAAAACGATTGCAAATGAGACCCAGAGACTAAATGAAACCAGGGTATTAGATTCGGTATCTCACAGTATCTCACGGCTAATGGAAGTCGCCTGGTGCCTATCAGTCTCCTTGAGATTAGCCAATACAGTCTGTAGTGCACTTATAAAGTGAATGGAAGCTTATATCAGTGCTGAGCATGCATTTTAAAGGATCCTGAGAGAAATGTACCCTTCAGATATAATTTTTCAAGAGTAAATTGAGAGAATAAATTTTTTAAGAACGTGTGCCTGTGTGGCTATTTTGACTAGTGGCTATTGAACATAAGCATCAGTCTTGTGATAGTAGTTATTAGTCACTATTTTAACCCCTAGTTGTTCAATATTATCAGTATAAGCAATCAGTTTCATTCCTGTACTGGTAGACTAACTGGTAGACTCTCAACTGGTAAACTAAAGCATTAGCAATGCCAAAGTCAGGGGTTTGATTGAACCACATGGATTGGCCTGTTAAAAAGTTTATACCTATGATGCACTGTGATTTGCATTGGATTTACAGCAAGTGTGCCAAATGCACAAATGAGAATCTTGAGTTTACAATAAACATTCAATGTTGCATGTCATTTCCATGCAGCACAGTTTGCATGAGGACGCAGGTCTCATGGTCAGTATCATATATCGGTGATTATCCTGTGGCCACTTGCTCTCCTGCATGATCACTTTGCACTGCTCTTTAATCACTATAGCAACTGTTTGAATGTACCAAAGTGTGTAAAGTGATACCATGTTTACATAAAAACCAGATACCTGAGCAGCAAAAACAACATTCACAGGATCGAGCAACGCAACTGATGGGATTATTGACATTGTGACTGGATTGCAATGTCATTTTTTTCTATATTAATAATTTGCGAATTAGTGATTATTGATTCTTTGAAATCTGTTTTGAAATGTCAGTGGTTTGAAAGTTTTTAATCAAAGTAAACGAATTATCAAGTATTGATTGTAATTGAACTCAAGTTATTTTAATCATTCTGCTGAATTTCTTTCTCTGGCTGAACACTTAAGAAGATATATTGCCAAATGTTTTGGGACACCTTTACATGCACATGAACTTTAATGACATCCCATTCTTAATCCGTAGGGTTTAATATGGAGTTTTCCCACTCTTTGCAGCTTTAACAGCTTCAACTCTTCTGGGAAGACTTTCCACAAGGTTTAGGAGTGTGTTTATGGGAATGTTTGACCGTTCTTAATAGCGTATTTGTGAGGTCAGGCAATGATGTTGGACGAGAAGGCCTGGCTCACAGTCTCCGCTCTAATTCATCCCAAAGGTGTTCTATCTGGTTGAGGTCAGGACTCGGTGCAGGCCAGTCAAGTTCCACCAAACTCATCCATGTCTTTATGGACCTTGCTTTTGTGCACTAGTGCGCAGTCATGTTGGAACTGGAAGGGGCCATCCACAAACTGTTTCTACAAAGTTGGGAGCATGAAATTGTCCAAAATGTCTTGGTATGCTGAAGCATTAAGAGTTCTTTTCACTGGAACTAAGGGGCCAGGCCCAACCCCTGAAAAGCAACCCCGCATCATAATCCCCCCTCCACCAAACATTACACATGGCATAATGCAGTCAGGCAAGTCCTGTTCTCCTGGCAACCGCCAAACCCAGACGCATCCATCGGATTGCCAGACAAAGTAGCGTAATACGTCACTCTAGAGAACACATCTCCACTGCTCTAGAGTTCAGTGGCGGCGTGCTTTACACCACTGCATCCAACGCTTTGCATTACACTACCACTAACAGTTGACCATAGAATATTTATTAGTGAGGAAATTTCACGAATGGACTTATTGCACAGGTGGCAACTTATCACGGTACCACGATGGAAGTGATTGGCACACCTGAATTCAATGATTTGGAGGGTTGTCCCAATACTTTTGGCAATATAGTGTACAGACAATGTACCATATAAATATATGGTTTTTAAAGCTTTTTAACAGTTATAGCGCCACCTATGGTCCGATCTCCACATGTTACATGCTTGTTTAGAATCATATGTCGCATATGCTCACCTATTTTTGTGAAGTTATAAGTTTTCACTTGGCCATGCCAGTTTGAGCTAGAGAGTCCAGAGAATTAGGAACAATAGGCTTTTGGGTAGATTTGGCCATGCCTGTTTTTTTTAAATGACTCTGCTACAGCTATCCAACGTTTTTTTGATAACTATTGACCTAGAGAGTCCTGAGAATGGTGCTGCATTGGTCTTATCGAGGTTGAGCCAAAAACCCAGGACTAGATTGCCAAAGTTGGTTTTTGAAATAATTTCCAATATTTAACAAACTATTCGATAGACAGCGGCGGTCCTAGAGGCACATTTGCTCAGAATGAGGATGTCTATCTGGCATTACAAATGTTGTGGGCATGTGCGATACATAATTCTTTATGCACGTGAAAAACGCGAAGGCCGCCCCTCGTGACTGATTTCTTTCAAATTTCAGACAGAGGGGCGTTTTTCACTGCGTTACCTGATTTGCTCACGTCACGTGCTCACGTGTGGGTATGGTTCAGGGGTGGGGTCGGGTGAAGGGGATCATTTTCATTGCATGATTTATAAACACCCATCAGTTTGAAAACACCCACAAATTTAGAAATGCCCAAATGACCACAAATGCCTGACCTCTTGTGAAAAAATAAATATATATATATATAAATATAACTTGATATTTCATGATTCTTGCCACTACATGAGCTGTTCCGCTGGGTCCTAAAGTCACTTTTTTTTCAGATACACATGTAGACATTATAAAAAAAAATGTTTGTAATGTTTTTAGCATTTTTAGTTAGAATTTTTAGGGTGTACTGAAGCATTCCATTAATTCCTAAGGGGGTCAAATTGACCGGCGAGGGAAGGATTTGTACTTTTTTTTAAATTTCAAGCACAAAACTCCTCAAATCCAGTCAATTTTATATGTGTGTGTGTGTGTGTGTGTGTGTATTCGTGGTTCAAGTGCAACAAAAGTCCTAGGGTTGGACCACTCGATGAACACTCAATTAAAAAAAAACAATTGGGGTCAAAACTACCCGGGGGAAGGATGAGGGTTAAATCCTGCTTGGTGTCACTAGTGCTGCATAATTGACACACTTCACCTTAAAAAAGGGTTGAAATTGTTAAAAGGGCCTGAAGTCTGGTGTATACATCAAAATAGAGACAAGTATTCCACTTAGCATTTTACATTTTGCATGTATGACATAAAATTTAAAGCAGTCTTTAGCAAATCTCATGTAATTGCAGTAAAATACCTTTTCCTTTAAGGTCCTGCCAGCCTTTCGTGGACACCGGCTTGTGGTGTGGATTATCACTGAGAAGGTTATTAATTTACACCTTTTACACTGGTAATTATCCTCATTAAATCGAACCGGATTCATTCTCCTGATGTACAGCCAAGCCATTTGAGGAGATAAAAAATTAATTAGAAATAGCGACAGAAAGCAGATTATGTTTGATGAATCTAAATGAAAAGCTGAGCTAGACATTTTTCTGATACCACAGCCAAAAGGAAAATCTTAGATTACCTGTTATAAGCTTATCATTCGGTGTTAGAAGGCATGGATGGTGTGTGTGTGGTCCTGGTTTTCCCTATACATTATGGGGAACAAATGTCCCCACAAGTATAGTAATACCAGTACATTTTGAAAAAAATGTTGGTCCCCATGAGGAAACTATTTTTCGAAAATCTAAAATAGCAGAAAGTTTATGCAGTTTGTACAAAAACTAGTACACCTATGGAATGTTCCCATAAGTCATGGAAACCCAACATATGTGTGTGTGTGTGTATAATTGATAATGTCTGTAGAATAAACACTCTCATGATTTATCACGCTGCACTTAATCTATAGTAAAGACACATTCATTGTTCACAGAACGTGAAGTGGTTTTGTCTTCAAACTGATTATAGGAAAAACTTGCTATCATAGATCACCTTGTGCATGTTTAGACATTGTTTTTGTGATGGTGTATAAAATCCAGATGTATGACGATGATTATGTAGGCCTATTTCTTGACTCCTTTGTTGTGCTTTAAAGACATACAGAAGTCAAAGTGGAGTCCTGCTTCAAATCACAGTTCACCTGCGGATGACCTCTGCATTCTCCATCCCTGGAATAGCACCACTGACTTTCTGTCCATCATTGATGTGGTAATTGAACTCAGTAGTTCAAAAAGCTGCCATTAAGGACAGGTCGGTAATATTAGGTAATTGGTTCTGAGGTGTAAGAGATGGAAATAGTCTTGATTACATTAAGGGCTTAATGGATCCCAATGTGTCATTCAGTCGAAAGTTGGCAGGCAAGCATACACTTGAAAAAGATTTAACCCTTACAGTTTAGTTCGCTGGTTATCACCAAGGACAACTGGATTATGAATTCATACATGTTGGATCTCAAATACAGAAATGGGAAATTAAAAATTAGCAAGAATCATGAATTATTTCAGAGACACTTGGGCTAGTGTACATATGAGAAGACTTTGGATGAATAGTTCCAGTCAAAACATTCACACACTGTCCCCTCAGAAGGGCTAAGGGATTTTAAAAGATTAAACTTTAAATCTGGAAAGCTATTTCGTTCTCATGAGGCAAGAATCAAGACAGGTGGTCATATTGTCATTTGGAAATTCACATTCTTTTTTGTTCTTGCATATTCTCAAATATGTTTAAGAATTCTGTCAGCTCAGAGCATAACTCAAAGCATGGGTGGTTGAAAATACATGAATAATAATAATTCTTTATTTTTAAGTAATTGTATTTTTTAATTTTTATGTTAATGATAATCTTTTTAAGTCTCTTTATGTCTTTATTTTTAGATTCATTCACCTCAGTGGTTGGGCAGAGTTTAGTTGGACATCTAGAAAGTCATAAAACAAAATAATTCTTCACATCAACGTCAGAGTCGGCTATGTAGATATTGGTGGGGGAAAAACACATTAAACCTGCAGTTTCTGAAAGCCAATATTGTTTTTACTTGAGAGGCAACAACATTTTAGCTATCCTCTAATATATGAGAAAATAATGCCTTTTAGTGTAAGAATATAATCAACATTCATAACTGTTAATTGCATAATTTTATTTGCCCCGGACATCTTTAGGCTAGTTATTCAATCTGCTTTTTATTTCAAACCTGTGCAAAAAAAATAAAAATTATAAATTAATAAATATAGGAGTTGTTCACTTTAAAATTAAAATTACCCCATGATTTATTCACCCTCAAGCCATCCTAGGTGTAGCTTATATGACATTCTTCTTCCTGATGAACACAATCAAAGTTATATTAATAAATATCCTGATGCTTCCAAGCTTTATAATATAATGGCAGTGAACAGGGCTCACGGGTTTGAAGTTAAAAAAAGAACATCCAGCCATAATAAACGTACTCCACACCGGGGGTTAATATAGGCCTTCTGAAGCAAATCAATGGGGTTTTGTAAGAGAAATGTCCATATTTAAAACTTTATAGAGTAAAATATCTAGCTTCCTCCAGACCGCCTTCCAAATTGAACTTATGCAGAGTGAAACGCCTCTGACAGTTCAAAACGCTTAATACTGTAGGCCTACGTCGCACCAGTTTTTCGTAAGTTGAATACGGAAGGATATTTATTAATATAACTGAATGAGTTCATCAGAAAGAAGAAAATCATATACAACTAGAATGGCTTGAGGGTGAGTAAATCATGGGGTTTTCATTTTAAAGTGAACTCCTTTAACAAATGTGCACATGAGGCATGTAGATTCAGAAACAGAAAAGGAATGAAATAAAAAAGAAAGACAATACACCCTTTGCCCTCCCCACAAACTCAGTTTGGCTCATGAACTGTAGAAATGTCTTATATTTGATTAAAACTTGGATTATTTGATATAATGATTTAATAAATTGACAATAACATATTTATAAAGTGTTCTGAAATGTTCAGTAGCTAACATGAAGTCATGAAATCTAGGTATCATTAAAGTATGTAAAGTGTAAAATCTCAATGTAAAAATCTTCAGTTTGTTTTGACCTCCGCACCCGTGTGTTGTGTGATGTCACTCGTCACATGGCGCGCGTCAGCTGTGTTGCAGGAAGTGAAGCAGTCATGGCGACGCCTGTAGCGTTACTCTCTGAATCTGTGCTCGGATGGTCTATTTTCACTATCGTTTTACTGGTGAGATACACAAACTATCCACTATAACTTGTATTTACTTTTATCCTATCGATAGACGCGGTATTTCCGCGTAGTCTATCACGTGCTATGCTCGATATGTATCATATACTGGCACGCCGCACTACTTTGGTTATAAACGTCATTTCATAATCCTGTTTATGTTTACAGTTGCAGTATTGTTTCTGTTAAAAATCTGTAAAAATTCACACTAACGTTATACTGTTTTACTAGAAGTAAGCTAACATGTCAGGCTAAAGTACAAGTACAACATTTTTACCTCTTACATTTAATCCTATTATCTTATTTTATGTCCACAGTTACTTGTGACACTAATATCTAAGCCATAATTGATTAGTATTTTCAAATGTGAATATGTTATATCTTAGAGTCAACTATAAGTATTTTGTAGGTTGATTCCCCCCAAAAATTATAAACACAGTAATGGTTTGCTGTTTGTTTGAGGCATGACTGTTTGGTGACCAATGGTTGAAAGGGGGAGTGCTCAGGGAACTTTACAAACAGTCTTTTTTGTGTGGCATATTTCTATTCTGCCTGGTCGAGGTGTTTAATTAAAGTGGCTTCTATGCCTTAATTTTCAAATTAAAATGCAGCCTGCTCAAGTTTAACATGTGTAAAGAGAGCATTAATTCCCTGTTATATCATTTTTGCGGAGCATCCTGATTTAAATGCATAGCTTTGGGTTATTATCTGACCAACAATTCAGGCAGAATCTAATACGCATGGGGCTCTTAATTGATCCTGTCTGTAAACAGCTTCCCGTAATCACAAGCTCATTTTAGCAGTGTCCTGAGAGCTTAATAGAGGATGTGTTTGGAATACGATACTTTTCCCTCATACAAGTTCCTCCTAAAATTTGGACTCTATTAGTGTTTTTTTTTTTAAATTATGAGATACAACGTAATGCTTTTCAGAGACAACTGTCTCAGAGCCTTCTAAATCTGTAGGCTTCTAAATATCCTTCTAAATCCGTAGGCAGGATTTTCCTTATCTTTCTAGGTGAGGAGCTATTGGTTGCTAGATCAGAAGTGCAATACAGAATTACATTTCGAGTTATTTAATTGTGGTTTTGAATTTCTATGGCCTTTGAGGTTGGCATGAAATGGATGTTGAGATCAACTTGTCTTTCCTATTGTTATGTATCCGAGTGAAAGGCCTTTTCGAACAAGAAAATATGTAGGGCGAGATTTTGTCCATCAGGAATTGATTGGATGGTTATGGATGACTATTGCATATGAGTGACGGGTTGTCCTGTCCTAGTGGGAGTAAACACATCATCAGAGAATAGAAGAGATGTCACTTTTCATTAAAGATTATAAACGCACATGAAAAAAGGCACACATTTATATATATTTTTAGACAATAATGACGTGCACAGATAAATCATTTATAATAAATACTGCAATATTCCATAAAAAATGAGAATTGTCAATTTTGATTTAAAGGAACACTCCACTTTAAAAAAAAAAAAGGCTAATTTTCCAACTCTCCTAGAGTTAAACAGTTGAGTTTTACCGTTCTCTGGGTCTGGCGGTGGCACTTTTAGCATAGCTTAGCATAGATAATTGAATCTGATTAGACCGTTAGCATCTCGCTCAAAAAATGACCAAAGAGTTTCGATATTTTTCCTATTTAAAACTTGACTCTTCAGTAATTACATTGTGTACTAAGACCAACGGAAAGTGAAAAGTTGTGATTTTCTAGACCGATATGGCTAGGAACTATATTCTCATTCCTGCGTAATAATCAAGGAACTTTGCTGCCATACCATGGGTGCAGCGGCGCAATGATATTACGCAGTGCCTGAAAATAGGCTAACTTCTGTCAACATAACCAACGTGACAAACTGCTTGCACAGATACCCCTTTTCCACCAAGGCAGTGCTAGAGCTAGATCGGAGCCAGAGCTAGTCCCAGTTCATAGTTGGTTCAACTGAGGAGCCTGCTAGGAACCGTTTGCGTTTCCACAGGCTAGAGAGCCACAACAGAGCCAGGTCTTACGTCACTGTATACGTCTCATCTTTCTCAGCAACGTTAGCGGGAAACACACACACACCAGGCTTGTTCAAGATGCATCGGCGCTGCGCAGACCGATCCACGTATAATATTTTAAAAAACGCATGAGTGAATCAGAAGCATAAGGAGTCGTGTGCTCTCGCTGGACTCGTTGTCATACGGCGATCGGTCTCTGCACCGCTGCCAACAAGCCTTCATCAACACTGCAAACGTTGCGTTACTATTCTCATGGATTCTCATGGCTTTACGATCCTACATCGGCATCAAAACACAACGAAAACACAGCGAATCCAACGCATTCGTGCAGTTCGCCGTAATTTGTATAGACGGAGATTACAAACGAGCAGCAGCTGTTAGCTCCATTAGCTGCTATTTCAACAATGGCGGATCTCAAGTCTGTGTTGGTCTTGTTGACCCCGCCCCCAGCGCCTGACATCATCGGTTCTTACTTCTAGCCCTGTTCTAGCCCAGCAATGTTTTGGTGCTACTTAAGAACCACTTTTCCTGGCTCGGAGCTGGAGCTTTGGGTGTGGAAACACAAAGAACCGATTTGAAACTAGGCTCTGGCTCCGATCTAGCTCTAGCACTGCTTTGGTGGAAAAGGGGTAAGAGAGTGTGCTGGGGACTATCTGTGCTAAGCTATGCTAAAAGTGCTAACGCCAGACCCAGAGATTGGCTGAATGGATTCAAAAACGGTAAAACTCAACTGTTTAACTCTAGGGGAGTTGGAAAATGGGCCTATTTCCCAAAAAAGTGGAGTGTTCCTTTAATGGTGACTTTAAAGTGAGTTTGTGTTATGAGAAGGCCAACAGTCTGAAATAATACACATCGGTTTGAGAGATTTAGGCCTTTTAAAACAGTGACACACAAATTTTACACACAATTATAACAAATTATCACAAATATCAGGCCTAAAATAAACAAGCATTTTCGTTTATGATTATGAGCAGGGCTTGAGTACAGATTGGCATATGAGTTAGTTAGCGGTTCTTATAGTTTTTTTTATTTTTTTTTAATTTAATTTCATGTACTTTTTTTTTTTTTTTGTGAAAGTTTGTATTATTATAACAACTGAAATAAAGTTTATTGATAAAGTTGATATCCTTATCTGATATCTGGGGTAAGTCATACATTAAAAATAAAAATAAATAAAAATTAAGCTTTCTAAAGACATAGAAAGAATTTATATTTGTCTATAAATCTAATTTCGAACATTTAATCATGAAACTGGTGGTATTGTGTTTAACATTATCACTTTAAATGAATTATTTTGATGCACATCTCATATTGTCCCCCTGTATCTTCAGGTCATCGTGGCCTTCTGCTGGGTTTATATTCGGAAGTATCAGAGCCGCCAGGAGAGCGAGGTTATCTCCACCATCACAGCAATATGTGCTCTGGCCATTGCGCTCATCACATCAGCTCTTCTTCCTGTGGACATCTTCCTAGTGTCCTTTATGAAGTATCCCAATGGCACTTACAAGGTAACCATATTACCGTACAGAAAAGTTACCTGTTACATGACAACTCGCGCAGATCTGTGCTTGATCTGTGCTTGATCCTGTAGTTCAATCATTCCAGGGACCATAGATAAACCTGTCTTGCATTGTTTAAATGCAACATGAAATCCAATTTACTTTCTTAATAAATGTCCCTAGTCATATTGGTCCTCTCTTTTTGCGTAAGCCTTTGCACAAGCATCTAATGACCCCTTTAACCAGTAGTTTCATAGCTATACAGTAGCGATCAAAATCCGGCTAAATATTTTATTTAGTTTGAAAAAAAGAGATAAACTTAAAATTGGCTTTTCTAATATCATTTCATGTTCTCGTTCATCTCATTCATTCTTCAAAGCCAAAGAGTAGAGAGCTCTGCACAATAAAGTGTTTGGATGAATTCCAGGAATGTTATTGCTGTTGGTGATTTACTTTCACCACTTGTGAATACAATGGCATTTCTTGTTGCATTCATTTTTTTTTCTAAAACATCCCATGATACAGTCAAATGCAATAAGAGGCAGAGAGATCAATATTTCAGGTTTGAGTTCAAAGACTAAATTGAGCACATCTTTCTTTTACATTGAGACTTGAATGGTCTAATGAGACAGTGGTTACTATGGCAACTGAATGGCAAAATTGATGAAACCACTGGCCCACCATTCTTCCTTACGGATAATGAATAATTAAGCATAGAATTACCTCTTCTGACATGAGATCTTTAATGAGTGCTTCACTTAGAGTGGAACTTGGTTCCTACTTTGCATACAATGAAAGCATATTATGTCCCAAGCCTGTCAAGTTCTAAAATGGAAAAAAGTAGCATAAAAGTAAGTCTTTGGAAGTCAAACAGTTGAAATTTAAACTTTTATAGACGTATTCTTTTCTGTAGCCTTCAAATCTAATTTGCACTTCCACATATTCAAATTTGCTGCGTTACATTTGGTTGTGACATATTAGAACCAATGGAAATTTGAAAATGTGGCCAAATGAGATGTAATACCTATGTTCATGGGTCATATGGATTTCTTTTATAATACCTTTTTCAATCTGGAGCTTCATTCACTTTCTAGTATGGGAAAAGCACCTCTGCATAATATCTCCTTTTGTGTTCCATGGAAAAAATGAAAGCCATTGAGGTTTCCAACAACTTGTGGTGGAATTATTTTTGGGTGAATTGTCCCTTTAATTGGAGAGCAAAGGCCTGAGACTAGCCTAGAAATCTAGACGCACTCTAGTGGCAGCAAATCTAATTTGCAGCCAGGGTAGTCTAGTAACTCTCCGTTGGCTTGCGAGCTGGAAAACCCAAACTCTGGTCAGGCCAGTCACATCGTGTATAGAGTCGGGGGGCGGGCTTAACATAATGTCGGCAGAGTTGACGCGGTTCCGCGTGCTACTTGTAAACAAAGCAGCTGGTGAACAGCGGTCTTTCGAATCAGCTTTGGCCGCAACTCTGGAAGACTTGTTATTAAACTTTTCTTTGAGAAAAGAACATTGAACGGCACGGAAGTCATTCTTAAGAAAGGAAGATGTGTTCTGAGTTTTGCCGACCGGATACAGCGGAAGTTTAATCTTGAGCCCTGCCAATGGTGAGTTCCCAGACCCAACATCTTGATGTAGGTCTGGCTTGTCAGGCCAGCCTGAGACCATAGACTGTCAAAAATATGGATGTAGTGTCCGTGACGTCACCCATAGGATTCTGAAGAGCAGTTTTGAAGCGTAAAGTAGGGTCGAGCTGGCCATTGACATCTTGGCAGCACGTCATAGCGCATCACTCCCCGATAACAGAAAATGGGCAAAGAGGCGGGACGTGGGTGGAGCTGAGCTGATGACTAACAGACAGCAGACAAATGGCAATCCACCTGTCACTCAAAGTGGCCATGCTTTTAATTATGCAGAACTTTAAGGCTTTATATAATGTAAATGAATGAGTTATAAAAAGATTCACCCCACTCACAGTTGTCATGAAGGGCATGATTTTTTTTCTGCTGTAAAGTTGGCCATTTTAACATGGGGCTCAATGAGATTCTGCTCCCTTCTGGAGCCTGTCCCTAGTGGCCAGTCGATGAATTGCAGTTTAAGTCACTTCCGTATTGGCTTCAAGAGAAACTGCGGTAGGTTGCCGCTTGCCTGAGACTTTTAATTCCAGTATTTGATTGATTACACTACAGCACCATGGACTTATTGATGTTCTTACAAAACACATAGGCTAGAATGTGGAATAGAGTCTGAGCATGAGGCTATTTCCATTGTCTAATATGTTTTGACTGTAAACAGCAAGCCTGTTGCACCCCAAAACCGGTTGATGTATGAATAAACACATTCGAAATATTACAGAACACACTGGTAGTATGTTTGCCTGGCTTTGTAAAACACTACTCAAGTGTGTTTTATCCAGAATAAATTGAGATTGAAATTGAATAAATTGAAATTGAGACAGCACTGCAGACAGTGCTGGCCTGGTTTTCATTTGAGATAATGATCAGCCCTAGGATTGTTAAAAAGGGCTTGCAGAGGTCAAGACCAGTTATAACTTTATCAGAGTTACACAAGATTGATTACTGGTTTCATTTCATTAATTGGAAGTTGAGGGTTTTGAAGTGTTCTGAAGAAGACAGGCTTGCTCGATCATATCAGAGATCATCTGTCGAGGCGGAGGAGGTTAACCTAAAGAGATTCTCAGTGACTCTATCGGGTTAATTAGATCTCTGATGAAGCCGCTGATCTTTCTATACCACACTTCTTTAAAACTCTTTCAAATTCATAGATGATCTTGAGTCGTAGAGCACTGTAGCGTAATAAAGTGAATAGATTGGCACTATACACTGAAGTTATATTGTTTGTCATATTGTATACTGATATTAGCGCTGGGCGGTATGACAAAAAATTTATATCACGGTATTTTTCAAAATTATATCGGTTTCACGGTATATGACGGTATTTTTTTCCCCTATGCATGACCGGGTGTTAACCACATTTTCTACTGATGAGAGAGGATATACTGCAGTAGATTGACTAGAATGTCCTATTTTACTGTCATGAGTGAATATTGTAGAACAATTCCACACTATAATTAATACAGGTTTACAAATATGAAATATGTGCGCATACATGCTGGCAGTTTATGTTTAGAGCACTAGAGTATATGAAATATGTCCATAAAAAAGTTAAACGCGCTCTCTCCGGTCTATATGTGCTATAATATGATGCATGTGGAGAACGTTAATCTCAGCTCCGCGCAGAAACTGCTCTCTCTGGCGCGGCGTGTAATTTGAATTCTCACGCTGTAATCAAGGGCTGAATCCGGAATCGCCGCCTTATAGCCTCAAATAGGGCATTATTTGAGGGGACAGCCATCTGTAGTGGTGTTCGAAACCATAGTGGACGTTATCGAGTGCACTCATTCAATCTCACATTGCACCGCAATAATGAGTGTACAGCTGATGTACACTCAACGGCTGTCCGAATTCACACACTCGTTTTCATTCACTCTTTCAAGTGAACAATATAAGTGGATAACGTAGGGAATAATAGTGAATGAGGCTTTAGGGGGTGATTTTGGACTTACCATAGGCTGTGATACGATCTCAGCTGTGCTCTCACTACAGTGCAACAGTGAAACGTGAACCCTCGAACAGTGACTGCGGTGCTTTCCGAATGTCCGAACGCAACACATACCAGTATTGCGGTATAATCAAAATTCATATCATAACAAAAATAAATACCGGTATTCGGTATGCTCAGAATGCTCATGCATGTTTTTTCTTGTCATAGTCGCAATGTTGCCCATTACAGCCATCAGAACCGCATCTCTTCACAGCAGGTCTTCATTTGTGTGAAGGAGGGATTCCTGCTGCTGTTTTTGTTTTTGCTTCACAAGTTCTCAGCTGGTCAAAATACCATCATATGTAGGCTACGCTACGCACATACAACGAGCGCATTCAGCCCAGCACACAGCATTGTTTTTGGATGTTCGGTAAGTTCTGTCACGAAATATACGTAATAAAAGCCGACCAATCAGGTTGTGAACTTATCCCTATGCCACTGTGAGCGCTAAGCGGACAAACGCTGTGTCCCAATTCACATACTATCCATACTAAATAGTATTCGAAAAAATAATTAGTATGTCCCAAATCGTAGTATGTAGAAAAGAGTATTCCAAAGATACCTGGATGGTCTACTATTTCCAGTCAGAATTCGAAGTGCGATCAATGCGCACTCTAACGGCTGCTTTTGCCCACAACCTATTGCGAGATGGACGAGGATTTGATTAGAACTACAAACGTGGATAAAAAGTGTTAAAAAACTACAAACATGACGGTTATGCGAGTCCGACGGTTAAGTACAGGGAGTGCAGAATTATTAGGCAAATGAGTATTTTGACCACATCATCCTCGTTATGCATGTTGTCTTACTCCAAGCTGTATAGGCTGGAAAGCCTACTACCAGTTAAGCATATTAGGTGATGTGCATCTCTGTAATGAGAAGGGGTGTGGTCTAATGACATCAACACCCTATATCAGGTGTGCATAATTATTAGGCAACTTCCTTTCCTTTGGCAAAATGGGTCAAAAGAAGGACTTGACAGGCTCAGAAAAGTCAAAAATAGTGAGATATATTGCAGAGGGATGCAGCAGTCTTAAAATAGCCAAGCTTCTGAAGCGTGATCATCGAAAAATCAAGCGTTTCATTCAAAATAGTCAACAGGGTCGCAAGAAGCGTGTGGAAAAACCAAGGCGCAAAATAACTGCCCGTGAACTGAGAAAAGTCAAGCGTGCAGCTGCCAAGATGCCACTTGCCACCAGTTTGGCCATATTTCAGAGCTGCAACATCACTGGAGTGCCCAAAAGCACAAGGTGTGCAATACTCAGAGACATGGCCAAGGTAAGAAAGGCAGAAAGTCGACCACCACTGAACAAGACACACAAGCTGAAACGTCAAGACTGGGCCAAGAAATATCTCAAGACTGATTTTTCTAAGGTTTTATGGACTGATGAAATGAGAGTGAGTCTTGATGGGCCAGATGGATGGGCCCGTGGCTGGATTGGTAAAGGGCAGAGAGCTCCAGTCCGACTCAGACGCCAGCAAGGTGGAGGTGGAGTACTGGTTTGGGCTGGTATCATCAAAGATGAGCTTGTGGGGCCTTTTCGGGTTGAGGATGGAGTCAAGCTCAACTCCCAGTCCTACTGCCAGTTTCTGGAAGACACCTTCTTCAAGCAGTGGTACAGGAAGAAGTCTGCATCCTTCATGAAAAACATGATTTTCATGCAGGACAATGCTCCATCACACGCGTCCAAGTACTCCACAGCGTGGCTGGCAAGAAAGGGTATAAAAGAAGAAAATCTAATGATATGGCCTCCTTGTTCACCTGATCTGAACCCCATTGAGAACCTGTGGTCCATCATCAAATGTGCGATTTACAAGGAGGGAAAACAGTACACCTCTCTGAACAGTGTCTGGGAGGCTGTGGTTGCTGCTGCACGCAATGTTGATGGTGAACAGATCAAAACACTGACAGAATCCATGGATGGCAGGCTTTTGAGTGTCCTTGCAAAGAAAGGTGGCTATATTGGTCACTGATTTGTTTTTGTTTGGTTTTTGAATGTCAGAAATGTATATTTGTGAATGTTGAGATGTTATATTGGTTTCACTGGTAAAAATAAATAATTGAAATGGGTATAAATTTGTTTTTTGTTAAGTTGCCTAATAATTATGCACAGTAATAGTCACCTGCACACACAGATATCCCCCTAAAATAGCTAAAACTAAAAACCACTTCCAAAAATATTCAGCTTTGATATTAATGAGTTTTTTGTGTTCATTGACAACATGGTTGTTGTTTAATTATTAATGTTGTAAAATTAATCCTCAAAAATACAACTTGCCTAATAATCCTGTAGAGAAGGTTAGATAAAAGGGTTTGAGTGAGCAATTATCAGTATTTAACCTGACGAAAAGATATTTATTCAATATTATCCAGCACAGGACTAATGTTTGTTCGTTTTTTTTTTGGTACGGGCCACAACTACAAGTGTGAACACACCTTTAAACAAATCTTAGGTCCACTTTCCTCCAAAGTTTATTCCTCCAACCTTGATCAAACCCCCATGCCTGTACATTTCAAGTAATCCTGAAGACCTTTGGTGCGTCCAAAATCGCAGGTAGATGTAATCCAGTAGGTGCTACATATAAATTTGAATTCTGTTTGCTACCATTAAAAGAGTGTTCTATATCAGGGTGTCTAAACTCAGTCCTGGAGGGCCACTGTTCTGCAGAGTTTAGCTCCAACTTGCCTTAAAACAACTGCCTGTAAGTTAAAAGAGTGTTTTGACGTGGGAACATAATGACGTGTGCCATTAATCGATCTATGTTCTACAACATGTAAAACGGGAACATGAACGGAATATTCTAAAAGCAACTAATGTAAACACCTTAATCAGAATATTGTCTTATTCAGATTAAGGTCAATACTTAGATTACTGCTGTCCAATAATAACAGGTCATAGGCTTGCTTCGGTGTTCAGTCATAACACCGGTTACATCACTTGCCCATCACCACTCCCACCGTCGTTTTGATATTTTATAGTAGTAAAAATTTTTGTTAACAGATTAACTACAATTAAAAAAGTGAATCGATGCGTTTGTGTAAGAAAAATATCCATATTTAAAACTTTATAAAGTAAACTTTCGGCTGACCGCCTTTCCTGTTCAATATATGGAAAAATTGTTGAAAGTTCCCCTGCCGATCAAAAGACTAACGCGACCAGGTTAGCTCGTCATGACGTCACGTACGCATCTTGAGTTTCACTTTCAACATTCAACACTTTTTCACAGAAGGCGGTCGGCCGAAAGTTTACTTGATAAAGTTTTAAATATGGATATTTTTCTTACACAAACGCATCGCTTCGCTTCAGAAGGCCTTTATTAACACCCCAGAGCCGCATGGAGCACGTTATTTGACGGACAGATGCACTTTTTATGGACTTCAAAAACAGAGCAACTATAAATCCAGTTCTAATGCTTGGATTAGCCTGGATTTTTGTAATATAACTCCGATTTTATTAGTCTGAAAGAAGAATGTCATATACACCTAGGATGACTTGAGGGTGAGTAAATTATCGGCTAATTTTAATTTTTGAGTAAACTATCCCTTTAACACTTTCTTCGTCAAGCTGATGCGATGAGACCTGTTTTTCCTCTTTGTTCATTTGAAGCCTATTAAACTTAATTTGTACAACGAACATGAATATCTCAAATTGCGCGGCTTGAGTAGGGTTGTGTTGACTTATGAGCGATAGATTTGCATTGAAGTAGGGGCCCAAACCATACAAGCTGATACCCAGAAAGTTTTGCGTATCGGCTTGAGTAAGCCACTGTAGGTGTTAAAGAGCACAGAACAGCATTTATTCTATCTGTTCTAGGAAGATTACAAGAGATTCCGATGAAATACGTGGGAAAATGTCGTTTGATAATCGTTCTGAAGCTCGCTGTGATTCACGTTGCATAATAAATCAGGCAGACAGGTGCTTTTTGTTGTAGGAGGTTGAGATGGAAGCAGCCATCAAGTCTTGGATAAACACGCAAGATTATGGCAGCGATCTTCTTGGCGCCGGCCTTCCAGTAATCCTTTTTTCTGATGTGACGATCAAATGTATCTCTTCCTCCAATTGAGTAAGCTGGCTTAATGGGCAGAGGAACCTTCCCTCTAAACATCTTCTTAATGCAGCCTGTGCACGTAGGACTGTAGGTTTATTTCTGTTTCTCTGCCCTAAAGAGATTACAGCAATGATTGACAGGCCTGGGTTTGGCTAATGAGGATGCGCTCTTGAACGTTATACTTGTAGCTGTGCTGGAGTTAAAACTAGAGTAAATTGTTGTTAAATCAGGCTTGTTTTATTCTACAGATCTTTATTATTCTGTGGGTATTCTATAGAAACCCACAAAGCTAATCTGCTTAAAAGGGGGGTATCACACACAGTTTCTGTCAAACTCATGTCACTCTTGAGTACCTATAGAGTAGTATTGCATCCTTCATATCTCTGAAAAGTCATTCGTTTTATCATATTTATAAAAGACAGATGCGCTGTACCGAGTCTTTCCGATTAAAACCGAGCAGCTGGAGGTGTATCGTATGGGCGGAGCTGAAGAGCACTTGCCAACAACACACAGACATTTGAAGCAGTTTTACTCACCGCCTGTGGTTCCAATGCATGGCCGTGAACCTTTATCGTTGGGATCGCTCCATCTTTCAGCATTAGATGATCTGCAAATCCGGAGTTGAACTGGGCCTTGTTTATAAAACAATCATCGCCGAAATGCAGGGAACAAACAAAAACACTTGCGCACCTCCGTTGCTGCTCCGTAAAAACAAACCCCATCCACTGTCCTCTTAACGCTGGGTTCTATGGGAAGCTGAACAGGGTTGTCTTGCCCTGACAACAAAAAACACACTTCTTTGGTGACATTGTTGATTTCGTGAAGTCCCGTACAAGGAAATTCCGCCCTTGTTAACGCCACATAGGTCCATACTTGAAAAAAAACTTTCAGAAACTTGTGAGAAACCGAAAAGGAGTATTTTTGGCACACAAATACACCATCAAACATCCAACTTATTTTTTGAAACGGTTTAAAATGTTTAGCATGGGAATCCCAGTCTTTAACAGTGTAAAAAACTCAGAATGCATGAAATAGCATTATTAAATTTGATTCAGAATATGTGTGCTCGTAAGTGATCGTTTGTCTTTTTGTAGTTTGAATAATAAATAACTTCTGTCCCTTTAAGACCTGACGCACACACATGGATCCCAAACACTGTTCCTGTGAGCTGATTACGACTGTGTTTACGTTAAAACTCACCAAGATGGGCATTGAGACATTTTTGAGTGTATTTGACCATTAATAAGATGGAAAAAGGAGCTCATTTTTGCACTTGTATGTCAGAGGCGGCTTTATTACGGTATGTGTGTGTGCGCTTCAGATGCGGGAATTGGTAGAATTAACGTTATGTGCAACCCCGTGCGAAATTCAGACCGGTCACACCAATACTAACAAAAGTCCAGCAGAACACGCGTTCGCAATGTTCAGAGGATTAAACGGACTGAATGAGAGGAGGCGGGTGCGTGTCAACTCGCTGTTGGTCGGAGAGGAGAGGAGAGCGTAGCTGATATCGATACTGTAGAAAATGAGTATTGTATCGTTTCAGATATTTCAGTATCGATACATAGCGAAATATCGATATTTTTGACAACACTAGTAGGCATACACACAGGTTCGAAGACTCGTTCTCTCGCCCCCTACAGTGCAATTCGGCTAGGTGTACATCCGCGCTAAAATATCAAGGTGAAAGTCATCACAGCTTGCGTAGTATAGACCCAGCTCCCAACCCAACTTTGAGAATAGATTAAGTCTCACGTTAACGCCGATAATGGCCCATCACTTATATATATATATATATATATATATATATATATATATATATATATATATATATATATATATATATATATATATATATATATATATATATATATATATATATATATATATATATATATATATATATATATATATATATATATATATATATATATATATATATATATATATATATATATATATATATACACTCACCTAAAGGATTATTAGGAACACCTGTTCAATTTTATCATTAATGCAATTATCTAATCAACCAATCAAATGGCAGTTGCTTCAAGGCATTTAGGGGTGTGGTCCTGGTCAAGACAATCTCCTGAACTCCAAACTGAATGTCAGAATGGGAAAGAAAGGTGATTTAAGCAATTTTGAGCGTGGCATGGTTGTTGGTGCCAGACGGGCCGGTCTGAGTATTTCACAATCTGCTCAGTTACTGGGATTTTCACGCACAACCATTTCTAGGGTTTACAAAGAATGGTGTGAAAAGGGAAAAACATCCAGTATGCGGCAGTCCTGTGGGCGAAAATGCCTTGTTGATGCTAGAGGTCAGAGGAGAATGGGCCGACTGATTCAAGCTAATAGAAGAGCAACTTTGACTGAAATAACCACTCGTTACAACCGAGGTATGCAGCAAAGCATTTGTGAAGCCAATACACGCACAACCTTGAGGCGGATGAACTACAACAGCAGAAGACCCCACCGGGTACCACTCATCTCCACTACAAATAGGAAAAAGAGGCTACAATCAAAGCTCACCAAAATTGGACAGTTGAAGACTGGAAAAAAGTTGCCTGGTCTGATGAGTCTCGATTTCTGTTGAGACATTCAGATGGTAGAGTTAGAATTTGGCGTAAACAGAATGAGAACATGGATCCATCATGCCTTGTTACCACTGTGCAGGCTGGTGGTGGTGTAATGTTGTGGGGGATGTTTTCTTGGCACACTTTAGGCCCCTTAGTGCCAATTGGGTATTGTTTAAATGCCATGGCCTACCTGAGCATTGTTTCTGACCATGTCCATCCCTTTATGACCACCATGTACCCATCCTCTGATGGCTACTTCCAGCAGGATAATGCACCGTCACAAAGCTCGAATCATTTCAAATGGGTTTCTTGAACATGACAATGAGTTCACTGTACTAAAATAGCCCCCACAGTCACCAGATCTCAACCAAATCAGTCCCTCCAGAAAAACGTGATTATGCGATCGCGTGATTTAACGCATAATCAGCCAAAGTCTGCATATTTATGCGGGGGCCGCATTTTTCCAAATACGCCGCACTTTCGCCGCATAAATTGCCTATTTCCGCGTGCAAAATATGCGGGGCTAGCATGATTTCATAATCCCCGCATTTTCGTTGCAAAAAAAGTCATATATATATATTAGCAGAAAGTTGAAAAATTTTTGTTTACTTTACACAAGAGCCGCCATTTCCGCCTATTGCCATGGGAACGTTTTGAAGTGACGTAAATACCCGACGTGAACATCATTGAAAACCTACAAACCCCGTGGTGAAACCATAGATATCAGTGAAACCATGATGAAGTACGCAAATTCCCATTTGCCAACAAAAATAACAGCAAAAGACCGCGCAAAGCAGTTTCCCGGTGTGTTGACCGATTTCAAAACACAGCATCATGAAGCTTCGAAGCGTTATGAATCAATGAGTCGATTCAGCGGTTCGGATCCCCAAAGTCACGTATTTCAGCAGTTTGACACGCGATCCGAATCATCAATTGACTCGCTGATTCATAGCATCATGATGCTGTGTTTTGAAATCGGTCATCACTATATAAGTCGTTATTTAGTCGTTATATCAAATGTCTGTTTTGTATAGCTACCTCTGTAAAACAGGAAGTTATTTATTCATTTTTCAAGTTGAAGCATATTCCTTTTGTAAAGCTACAGAACTTGTTTGACTCAATGTTTTGTAAATTTGAGCCGTGTGTTTATTAAGGTCTTCAATAAAACAAGATGGGAACTTAAATATTCCCAACACTTTCTGTGATGTAGTGCTTTTTTTCTCTTTTTCCTCAAACCGCAGTTTTTGCAAGTTCCCGCAATTTCATCGCATAAAATTGCATAAATATCCTGCATTTTACATCGCATTTTTTAAGAAAACATGCCACATAATCAAGGATTTTTGCCCGCAACAATCACAAAAAAAAGCCGCATTTTTCTGGAAGGACTGCCAAATAGAGCATCTTTGGGATGTGGTGGAACGGGAGCTTCGTGCCCTGGATGTGCATCCCACAAATCTCCATCAACTGCAAGATGCTATCCTATCAATATGGGCCAACATTTCTAAAGAATGCTTTCAGCACCTTGTTGACGCCACGTAGAATTAAGGCAGTTCTGAAGGCGAAAGGGTGTCAAACACAGTATTAGTATGGTGTTCCTAATAATCCTTTAGGTGAGTGTATATATATATCATTTTGTTGACTCATTTTGTAGTGAATTTTTTTTTTAAAAGAGCTGCATGTTTTTGACTGTACTAAAGCATAAAAATACCATAATATATTTAGGCCGGGACAAACAATATTTTGAATTTGGACTGCAGTACCCATGCATTTCCCATTTCATTCTTACGTACAGCACCTTTAACCCCCTCGAGTCGGCTCTCTTTTTTTCTTATCAGTGCCAAAGTGACTCAAATAACTCAATATTCAGGCAAGTGTTATACATCATTATAATGATACATAATACATAATTTTATTGTGTACAGTCAAAATAAAAACAATATTTGCTTTTTACAAAATAAAGAAAACAAACATGCGCGAGCTGCAGCCTCTCTGTCAAAGACGTTCATTCAGATAGTCTTCAGAAAAGGAACTCTAGCTTAGTGAATACTTGTCTCACAAACATGAGATATATGTCTAAAGAAACGTTGAAATATCAGGTTTTAAACAATGTAAACCAAATGTACTTACATCAATAAAGCTTTTATTCGCAAATGTCTGCTCAGATGCTATAAATATAGTACCAGTCAAACTTATTTTTCTTCATATTGATGTTTAAATATTATAGCCTAATGTTATTTTTTAAATTTAATATCAAAGTTTGTTTTATCGAGTTAATATCGAGTTTTGTTTTGTAGAAAGACTCCTAGGGGTTTATAGGCAAAAGGCTTTCATAAAGTCACAGATATGACTGGAAAAAGTGGCATTTATTTTAAAGGGGTGGTAAACCACAATTTCACTTTTCTAACTTTAGCTTTAACTTTAAACAACATCTGCAAAGTTACAACGTTCAAAGATTAAAGCAAAGGGAGATATTTGCTTTTAAAGAAATCAATTTCTAAGGACTACAGCAAACGGCCAGTAGGGACTACTACACATTCCTCCAGGGTTGCTGACATCACCAGCCCCAATATTTACATAAACCCCTCCTCCGAGAAATAATAATGAAATAAGGGGGGCGAGGCCATTTTGTATCGCAGCATGGAAGCGTTGTTGTGGTATAGTTAGTAGGCTGGAGTGTTGTTGCAAATGCAGACGAAACGTTGTTATTTTTTACCCCTTCCTAGGGACAGGGGTGCGTTGCAGTGCGTTTAACATACAACGTTATATGCATGCGTGTATGAGACAGAGGGGAACACGGTCGCATTTGCAGCAGATATATGCTGCCCATCATAAATCAAAGCACGAGACAGACAGGGGTCGGAGGAGAAGACCGGAAAATGTGACATAATGGACAATATTCGTCTGTATTTGCAATACACAAGCCGCGGTTCAGCTGCGCGAGACAGGCGGGCGCGTGCGGCTCCCGCTGCACATTCCCGGAGGACAGCTTCCACAATCTTCGCGAGTTCAATGCAGGATTCTTACAATGGCTTGTCCTGAAAGATGGATTTAAAAACAGAAGCTGTTTACGGGCCACAACCTGTAAGTGTGATTTATTTTTCGTCGATGTGTTTTCCTGTAATAGTTTGTGTTGTTAATTTTACGTTGTAGCAAGGAAGTAAACATGACAACACTGTTTGGCTCTGCAAACCAGTTTGTTAAATGCTCATTCATACTTAACGTTATCCGACAAACACCTAACGTTACAAACTTTTTAAAATCTCAACAGCGAACTTGGCATTATGTCAATTATTCTTTGATTAGAGCTTTTATGTATTGTTTATCTACAGGCATGCTAAACATGGTTCTGTGTTTGATTTGGATACTATAGTAAAGCCAATGTTTAGTGTTCATTCTTGCGACAGATATTTGGCAAATCGTTCTAAAAATACAAAAGTAACAGTGCCATTCAGTAGCGATCACTATAGATCCGCAGTCTTTACTCTTGAGGACTGAACAGGTTCTGCTTGATCATCTTCACAAAAATTGTCTGGGTCTGATTCAGGCTCAAATTGGTATGGTTTTATTGACGCCATTGTTTCTAATACTACCCAAAGCACAGGTTACCGGTAAAGGTAAGGGGCGTGACGTTTCCGACAAACGTGCACTAGGCGGTTAGCGAATCATAACACACTGGGCCAGCTAACCAATCTGAGTCCATTGCGTATTTTTGAGGGACTGGCTTCATACAACCCGGAAACCATCAGACCGTTTTTACAAGGAGGGACAGAGCAGTGTAGAATAAAGGTAAAATATATGAAAATAATGCAATTTTTTAAAAACGAAGCATGAACACATCAAGCCTTCGAAAGAATGTGTTTTACCACTCCTTTAAAGAATGGCACCCATCTTTTCACATAAAACATTTCAACAAATGGGCGATTTTTTTTTACACTTTGTGTTAAGGCCACAATGTGTAATCTTTCGCCGCTAGAAGTCGTTTATTCAAAACAAAGGCGATGCTTGATGACACCTTGATTTTGCTGAGCTTTTATTATGCCCCAGACAACCGCTTCTGCTTCTTCTGGTCATGCGTATGTGGGACGTAACACAGCACTGTTTTATCATATTAGATACATTTGAGAGTGTTGAAAGTTATGTTATAATGCTACTCTGTGCGTTCGCTTGGCGGCTACAATGAGACACTTGTTGCACACTGCAGTAAGCTAGATGGATATTAGGCATGGTAAAACATGGTACTCACGGTAAATCAAGAAAATGAGATTTAAACAATAAGACTGTGTTGAGCTATATAACAATGATTCGTTTTCTGTCTATGAATGTATCCAGACAGTCGCTCACCTGTCTAATAAAACATAATATTTTAAAGCGTCTTAGGTGTTTCCATGGTTTCTACAAAATAAAACGGAAATTGAGGGTAACGCGGGTGTGTCATTGATAGTCGATGCCCGGACACAGGCTGTGTCCTGTTTAAAATCGCTTATTTCTCTGGATTTAAAGATTCTTGGAGACATTTGGGATAATGTAAGTACACAAGTCAAGAAAATATAGAACATTGTTCTAGTGGTTTTTGGATATTTTAATCTAAAAATCTTACATAATTAGTTTTAGATTGTCCAAATATATTTTGGGGCCTCTGTACACTACCATTCAAACATTTGGGGTCAGATAGATAAAAAAAAAGAAGAAAAGAAATGAATATTTTTATTCATCAAGTGTATTGATCAAAAGTGTCAGTCAAGACATTTATAATGTAACAGGTTTGCTGTTTCACAAAAATATTTAGCAGCTCAACTGTATTCAACATACATAATAATATAAAATATTTATTAAGCACCAAATCAGCATATTAGAAAGATTTCTGAAGAATCGTGTGACAGTGATGGAGTAAATGCTGCTGAGAATTCAGCTTTTTTATAACTGTTTTTACTGTATTTTTCATTAAATAAATGCAGCTTAGTAAGAGACTTCTTTCAAAATCATGAAACATTTTTTTCACCAATATTAACAGAAATACAATGACAAGCAAATATAATCACTAGAAGGGATTTTAAAGTTGATATCAAGATATTTACAGAATTTAAATGCTTCTCTTTTTTTTTACAGGAAAACAAATTTCTATCAAAAATGTTCTAATTGCTGTCAGATATTACAGCTATACATTTCTCTTTGTGAGTGTGATCTTTATAAAATGATTTTCTTATAATCACAAGTCATTGGGAACATCATTGTAATTCATAGGTCAACATGCATGGGAACATCGATCATTATATGCATAATTTGTGATGAAATATCAATAAGTTGTGGCTCGACCTGTTTAGATCTGTAAAGGCCAACAGCAAGTAAGTGCCATATCATTTTGATCCAACACCGGAATTATGTTTTTCTAGTGCTCGTGTAGCAATTATGGGTTTGCTCTTTTGGCATGATAAAACTTTGAGTTATGAATGCGGGATGGAGTTCATCGTGACAGAGGAGTCAGAGATAGAGAGAGAGAGAGAGAGAGAGAGAGAGTGAGTGAGTGAGTGAGAGAGTGAGAGAGTGATTTACTGCGGCAAGGCAGACAGCAATTCTCTCTGGCATTTGGATCTACTCCGAGAACCTGTGAGTCATCAAAGTGTCAGGTCACGTTTTTGATGGAATCTCTGACACATTGGGAATAAAAAACAGTGCGCTTGGAGAGCCACTTCTTTGTATCACCACTGTCCCACGGCATCATTTGAAGTCCCGTCATAAAAATCATGTTTCACCTCACTGTATAGAACGATATATTTGTTGGTCACGTTTTTATCATTTGAGATTCATATCCTGCATCATATATTGTGCTGAATTGCTTGTGTAGGGCTGTGGATTTAACATGAACTTATATAAAAAATAATGCAATTAATCATGCCACCTGACCCCTAATAATTAATATTTGATGTTATGGATATGTTTATTCTTAATTTTGAGCATATGCTGAGAAAATATGTATTTTTTTATATTTATATTATATTAATTGTAATGCTGTCAAATCGATTAATCGCGATTAATTGCATCCAAAATAAAAGTTTGTGTTTACATAAAATGTGTGTGTGTACTGTGTATAATTATTATGTATATATAATTATGTCACACACACACACACACACACACACACACACACACACACACACACACACACACACACACACACACACACACACACACACACACACACACACACACACACACACACACACACACACACACACACACACACACACACACACACACACACACACACACATATGTTGGTGCAACAGCATTATGAGGACTCTCCATAGGCGTAATGGTTTTTATACTGTATAAACTGTATATTCTATCCCCCTACACTGCCCCTGCCCCTAAACTTAACCCTCACAGGAGACATTCTGCGTTTTTACATTTTTAATAAAACATTGTTTAATATGTTTTTAAAGCGATTTGATTTACGGGGACATTTGAAATGTCCTCATAAACCACCTTGATGTTGTAATACCAGTGTAATACCCATGTCATTATACAAATTTGTGTCCTCATAAATCACATAAACAAGCACACACACACACACGTATATATTTAATACAAATATGTATTTATATATTTATGTTTATATATAAAATATTTATAAATTATATAAATATATATACAGTATATGCAAATATTTCTTAAATATATACATGAATGAGTGTGTATTTATATATACATAATAATTATAGACAGTGTACACACATATATTATGTACACACAAACTTATTTTGGATGCGATTAATTGCGATTAATCGATTTGACAGCACAATTTTATGAATCAGCAAATTTTAATAAAAAATGTTAGTCAATTGACAGCCCAATAGCATCTTGTGTATAGATCTGTCTTGATGTGATTTGAGCAGCTTTCCTATAGCTCAAACAGTAGAGCATGGCGCTAGCAACGCCAAGGTCATGGGTTCGATTCCCAGGGAAAGCAAGAATTGACAATTTTTTTTTAAATGTGTACCTTGAATGCAATGTAAGTCGCTTTGGATAAAAGCGTCTGCCAAATGCATAAATGTAAATGTGAACGAATGTTTGCCAGTGTGTTCCATATTTTTCTGACATTGTTTTTTGTAATTCCAGGAATGGGCAGCAAACAATGAGACAAGACAGCAGATTGAAGACAGCGTTTTGTATGGCTACTACAGTAAGTAGTAAATGACACATCCTGGTGCAGTAAATTAAATGTCCTTACCTTGCATTTTAGAAAATGCACTGTTCATGTTCCTTCATCATCTGCTGCCCTTATTGTTTCGGTTTCATTGTGGAAACCGGCACAGTCCAGTCTGCAGCTCGTTGTTAATGTCCATTGACTTGGGTTATAAATTACGGGCTGCTCGTGATCTGACATCAGCCTACAAAAGCTGTCAGTTAAGTCACTGGATGGTTTTATTTGTTCGAAACCGTCTTGGTCAAATCACGCTAAAGTGAGTGCAGTTTTCAGCTGAATAAATCTCTTGTCTGCGAGGGTAAAAAAACGCATTAGTCAGTGACCTTTTCCGTGAATAAGGTCGGAAGTACTCATGAAGGCGGTCGAACACGTCTTTTTTTGGAACCGCATCCTCTCTTTATGACTTCGTAGCATTAAATATATCTCAGTGACATGCATGCACACTTTAATGGAGTTCTCCATTGCTTCCACTTTAAATAATATCTTTTAAGAATACTGGAAGCTGGGACAAGGTAACATAAAATTGAGTTATGGCACAGTTGCTTGATTATCATTTGAATTTGCAAACAGATGCTGCGCGGAACAGGCCGTCAGTAGTAGAGCGGCACGGCTTCTGTTGAGCAGTGCCAAATGCGCTAGAGACAAGCTGTCAGCCAATACCAAACCAGCCAATCAAAAACCCTCACTTCCATCGTCAGAAAAGCATCAGAAGATTAACGATGACAGTGCAGGTAGACACGCCGCAAATCCCCTGTCCAGCTGTCTGCCTGTGTTCTCCAAGAACGAAACAAAAAATTTCAAAATTGATTAGATGGGTTTATTAGATATACTTTGACAAGAAAACTTTTGGAGTGATTTGTGACAGAACAGGGAATGCGGGAAAAATATGCTGTATGCTGTTTTTATAGATGACGTGAAGCATTCGCAATGCATTTCAGAGTGAAACTGAATATTCAGTGTCAAACATCATTTGGGATTTGATTGGATCATGAAAAGTAAAGTTGTATATTATTAATGGTACTTATTACAGGGATAGTTCACCCAAAAATGAAAAGTCATCCTAGGTGTATATGGCATTCTTCTTTCAGATGAATACAATTATTAAAAAAAGTCCTGGCTCTTCCAAGTTTTATAATGGGAGTGAATGGCTGTTTTTGAAGTCCATAAAAGTGCATATATCCGTCATATAACTGCTCCACACGGCTCCAGGGGGTTAATAAAGGCCTTCTAAAGCGAAGTTGATGCATTTGTGTTAGAAAAATATCCATATTTAAAACTTTACAAACTGTAATCTCTAACTTTGTCTTACTGTCGTGCGCATGTTCACAAGAGAATGGCGTTCCAGCATATGACTAGGATGCAGGCGTAGTGGAAGTACTGGAGACGAACGCGGAAGTGCAGAGGATAGAGCAAAACATGGTTCTCGTGAGAATTGGCATATTCTCACAGGAGCGTCATACACTGGAACGCCAGTCTCTCGTGAGTCGTGAACGGACGGACGACAGTTAGCGGAAGTTAGAGATTACAGTTTGTAAAGTTTTAAAAGTGGATATTTTTCTTTCACAAATGTATCACTTTGCTTCAGAAGGCCTTTATTAACCCCCCGGAGCCACGTGGAGCACTTTTATGATGGACAGATGCACTTTTATGGACTTTAAAACAGAAGCTGCCATTCTCTGCCATTATAAAGCTTGGAAGAGCCAGGACATTTTTAAAATAACTCAGATTTTATTCGTCTGAAAGAAGAATGTCATATACACCTAAGATGACTAGAGGTTGAGTATCCCTTTAGGGCAAATATCTACACTGCTATTGCTCATGCTTATGGTTAGGGGTTTGATGATTTTGACCTAAACCAATAAGCAATCACAACCACCCAGACAAACACCCTATCAATGTGCTACATTAAACGCATAGCAACTCCCTGGCAAGTTCAGCCCACATATTTTTAATAAAATTCAAAAATCTAAAAGCGATCGTTCTATCATTTTTGTCATGTCGTTCCAAACCAATGACTTTATTTCCTGTGCGGAATACAAAAGAAGACATTTTGAAAAATGTTTCTGTTTTTTAGTCAGTGAAGTTATGTTTATTCCCACTGACTTTCATTTCATGCACAAAAGCAGTTGAAACTTTATTCAAAATATGTTGTTTTGTGTTCCAGAGAAGGAAGAAAGTCACTTTATTTAATCAGCACAGCCTTGGTTATGTCAGCATAGCAGAACAGAAAAGTTATTCCAGATTCAAAGAAAGTTATTGCATTTGGAAGAATGCCATTAGGATTATGAAAACAACCATTTTTGTTCCCTTTAGAAAAATGTACTGATGAATAGTGCACAATGAGACCAAGGACCTGGATCCTTGGACTAAAACCGTTTTAGTTTAGTGGCTTCAAATGATCTGTTTGCAAATAGAGGAGCTGAAACATTACAATACGTTTTTTTTTTTTTTTTACCATATTCATTTTGCTATTTTGCATTGATTTAAAAACAGACTTCAGAGGTTTTATCTTAACTTATAACTCATGTAACAATGTCATATACACCTAGGATGGCTTGAAGGTGAGTAAATCATGAGATAATTTTCATTTTTGGGCGAACTAACCCTTTAAAGGGTTAACTTTAATAACAAAACTGATAAAATAGATATTGAGAATTTGAATTCCAAAATGAAAGTCGATAAACCGTGTTTTATTTAAACAAATTCAACAGAACACCCGTTCAGACTGTCCTTTTAAACCCACGACTTACACACCATTCTTATGATGTCCTCCTCATGTTTTGTTTCCCATGATGCATCTCTTCTTCCTTTGCTGGGGTATCCACAAAGGGTTTGATTGCTTCATTTCAGGGTTTTCTGGAAGATCAGGGGTTGCACCATGCTGACTATCCTCAAAGAGACACGAGAATGCTTTATTTGTACTTTTGAAAGAAAATGAAATTTAAAAAGAAAACCCCTCTGTTCAAGTCATCCTGGTGTGCTGTGTGGTTCTCTGTGCAGGCATCATGCGTGGAGGTGGATTAGAGAGATGAAAAAATGAGATACCGGTGACTTTGAGTTTCACAGAGGTGGCTGTCTGATGGCGTGTGTGATTATGACTAACACAGCCTCAGCTGCAGGACGATCTGTTCACTAGAAAAATGTTTATGGGGCAAATACGTTGGCTTTGAGAGCCTGTGTGTGGAAGGGGTTGTTTGAGTGCTGTAGAGTTATATGTGCGTATACTAGTTCTGTATTACGTCCGAGTCATTCAAAAGACTGGTGTTGAGAAGGTCATTTTTAAAGTACCTACCCTAACCCTAACCCTACCTCCACTGAAAACATAGTTATATATATATATATATATATATATATATATATATATATATATATATATATATATATATATATATATATATATATATAATACACACATACTTTCACACACATATATACACCAATCAGTATGACCACTTTCCTAATTTTGTGTTGGTCCCCCTTTTGCTGCCAAAAAGCCCTGACCCGTCGAGGTATGGACTCCATTAGACCCCTGAAGGTGTGCTGTGGTATCTGGCACCAAGATGCTAGCAGCATATCCTTTAAGTCCTGTAAGTTGCGAGGTGGGGCCTCCATGGATCTGACTTGTTTGTTCAGCACATCCCACAGATGCTCAATTGGATTGAGATCTGGGAATTTGGAGGCCAAGTCAACACCTCAAACTCGTTGTTGTGCTCCTCAAACCATTCCTGAACAATTTTTGCTTTGTGGCAGGGCGCATTATCCTGCTGAAAGAGGCCACAGCCACCAGAGAACACTGTTTCCATGAAAGGCTGTACATGGTCTGCAGCAATGCTTAAGTAGGTGGTACGTGTCAAAGTAAAATCTGCATGGATGGCAGGACCCAAGGCTTCCCAGCAGAACATTGCCCAAAGCATCACACTGCCTTCACTGACTTGCCTTCTTCTCATAGTGCATCCTGGTGCCATGTATTCCCCAGGTAAGCAACGCACATGCACCCGGCCATCCGTGTGATTCATCACGTGATTCACGTGATTCATCCACGTGAAAACACGATCCATAAGACCAGGCGACCTTCTTCCATTGCTCCGTGGTCCAGTTCTGATACTCACATGCCCACTGTTGGTGCTTTCGGCAGTGGACGGGGGCAGCATCGACACCCTGACTGGTTTGTGGCTATGCAGCCCCATATGCAACAAACTGCGATTCACTGTATATTCTGACACTTTTCTATCAGAACCAGCATTAATTTCTTGAGCAATTTGAGCTACAGTAGCTCGTCTGTTTGATCGGACCGCACAGGCCAGCCTTTGCTTCCCATGTGCATCAATGAGCCTTGGCCACCAATGACCCTGTCGCCGGTTCACCACTGTTCCTTCCTTGGAGCACTTTTGATAGATACTGACCACTGCAGACCGGGAACACCCCACAAGAGCTGCAGTTTTGGACATGCTCTGACCCAGTCGTGTAGCCATCACAATTTGGCCCTTGTCAAACTCACACAAATTCTTACGCTTGCCCATTTTTCCTGCTTCTAACACATCAACTTTGAGGACAAAATGTTCACTTGCTGCCTAATATATCCCACCCACTAACAGGTGCCGTGATGAAAAGATAATCAGTGTCATTCACGCCACCTGTCAGTGGTCATAATGTTATGCCTTATTGGTGTATATACATACACACAATATAAATATATAAATAATGTATTTTATGTGTGTTTATTATATTAATGGATAGATGATGTGATATTAAAAGTAATAGTTTTAATTATTTTAATAAAGTTTCTTTATTATTTGTTTAGTTTATACATGTTTTAAACATATATATTTTAAATTTAAATAATTTAAGTAGTCTAAAATTAATGGAATCACCATTCAGTCTATTGTGCAATTTTGTTTTGTGTGTGTGCGTTTTTTTGCATATACTTATTTTTGGTATTTTTACTGGTATTTTTACTAAAATAGAAATAAAATCTATACCATTATCAGGTAAAACAATATATTTTTAAAAGAATACATTTGTAATACATTTTGATTTGATATGTTTAAGGTTGCAAAATGCTCAAGAGCAGATGTTTGAGTTTGTGATTTGTTTTGTGTTTTGGGTTTGTGCTCTTCATAAAATGTAGACACAAATGGGATATTTCTTGCGTGGAATGACTCCATGTTTTTTTTATATTCAACATGCTACAGCCATCGAGAGCACAGGGGTTTGTTCAGCAGAGATTTACTGTTTGCTTTTGTATTCCTGATGACAAATGTTTGTCTCTCTTTTCGTTTGCTCTCGAGCTCATCCCGTTGTCCTCGTGGGGATGGACTCGGAGAAGAACAACTGTCTCATCCAGAGAAACGCAAGCCAAGCAGGAGGAGGAATAGAAACAAATTTGAATCTTTTGCAAAAGTGTGGTGTCAACACCTCTCAAGAGCTCATCCAAGAAAAGTGCCTTTGTTCTCTGCAAAAGATGCCGCACGCTGCTTCCCCACCGCCATTTACACTCAGCCATCTGAGCTTAGGGTGTTTGCATTAATATCACCTGCTGCAGTGAAATCTTACAGTAATTAATAGATCGTCCTCAATCAATAGCTGCGACCTGCAAGCTGCTCCAGCAGTCTCTCGCACACAGGTCGTTAAACTGCGATTAATATATGTATATATTGTTTCCTCCATGGACATAACTGCAGTGCCTTCAAACGGAATTATCCTGCTGCTGCTTTTTTTCCTTCCTCTTGGTGGCATTTTCGCTCTGCTGCAGTTCTTGAATTAGTCGCATTGATTGCAGGCCCCCCTCCCATCTCCGCATCATGTGCTGAAGAGATTTCCCAGCAGCCTGTAGGTGGAGATCAAGCTCCATCTATCACAGCAAAGCCGAATTCAATACATTTGAGGAGACTGGCAGGTCAAAGCCTCAAAGGCTTCTTTACAAAGCTGAATCTGAGATCCCTGTCCGCCCATGTCTGTGCAAACGGAATAATTACAGCGCTAACTTTATCTCGCCGCAGTGTGTGGCAATCACCACAAACTTGTCCTGAAGGAGGACGAGATGGCTTCCTTTTTAAAGCAGTTGGGCTCCACAGACTTGGTTGTAATAATTTTATTGTGGTGCGTTCCCTTTGTCAAACATGCTTTTTGCGCTTGATGTCAGGTGCACAAATATTCGGTATTTGTGAGAGGCGTAATTCGCATCCCCAACGTGAAGCCCTCTCCAAATCAACTGACATGCTAAACAGCCCCTTCAAGAGCTTTTTGCTTGTTACAGCCGCTCCGTTTTGATCAAACTCTGCAGTGCTGTGTCATGTGTTAAACTGAAAATGGGTTGGTGCTTTGTGTTAGACAACACTTTAGCTGTAATCATGGGATGCCTTTCAAACCCTGAAACGTCTTGGTTCAGCAAATCTGACAATAAACGTCATAAATCCTAGAGGAAGTCTACATTTCCTTAAATAGCCTATGTACAGAGTGTTCAAAATAGGTATTTTCCTGATCTGATCTTTTATGAAGCTTTTTAAAGTTTCTTTTATAGGGTGGCATCACACCATTTATAAAAAAAATGGCAGAGCCCTCTAAATAAGTAAATAATTGGATTTCATTATCTATCGCTCTATTGATCTATCGTTCTGTCATTCTGTATATCGTCTGTATGTCTGTCTGTACATCTATCATTCTATCGTTCTATCAATCTGTCAGTCTGTCTATCGTTCTCTCTATCCTCCTATCTATCTATCTATCTATCTATCTATCTATCTATCTATCTATCTATCTATCTATCTATCTATCTATCTATCTATCTATCTATCTATCTATCTATCTATCTATCTATCTATCTATCTATCTATCTATCTATCTATCTATCTATCTATCTATCTATCTATCTATCTATCTATCTATCTATCTATCTATCTATCTATCTATCTATCTATCTGTTTAAAAAAAAAAAAAAAAAAATTTCATTTTATCGTTAGTTTTTAAAAAAAAGAAAAATAAATTACAAAACTACAATTTTAGTTTTGTATTTAAACTCAGACGTTGTATTTTTAGCATTCCAGCAGACATTATACAAACAAAGCACATTAAAGCTTAAAATACTATACTAAATATAATATACTAATACTAAATATAAAAATCAAATCACTGAGGGTGCTCTATTAAAGTGCAGATGTAGGCTAAGCAGTGTACTGGGAGACATTTAAGATTATTTACAATTTAAAAAATATTTTGCGACTAATATTTTATTAAACTATTAGTCTGCCTTTACATTGCTTTAATGCGTTATTATTTCACTGTCACTTCCAAACTTTGCAGCGTGCAATTGACCATTAATCCTATTTGCAACATGAAAAACAATAGTTTTATTCAATGGTGAGGAAAATAAGTATTTGAACACCCTGCTATTTTGCAAGTTCTCCCACTTGGAAATCATGGAGGGGTCTGAAATTGTCATCGTAGGTGCATGTCCACTGTGAGAGACATAATCTATAAAAAAAAAATCCAGAAATCACAATATATGATTTTTTTAAACTATTTATTTGTATAATACAGCTGCAAATAAGTATTTGAACACCTGTCTATCAGCTAGAATTCTGACCCTCAAAGACCTGTTAGTCTGCCTTTAAAATGTCCACCTCCACTCCATTTATTATTCTAAATTAGATGCACCTGTTTGAGGTCGTTAGCTGCATAAAGACACCTGTATACCCTATACAATCAGTAAGAATCCAACTACTAACATGGCCAAGACCAAAGAGCTGTCCAAAGACACTAGAGACAAAATTGTACACCTCCACAAGGCTGGAAAGGTATACTGGGAAATTGCCAAGCAGCTTGGTGAAAAAAGGTCCACTGTTGGAGCAATCATTAGAAAATGGAAGAAGCTAAACATGACTGTCAATCTCCCTCGGACTGGGGCTCCATGCAAGATCTCACCTCGTGGGGTCTCAATGATCCTAAGAAAGGTGAGAAATCAGCCCAGAACTACACGGGAGGAGCTGGTCAATGACCTGAAAAGAGCTGGGACCACCGTTTCCAAGGCTACTGTTAGTAATACACTAAGACGTCGTGGTTTGAAATCATGCATGGCACGGAAGGTTCCCCTGCTTAAACCAGCACATGTCAAGGTCCATCTTCAGTTTGCCAATGACCATTTGGATGATCCAGAGGAGTCATGGGAGAAAGTCATGTGGTCAGATGAGACCAAAATATAGACCAAAATATCACTTTTTGGTTATAATTACACTAAACGTGTTTGGAGGAAGAAGAATGATGAGTACCATCCCAAGAACACCATCCCTACTGTGAAGCATGGGGGTGGTAGCATCATGCTTTGGGGGTGTTTTTCTGCACATGGGACAGGGCGACTGCACTGTATTAAGGAGAGGATGACCGGGCCATGTATTACGAGATTTTGGGGAACAACCTCCTTCCCTCAGTTAGAGCATTGAAGATGGGTCGAGGCTGGGTCTTCCAACATGACAATGACCCGAAGCACACAGCCAGGATAACCAAGGAGTGGCTCTGTAAGAAGCATATCAAGGTTCTGGCGTGGCCTAGCCAGTCTCCAGACCTAAACCCAATAGAGAATCTTTGGAGGGAGCTCAAACTCCGTGTTTCTCAGTGACAGGCCAGAAACCTGACTGATCTAGAGAAGATCTGTGTGGAGGAGTGGGCCAAAATCCCTCCTGCAAACCTGGTGAAAAACTACAGGAAACGTTTGACCTCTGTAATTGCAAACAAAGGCTACTGTACCAAATATTAACATTGATTTTCTCAGGTGTTCAAATACTTATTTGCAGCTGTATCATACAAATAAATAGTTAAAAAAATCATATATTGTAATTTCTGGATTTAAAAAAAAAAAATAGAGATGAGATAACCCACAATTCTTTGCGCCATTAACAACCGTCATGTTTTTTAAATATTATTTGAAAAAATGAAATGCTGTCAAGGCAAGAAACATTTCATAGTCATTTTCAAGTTATAAATAATTTTCATTCATATAACTGGTGTGAGAGCGCAACTCCACTGTGAACGTGTTGGCATAGCAACGTGATACTTCCTGCCTGTGTGTCCTACGGTGGACGTCTTGTTTAATTCTGATTAAGGACACTCCGTATACCGCATCCTTCACATGATGTGTCCTCCAGAGGATGCAGCCTTCAAAATTAAATAAAATGAGACACAGCTATAGACTGTAGACTCGAAAGCGAGCCGAGACCGCTCCATTTACGATCACTAAACGCTGTCGCTATGTCAGTTCATCGCAATCTCACAAAGTTCAATGAAGCTGCTAACAATGCACAATAAATATCTTCCTTACATCGAGTCGTGTCTACACTTTGTTTGTTTGTTCATGAGAGGTTTTGCAAGCCTGTATAACTCAGCACTGAATAAAAACTGGCAGTTTGAGCAATGAGTGGAGTCTGACTAACTTAAAATATATTGGCCATTGCGTACAAGAGATCAATAATTTCGGTTGCCGAACATTTGGTGCATCCCTAACGTCCGTCTCTCTGTCTGTACATCTATTATTCTATCGTTCTATAATTCTGTCTGTCAGTCTAACATTCTCTCTATCGTTTTCTCTATCGTCCAACTATCTATCTATTAGGGGTGGCACGGTACACGGTACCAATCGGTTCGGAGCGTGTGCGTCGCACGGTTTCGACGCATGCGCAATGTATCCTCATGCCCGTATGTTACCTCAGACAGTGGGTGTCCTTTTCGCGTGAAATAAGAGGGGTGTGTGTGTGTGTGGACTTACAGTAAAATAAAGTAAAAGTGGAGTGCTGCAGGTCACGTCACGTGTAGAAATACAAGTGGGAGAGATAAGGAAGGCTGCCCGGAGTCGGAGGATGCGCCAGTGACTTATAGCAGGCAGGGCAGATGCAGTGCGTATGGACAGCGGGAGCCGCGCGCGCGTGCATTCACACACTGGCAGTGTTTGTCTCGCGCAGCTGAACCGCGGCTGGTGTATTGCAAATACAGACAAATATTGTCCATTCTGTCACATTTTCCGGTGTTCTCCTCCGACCCCTGTCTGTCTCATGCTTTGATTCATGATGGGCAGCATATATCTGCTGCAAATGTGACCGTGTTCCCCTCTGTCTCATACACACATGCATATAACATGCTGTATATAAGTAGTTCACATGATAAATGTAACATTTAAAAGTTAAGAAATGCTTCTAGTTTTAATAATTTAAACATGCCTTTGAAGTTTGGGCAAAAACTTCTGGCAGTGTTGTGTTTTCGTGTATTTTTTCTTTTCTTTTCACAGAGCTGGATGTCATATGGTGATTGTAAAACACACGGAACACTTCATGGTGAAATTTGTTAATCAGGTCAGCTGAATTAAAGCCACAGTGCATTGTTCTGATCAAAATTGACATGATTAACATGAAAAATGTTACGGCAATGTGTCGGAATCTGTATGATATAAAAAAAATTTAATACTGTATCCTAATTGTGGATGATTAAGCTATATACAGGGAGTGCAGAATTATTAGGCAAATGAGTATTTTGACCACATCATCCTCGTTATGCATGTTGTCTTATTCCAAGCTGTATAGGCTGGAAAGCCTACTACCAATTAAGCATATTAGGTGATGTGCATCTCTGTAATGAGAAGGGGTGTGGTCTAATGACATCAACACCCTATATCAGGTGTGCATAATTATTAGGCAACTTCCTTTCCTTTGGCAAAATGGGTCAAAAGAAGGACTTGACAGGCTCAGAAAAGTCAAAAATAGTGAGATATATTGCAGAGGGATGCAGCAGTCTTAAAATAGCCAAGCTTCTGAAGCGTGATCATCGAACAATCAAGCGTTTCATTCAAAATAGTCAACAGGGTCGCAAGAAGCGTGTGGAAAAACCAAGGCGCAAAATAACTGCCCGTGAACTGAGAAAAGTCAAGCGTGCAGCTGCCAAGATGCCACTTGCCACCAGTTTGGCCATATTTCAGAGCTGCAACATCACTGGAGTGCCCAAAAGCACAAGGTGTGCAATACTCAGAGACATGGCCAAGGTAAGAAAGGCAGAAAGTCGACCACCACTGAACAAGACACACAAGCTGAAACGTCAAGACTGGGCCAAGAAATATCTCAAGACTGATTTTTCTAAGGTTTTATGGACTGATGAAATGAGAGTGAGTCTTGATGGGCCTGATGGATGGGCCCGTGGCTGGATTGGTAAAGGGCAGAGAGCTCCAGTCCGACTCAGACGCCAGCAAGGTGGAGGTGGAGTACTGGTTTGGGCTGCTATCATCAAAGATGAGCTTGTGGGGCCTTTTCGGGTTGAGGATGGAGTCAAGCTCAACTCCCAGTCCTACTGCCAGTTTCTGGAAGACACCTTCTTCAAGCAGTGGTACAGGAAGAAGTCTGCATCCTTCAAGAAAAACATGATTTTCATGCAGGACAATGCTCCATCACACGCGTCCAAGTACTCCACAGCGTGGCTGGCAAGAAAGGGTATAAAAGAAGAAAATCTAATGATATGGCCTCCTTGTTCACCTGATCTGAACCCCATTGAGAACCTGTGGTCCATCATCAAATGTGCGATTTACAAGGAGGGAAAAGAGTACACCTCTCTGAACAGTGTCTGGGAGGCTGTGGTTGCTGCTGCACGCAATGTTGATGGTGAACAGATCAAAACACTGACAGAATCCATGGATGGCAGGCTTTTGAGTGTCCTTGCAAAGAAAGGTGGCTATATTGGTCACTGATTTGTTTTTGAATGTCAGAAATGTATATTTGTGAATGTTGAGATGTTATATTGGTTTCACTGGTAAAAATAAATAATTGAAATGGGTATAAATTTGTTTTTTGTTAAGTTGCCTAATAATTATGCACAGTAATAGTCACCTGCACACACAGATATCCCCCTAAAATAGCTAAAACTAAAAACCACTTCCAAAAATATTCAGCTTTGATATTAATGAGTTTTTTGTGTTCATTGACAACATGGTTGTTGTTTAATTATTAATGTTGTAAAATTAATCCTCAAAAATACAACTTTAATAATAGCCTAATAATTCTGCACTCCCTGTATATCATATGCTGAAGTAAATTTCTGGAGTGTTAGCGATTAAAAAAAACAACAACAAGAACTGTACAGAACCGGAAACCGTGCCGCTAAAACCGTGATACGAACCGAACCGTGGGTTTTGTGAACCGTACCACCCCTACTAACTATCTATCTATCTCTATCTCTATCTCTATCTCTATCTCTATCTCTATCTCTATCTCTATCTCTATCTCTATCTCTATCTCTATCTCTATCTCTATCTCTATCTCTATCTCTATCTCTATCTCTATCTCTATCTCTATCTCTATCTCTATCTCTCTCTCTCTCTCTCTCTCTCTCTCTCTCTCTCTCTCTTCTCTCTCTCTTCTCTCTCTCCCTCTCTCTCTCTTTTGTAAGGTCACTTAGTATTTTTATTTATATGTTCAAACCTGTTCTGTTATAAATGTTACACGTTAATACTTAAGAAGTAACACTGCACAGTTATTAGTCAAAGAGACCCAGTGTGAGCATAGATGTGTTTTTTGGCTTGTTCTCTGTTCTTTGTGCATGTTTCAGCATGATCGCTAATGGAAAGTGCAAGTCACTGGTGGCGCCCAACAGCAGCAAACACTGACAGATTGTGCATTTATTGAAGTGGGCAGCTGTGCATGGCGCAAGGTCCTTGAACCTGCTGAGATGAGCGCTCAGGCCAAAGCGTATACAGGAAGGATTCAAATGTTGCCCCGCTCTGCCTGCCATTAATGCTCGGCCCAATTTCTGAGAGGCGCATCATGGTGCCTGTGCCTCGTGGCGGGGATTTTGATGATCAGGACTGGGATGGTAAACCCAGATGGATTGCAGCTGAAGCCCCCTTCTAAGACATCCCTGGAGATTAACCTCATAGGTTAAGTAATTAAAGGGAAAATATATATTTGTTCAGATGGCCTGGGGCCAAGTCCTTGGGCAGCATTTCTATTTAATGTAGTGTTCTTTAGAGTGGACAGCCTCTACCTTGAGGTTTGGCTGCAAAGTACAAGGTTAAATGAAAAGCATTCCTAAAAGTCTCTCGATACATCCGGTATCTTGAGCTTTAAGGCTTCCTGTCGTCCAGCCTGGAGTCTGTTACCAATCCACGTGTTTGTTTGAAATGTCAAGACTGTTTAAAAGCTGAAAGCTTTCCTGAATTTTAACTTGAAGGATTTTGAACTTTCATACAAGGATACCAGAAATGTTTTTGAGTCTGTAAGATAATCAGATCCAACTGTCGAGGGGGTCACTGAGGTGTCCAGCTCGGTGAACATTTGAATCTACATCTCTGGAAAATTAGACTAGGCGTTCACTTTTTTGCTCACTCTCCATCAGCTCTTTTCATGTCCTCTCCCCCCCCCAAAAAAAGGCCAAAGTCAGTCAGGTGTGTCCTTGTGCAGAGCTCTTGGACTTAAAATGAGTGTAAAAGATAAAAGTAAGGTCAGTCAAATCATACGCCATCACAGAATTAGTTCTGCAGCTAGAGATAAAGCTCCACTGTTTAAATGATTGAACTGGACTCAAAATAATGTGTCGTCATGAATAGTTCACCCATAAAATTCTGTCATCATTTATTCGATCTCATGTCTTTCCGAACTCCATCCATCCATCCATCCATCCATCCATCCATCCATCCATCCATCCATCCATCCATCCATCCATCCATCCATCCATCCATCCATCCATCCATCCATCATTGTTCTATCGTTCTGTCTATGAATTTGAGTTGGAATTGCAATTCAGCTTCCTGTCTGCTACGCCAATTCAAATTCAAAGGCTTCTTCAGTTCAGTTCTGAATGGCGCAGAATACTGGTGAATGTTACCATGTTTAGCTCTCTAAAACGGGGCCGACAACCATATTCTGCTGCTTTGTGACCTCATCCTGAATATCTTCTGTGTTCACGCAATACTGATGAATAAATCATCTTGAATTTGCAACACGTGGTTTCTTTGGTGGCATTCACCATTTAAAGGCAATATCTAGCAAATGCTCCATAATGCTGCATTTGAAAGCATATTTAAAGGCATGGGTTGAGGAGGGAATAAACTGTGAAATCAATTCAGGAAACTGTTTAGAGTGCCATTCTTCAGGGTCCATGCCTTACTCTGTAACGTGTTGCTTGAAGATGATCTTTCCTCCCTTTTGTGCTATTTTCACATTAGTTCACCATTTGTGACTTGAATTACACCACCACTTCAAGAAATTGATGCCGTTTTCCCTTCTGTAAAGACGGCAGAGGAAATCCCATCGAGTCTATGCACCCCACTAAGGGTACAGTGCTTTCTTTTCAATCAGTTGTCGACTATTCTCAGCTGCAAACTATTCTCAGCTGCAAAGTTGATCGTAGATCCCGTTGGTGGCTATTGTTACAATGCTTTTGGGAGTCTCTTTCAACGGCTCTGTAACATACCAGCCTCGACGAACATGTAAACAATAACATGGAGACAGAACTGCATGCTTTGTGGTCCTTTTTTTAGTAGCCGTTGTGCAATTAAATGCTGTATTTGTATAATACTGCAGCTGTCTACATGCGCAAGAGGCAGCCGCATGAACGGTCATGTGACATGCGTTTTCGGTCATGCAGTGTAGACCGAGATCGTTTCTGAAAATGCAATAGAAATGCCAGTGTAGACAAGGATCGTTTTCATTTTAAAATTCAAGACGCACTAGTGTAAACTGGGCCTCAAATTCAGGAAATCAATGGGAGTTTGAAAGACATTCGCAAATTAGTTCTGAATGATGCACAACCATGTTTTATATCATGTCTTTCTGTGAGTCCATGTTGTTTGTTAAAACTATTATTGCCCTACTTGCTGAAGGTAGCAGCTCTGCTCGATTGAAAAAGCAGAACATTGTTTTTGCATTCTGTTTGCATTGGTGTGATAGTAATATGTGCTCTGTCACAGTCTCTTCCTGTGAAGATCACTGAACACCAGTCTCTCCAGATGCAGCGCTGTATTACCATCAGTATTCTCGCAATGCTCCTGTCAGAGAATGTTTGGCCCCGAGAGGTCAGTCCTTCTAACAGCACAATACAATTGAAAATTATTGCTTGAGCTGATTTGTAATCCACAGGCCCCACATAGGCCAAGAGGCTTCGCAGACTGCTAATTTTCAATCTGGTGACAATCAGTTCCAGGTTCACCGCTGAGTATAGTAGACGCCTACTTCACATAAACCGCCTTTGACATGCGAGCACGTTTGGAGTTTAAGTGCGTATCTCCAAATGAATAGAGGAAATTTTTCAACAAACCTGCTTGACCTTTTTAGTGTTCAGTGTTTGGCCACCTGCCCAAATAAAACTTCCTGTATTGGTTTCAATTGTCATAACTATTAAAGGAATGTTCTGGGTTAACTACAGCACAAATGATTCTGACTTGTCCTTCAGATTGTAAAAACAAAGGGAGAATGTGTGTACAAGTAATGCACTTACAATGGGACAAGTGTACTGATGGCTATTAAAGGTTTTATTCATAACTTATACTTGTGAATAATGAATTGGAACATGTTTTTTTTTTGGCTATGTGAGCTGTAAAGTTGTCTAAATAGTTCTTTTGAGATGAGACTTTTCTGGGAGGATACATTTTTGTTAAACACGTTACAATTTTGTGCATTGTTTACTTCATGTGAACAATGCAATGAAAAATCTAGCAAACAATGCATAACTATCTATAAAGCATTGTTTATGTAAAGTAAACTGCACTCACAGGAATTGTGCGGCATTTAAATCATTGATGGTAGCATGTAACCAGAGTTTCATTTACCCAGAAAGTCCCCTCTCAAAAGGGCTATTTAGACACATTTTTAGCTCATGAAGCTAATATATACTGAATATTTATACTGAATAACTAATGTTCGACTTTATTTACATGTGTAATGTTCTAGTGTTTTGGTTATACTTTCAAAACAGTGTGACCGTTGCACATTTTATTATATTGCACTACTGTTCAAAAGTATACTTTGGTAAGATTTTGTAATATTTTTGAAAGAAGTCTCTTATTCTCACCAGGGCTGCATTTATTTGATCAAGAATACAGTAAAACAATAATATACAGTTAGTAATTACACAGTAAACGGTATAATGGTGAAATATTATTACAATTTAAAATAAATGTAATATGTTTTTTATTTTAATATAAATGTAATGTTATTATTGTGAGGGCAAAGCTGATTTTTTAGCATCATTACGCCTGTTTTCAGTGTCACATGATCTTTCAGAAATCATTTGGTGCTCAAGAAACATTTCTTATCACAGTTGAAAACAATATTTTTCTTAATATTTTTGTTGAAACATGATAAGTCTTTGATTAATAGAAAGTTCAAAATGACTATATAAGTAATCTTTTTTACAAATAGAACTCTTTTATAACAATGTAATTGTCTTTTCTGTCACTTTTTATTCCATTTAATGTATCTTTGCTGAATAAAATAAATAATTTATAAAAAAAAAAAAAAAAAAATAGTACTGACCCTAAACTTTGGAACAATAGTGCACATTTATTTTGTGTACATGTTTCCATTACTGTACATGTATGTTCTTTTTTTCTTTTTCTTTTTTAACTGGTGGTTGAATCTAAAAAAAATGTAAGTTATACATTAGTGGTATATTCTTTTAAATTCGCCAAATATTGATGATTTTTAAATCCAGTGTTAAAAAAAAAGATTACAATGGACTCAAGGCAAAGTGTCCTGTCAAGCTTCACTCTTAAAGGTTATACTGTCTCACTGACTGTATAGAGAAGGTGAGCTTTAACCAGGCATCAAGCTCTGTTTTTTCTTGTGACATTAAGGTCCCATTGTCATCTGCCCTATAGGTGTGTGGGTCCATGTGGTGCTGACAGTTTTACAAGAAATTAAAAGGTAGAACATGCTATCACATGTGCACAATGCCGCAGCGCCAGCGATACTGAGATTTCCTCAGACCTTTCGAGTCCTTTGTCAGTTTTTTTCCCCCCTTGTCCTTTCCTGACGTCTCATTTTCACATCAGTGTAATGCATTTGTGCATTTTTGTGCCATTTCCGGTGGTGATTCCTCCACATTTGATCAATCCTGATGTCTGTGAGGCCTGTGAAACTTTGATTTACCCCTTTCACAGTACATACTAACACATTTTTTACCAATAATGTCAGAGCAGTCAGCTGTTGTCTTCAATGTGTTGGAATTTATGTAGTACATGATGACAACCTAGGGCTGGCCAACATTGCTACAGAATGTTATTTTTATATTTTTGTCAGCCTTTTGACAAACCATAGATTTTGTTAATTATGGTTTTGACTGACTTATGAGTGATGAGGTAAACGAATTGCTCAATGCAGTGTCTCGACCCAATTCATTAAAACAGACTATTGTAATTTTTTCTATTGAGAATTAAACCAGAGACCCTATTAAAATATCTCCCTAATGTTGACTTATTCACAGCAAGACAAGTGAGAGTGTGAAACTAGCCCGCTGTGGTAAAAAAACAACTGGGGAATAACTACAATTCACCTTAAAGGAATAGTCCACCAAAAAATGAAGTTTGTAAACGATTCAAATTCGGTAAAAGGTTCAAATTAGTTGGAAGGTGGGTAATTTGGGAATGTGGGTGAACTGTCCCTGGTGTTGTTCGCGGTTGTTTCAATGAAATATTTCAGGTTAAAATAGAGACAATACCTTTAAAATGGTGGAGTAAAACAAGAAAAACGTATTTAATGTTGTGGTATAACCAGTAGATTCCTTTGTAGTTCTTTGCTTGTGTTCAGACACAACATCACTTGCCCACCGTGGCACCGTTTTGACTTTTATAATAATGTAATAAAATAATTTAGTTCAGTTAGAGAACAGACACTACAATTAAAAACTTGTGTCTTGAGCATGTTTGCTCTATACAGTGTGAGCCGAACGAGAGTCAGCAGGAGTCAGATTTCATTCATCTCGAGAGTGAAGAGCTGACAGACAAGATGATCGTGGGAGATTTGGTTTCAAAGCGAAATGTAAAAGCGCCTGTTTGAGTTTGTCATTGTACTGTTTTGTTGTTGTGTTTTTCATTAAGAATAATATGCTAATGAACCTACAATTCAAGCAACCCGCCCCCGATTTGGCGCTAATTCTAGCACGGCCACACAGGCATTCATTCACGGCTGCACTCACTGTCATTCATTCACGGTGCGTGTTCAGTTTGGCACATTTTCAGTTCATGCCTATGGAAGCCTAACTTTCATAGGAATTCATTGAAAACTCGCTATGCTGCCCACCGCTGCGTTATGAATGCCAGAGCGGCCGTGTGCATTTTACTTTTGTTTAAAATTAGTGATTTGAAAATCCCCCGCCAGTGATACTGGTTTTATTTGTGTTGTCACACGTCGATTAACTGGTAGAAAAATGTCCTCACCGTCACATCCCTAATAGCTCTATATAAAAAAAAATCTTATAAAGACTTATTTTATTAAGTTGTGGATTTGGATATATATTTAGACATTCTTAAAGACTACTTTTTGTCCAGGTTTATATATTTTTTTTTTTCATAAATGTTGATTTGAAGTGTCAGCTTTTGCATAAATTTTACTACATTCAAACCTGAACACATAGAAAGACATTGGATGCGTCTCAATCAGCTCCCTAGTTCAGTAGTCAAGGCACTGATCAGGACATAAGTCAATGGGCTGACTCCCTGATCAGTGCCCTGACTACTGAACTAGGGAGCTGATTGAGACGCACCCATTTTGTTACTCTGAACATCAACATTAAACAAACATGTAATAAAAAAGGAACATGAATGCTTTTTCAGAGCTTAATCAACCTGATTTCAACCTCTTATTTGAGTCTTCTGGCTCAATTTTGCCATATCATTACAGTGTTTAATAGTGTGTTGAGTGAGTGAGTGAGTGTGTGTTTGTTTTGTACTTCTGTTGTTTTTGAGTGTAACCTCTTCCTTGCTGTCCATTTTTTTACTGCATTGTGGCTGAATTATTGATTTTATTTCACACTTTTGCAAGAACTTGCTTTGTGTTACAGTCACATCAGTTCCTATACAGTATGTGTGATGGGGTGAAATGTGTCTATTTTGCCCTCTTGATATATATAGAGTGTCACCCCTTCATTTCTGTGCACGTTTTTGCTGATTTTGTGGCTGATTTAAATTGTAGATTGTACTACACTTGTATTTCCCATTCATTTCCTATGTGTGACTATTTTTTTATGACCATTAAGTTTTTTCAAATCAAGTCCACAAGTTTTTTTGTGGTCACATAGCAACTGCTCTGCAAAAGTCACAGATTTTCTTACCATTTAAAATGACTGAACAACACTACAGGGTTAAGATCAGGTGCTATTAAAAGTGTTCCTATCGGCAGCAAAATTACAAACAAAATAAGCTTTAATTTAGCAAAGGTATGTTGTCAGCATCCATTGAGTTGTTTACTGTGCATTTGAGTTGTAAAGGAGAGAGCAAATTAAATAAACCGACTCTCCCCTGAAGACACACCTGCACATTTAGTTTTCAAATAAAACAAGTGTTATTTTAGCTTGAAGGAATGCATAACAACTCAGAAACCCTCTTAAACTAATAGCCATCAAAACAATCAAACTCAGGAGATGAGTCAGAAGTCTCAAGTGTGTTTTTACGAGTCCGAACTGGGTGTCTCGCAGTGGATTCATCTGCCCCTCTCGTCTCCACACCTGAGGGGGAATTGCCAGAGTGCTATAAAAGGAGCATGAACTTAGCGGAGGACCGAGGTTGGTCGTTTAATTATTTAGCTCCCTCTTCTCTTTGTCAGGGGGATTAATATGCTAAACTTTTATCCCCAGTCAGGTGCTTTCCCATTAGATCTGGATAGATTGAAATGGATGATCTGCAGCAATGCAGTGTGGCCTATTCCCTTGCCATGTTAATATTCATGTTGTTATGATTAATATTACCCACTGGTTGGGTGCCTTGAGCTCACAGACTGGGGACAGAGAGCAACAATGTATGCCACTAGCATTGGATGGTTCTGCTTTAGTGTCTGTTGGCAGTCCAGTCTTATTAGCCAATACAACGGTCTGTTGAAATAAATGCATTGCTGTTTTGTCTTATGTCAATGTCCAAAATGGGGTCATCACATGGATTTTGTTTTTCATTATTTTAATATGTTCCTTGAGGTTAACTTATAATGTTGTTAACATTTTTTAGGGCTGCCCCCTAGTCGACTCAATTTTAAACTAAAAGAGGCTTAGTCAACCAAAATTGTATTAGTTGTTAAGTCACAGAAAACAAACTCCACAAGGAAGTGGCAAAGTCATGCAGTCGGTGAGGGACAGATTGGCCCTGTCACAAATGGCACCCTTCATATGTACTTTCGGTCTTATGGACTTACAATTGCTGCCGTGTGCGCGTGTCCGTTAAGTCTACGAGACCGTAGGGTGTCCCATTTGTCATTTTAGCCCACTAGCAGCCCATTTGCGGTCGATATGCCCCACTGATGCGAGCTCCGCAACCGAACTTCTTCCCGACAGTCAAAGCGGCATTACGTTACGAAAGTGCAGACTCGTAGGAAGACTGTGAGTGTTTAGGGTGCCATTTGGGACAGGGCCATTGTTCACAGCGGGTTCTTTTTGTAATTACAGTCGGGCAGGAAATCCAAACGTTCGCCTATCATCCATCGACCTCAAATATGGCTTATCATTTGAAACATGTAAGGAGTAGTAACTTTGCTTGGCCGCTCACTCTAACGTTAACTTAGATAAATGTGGGCTATTATTAGGTGCATATAAATACACAGGGCGCGCTTTCTGCTGTCTCGGCTACTTGCCTCACAGAAATAAGAAATATATCTACAGAAAGCTTGAAATGTCTACTTTTAAATGAACCAATTTGAATAAGAAACAATATTGAGTCTATAAAACATGAAAGCACAACAAGCATATATCGAGTCTATAAAACATGAAAGCACAACAAGCATATCGGTGAGAACACTCGTTTAAACAGCATACACACTGGGACATTTGACGGCACATCATATTTTTTACATTGTTGATTCTTCCTGCAATCGTAATGCAATGGACTACGGCCTACATTAAACCTTTAAATAAAAGGGTTATTGAGCTGTTTACACTGTCATATACAATACAAGAGCCTGCACAGCGACAGGAAATAAAAATTAACAGAATATGTCAGAAGACATGGGGGTCAGAAATGATTTTGACCACTTAAGTTTTGTTTTGTTTTGTTGAAAGACTTTTTTTTAAAGTGAATGTGTTTTGTATAAATTGTATCTTAATTTTAATCAATGTTTTATCAACCAATTGCCTGGATTTAATAAATAATAAGCAAATATAGCAGACAATGACATGGAGGCGCTGGCGCCACCTGAACAACGCCTTATATTAACAACTACTAAGAAAAAACTTTAGTTGGGGGCAGCCCTAGCTACTTATTTCAGATAGGCCTATATTCGAACCAGCATGTCACAAAGGCCCCATTTACGCTGCATGGTTCAAGTGACCCAATTCCAATTTTCCCTCTCATGTGGCACAGATCGGATATGACATGTGAACGTGCAAGCAGAAAAAAGGCCTGCATGAATTCCGATATCCTCAGATCGGATTCAGGCCTCACTCATATGTGGTAATAAATCCGATATGATTCGGATTCGTGCATTTGCGTCTGCCATGTAAGCGGTCAAATCGGATATTCCCCAGTAAATGCGAGTCGTACGTCATTGAAAAATGGATGGAGGCAACGCAGGTGGACACGGACATCGCTATATTTCCCCAGGCTGCAACAAGGGCTCTCTTCTTTTTTCTCCGCCTTATGAGAGACCTTTAAAGAAGTGCAGAAAGCAAAACATTGAATAATCATTTCGTCTGCATCCATTGCATATCGCACTGTTTTACTTCCTTTTCCGGGTCAGAATGTCTTGGGCTGTTTCAACCAAGGAGGTAATCCTACACCTGGAAAGCGTACCTTCCATAGGGGCAGCCATTGCTAACCAAGCCATCACCTGCTGTTAGCATTCACTTGACTCCCATTCATTTTGACAGTGAATAACTTTTCATCTGAGGTGTTTAAAGACTCCATTTGTCCATTGTTTATTTCTAAACAAACACGACAATGTATAAAAGGCTCCGTTACCTTGTATCTTACACTATCACCCTGTAGAAGCCATTTTTGTAAAAATAGGCTAACGATTGTGTCATAATCACGTGAGACTCTGTCACGCAGCAGAGAAATTACCGTATATACCCGTATAGCAGTCCCTCCAGAAAAATGTGATTATGCGATCGCATGATTTAATGCATAATCAGCCAAAGTCCGCATATTTATGCAGGGACCGCATTTTTTTCAAATACGCCGCACTTTCGCCGCGTAAATTGCCTATTTAGGCGTGCAAAATATGCAGGGCTAGCATGATTTCATAATCCCCGCATTTTCGTTGCAAAAAAGTCATATATATTAGCAGAAAGTTGAAAAATGTTTGTTTACTTCACACAAGAGCCGCCATTTCCGCCTATTGCCATGGGAACGTTTTGAAGTGACGTAATTTCCCGACGTGAACATCATCGAAAAGCTGCAAACCCCGTGGTGAAACCATAGATATCGGTGAAACCATGATGAAGCATGCAATTTCCCATTTGCCAACAAAAATAACAGCAAAAGACCGCGCAAAGCAGTTTCCCAGTGTGCTGACCGATTTCAAAAAACAGCATCATGAAGCTTCGAAGCGTTATGAATCAGTGAGTCGATTCAGCGGAATCATAAATCGTCTCAGTGATTCATAACTCTTCAAAGCTTCATGATGCAATGTTTTGAAATCGGTCCAAATTGAGCCATGTGTTTATTAAGGTCTTCAATAATACAAGATGATAACTTAAATATTCAATTAAAAATATTAGCTTTTTTCTCTTTTTCAGCAAAACCGCAGTTTTTGCAAGTTTTATCGCATAAAATTGCATAAATGTCCCGCATTTTCCATCGCATTTTTTAAGAAAACGTGCTGCATAATCAAGGATTTTTGCCCGCAACGATCACAAAAAAAGACGCATTTTTCTGGAAGGACTGGTGTAGACAGGATGCATTAACTTAAAATGGCGTACTGGCGTTACATTTTAAAATAAATAAATACTATGCAAAATAATTAATCAGAATACTTACCAAAAGTTGCCCCTGCTCACGCTCTCCGTCTCTGCAAGATTTGGTGATTCAGATTTCACTTAGCACAACTAGTAGACTTACAACTGTCAGACAGGTTGTCACGTCACATCTACGTTGTCAAGCTCAGTCTGAGGCTGCGCAGTACGCTCAGCCATCAGGAAGTGAGTGCTTCTACCTGACTTCTTTTCTGCGTTGAAGTCTATGGGGTCGCTGTGTCCATTTCTTTTACTGTCTATGGTTTCGCCAGTGTATAGTGTAAATGCAAATATTGTATACGGCTCGTTTTTAAAAGATGATGTAAGCAGGTTGTCAAAAAAATTGGATATAGTCACCAAATCGGAATTGTACATCAAGACTTGCAGTGTAAATGCAGCCAAAGGGCATTCTAGGTTGAGCGCGCGGCACTTAACGTATTATTATTAGGATACTTTTATTATTAAATTAATATTAGAATGCATATTACAATGCATATGCCGCGCAATGTGTCACAGCGCATTAGTTAGAGCGTACTCCTCATTTCAGAAACAACTTGTTTAACACAAAATACTTCTCGATTTACGAAAATATTTTTTTTCCACAATGGGCCACGAGTGAAATATTAAGAAAATACATTTTATTAATCTCTCATCGTTTCTAAGAGAAAATGCGGCATTAATGCAGCGGCAGGTAAATTTTTTACTTTTTACTTCACTTTGTGTAGTGAATAATTGACTGGCGTTTGAGACTTCTGCACCGTCATAACTCTCGCGCAAAGTTCGCACATTGCGATATGATATCCACTGGCAAATATCTTCAATATTGACGTGGCATTTTTCTTTATGGTCACCCAAAATGATGGACAGACAATGATTCACATTTCGAGCGCATCATTTCCCGTAATAACAAAATTAAGTAGGCTAAATTAGGCCTATTAAATAAAATAATTAGTAAATTATTAATTATTTAAATAAAAAGAAGATAAATAAACAAGTAACAAGCTAAATTAAACTTTCATTAATTTCTGTAAATACTTTGCTGATGCAGGTAGACCTATATATATATAAAAAAGAAAAAATCTTGCCCCCTAACTCGAGAGTCAAATGTCGCCCATCATATAATGTGTATATATTGTTTCTTATGTGGTTGTTTTTTTCAGCGGTGCTTTAATTAGCATGCTGACAATGTAATGTGCTTTAGCTGTTTAGACAGATTGCATGGTGAACCCTTCTCAGAGAAGATGCATGTGGTTGGACGAAAGCATTTACACTTCAACATGAAATATGAAGTGTAATTCAAGATGAATGTTTCATGCAGCCTTTCTAAAACAATAGAACGAAACATAGCAGCCATTATCTCACCGGGAGCTGTAATTGCCGTCATTGAAACGTTGACATTTCACTTTCACATTCACTGGCCCTCA
>CM042258.1:32028404-32233404 GCA_023566225.1 Romanogobio albipinnatus | reverse complement strand
TGACTTTGTTTGGAGCTTGATTATTTTCAGTTGTTAGTCCAATCATAGTAAACGTAATTACATGATGTAATTATGCAGTTACTGCTATAATTGGTTGAACAGTCATGTGTGAACAGTGAGTACTTTCTGGAGCGCTTGGGGTACCCAATGTTCACAGTCAGTGCAGTTGCTAATTTGCTGTTCTTCACAGGTCTGCTTGTTAGTAAGTCCAGTTGCAGACAGAGTTGTTCAGCTCTAGATAGGCATCAACTTGTTTACAATGACAATATATCTTCCTGTATATATATATATATATATATATATATATATATATATATATATATATATATATATATATATATATATATATATATATATATATATATATATATATATATATATATATATATATATATATAATTGTGTAAGAGCTATTAGACCACGCCCCAAGTACATGCCTTGCTTTGTGTGTGGAAGGGGGAGAGCAAAGCTTTTCACCGCAATGAAAATGTTGTTTTTGAAAGTCTAAATGCCAACAAATATGGATTGAAGAACAATATTTTGTTAGATAAAAATATATTCTGAATTATGGAAATCATTAGATCTATCTTTTTTCAATCAATTTTGACTTTTGGACTTTACAATGCTCTGGAGTAATTGGAAATGATTGGATCACACGAATCGAAAACAATCCTATGCAGCCATCAAGGCTCTGAAGCATGGCTAAAACCTCTGCGCCAGACAATCTCTTTCTTGTTGACATTTCAAAGGTAAAGTTACGTTTTATCTTAGCAATAGAATATAAAAACTACTAGAAAGTTGCTAGGCATCAGTTACGCGCATCTTCACTGGCGGGGAAAACGAGCAAACTCTGAAATAATATGTGGCATACGCCGTCTGTAATGCGTACCTATCAATTTGACTGGTATGGCCATTCTATGTAGAAATACTCAGAACTCTTCTGACTTTTGTCATTTTAATAAAATAACAATATTACAACAAAATATACACACATTTAGGAATAGTAATGGTTCTATAGCTATATGGGTTTAATTTCAACAAAGTTATTACATTGCAAAATAAAAAAATAGTCAAAATGACTGGCTTGGTAGTTCTAGTGTTAAGGTAGTTCTAGTGTTTCCTGTTACAGGAAGTTGTGAGGTGGGGCCTCCGTGGATTGGACTTGTTTGTTCAGCACATCCCACAGATGCTCGATTGGTTTAAGATTTTGGGAGTTTGGAGGCCAAGTCAACACCTCAAACTCATTGTTGTGCTCCTTAAACCATTCCTGAACCATTTTTGCTTTGTGGCAGGGCACATTATCCTGCTGAAAGAGGCCACAGCCACCAGAGAATACTGTTTCCATGAAAGGGTGTACATGGTCTGCAGCATTGCTTAGGTAGGCGTTACGTGTCAAAGTAACATCCACATGGATGACAGGTCCCAAGGTTTCCCAGCAGAACATTACCCAGGTAAGCGATTCACATGTACCCTGCCATCCATGTGATGTAAAAGAAAACGTGATTCAGCATACCGGGCCACCTTCTTCCATTGGTCCCTGGTCCAGTTCTGATGCTTACTGTTGCCACTTTCGGTGGTGGACAGGGGTCAGCATGGACACCCTGACTGGTCTGCATGGACAGCATATGTAACATACTTGAATGCACTGTGTATTCTGACACCTTTCTATCAGAACCAGCATTAACCAGCATTGAGCAATTTGAGCTACAGTAGCTCGTCTGTTTGATCGGAAAACACGGGCCAGCCTTCACTACCCACATGCATTAATGGTAAATGGTAAATGGACTGCATTTATATAGCGCTTTTAACAGACCAATGGCCATCCAAAGCGCTTTACACATTGCCTCACATTCACCCATTCACACACCGACGGCGGTGTCAGCCATGCAAGGCGCCATCCAGCCCGTCGGGAGCAGCTGGGGTTAGGTGTCTTGCTCATGGACACCTCGACACTTGGTCAGGTGGAACCGGGGATCGAACCAACAACCTTCCGGTTTGTAGACAACCTGCATGAACCACTGAGCCACTGCCGCCCACAATGAGCTTTGGTCACCCATGACCCTTTCGCCGGTTCACCGCTGTTTCTTCTTTGGACCACTTTTGATAGATACTGCCATGACACTGAAATTTAGCTCAGGTGCATCCTTTTTCCTCTGATCATGCTTAAGATGTTTTTTCAACTTGATTTGAGTCCACCTGTGGTAAATTCAGTTGATTTGACATGATTTGGAAAGGAACACACCGGTCTATATAAGGTCCCACAGTTAACAGTGCATGTCAGAGCACAAACCAAGCCATGAAGTCTATGTTTTTTAACCCCTGAGAAAGGGTTGTATCAAGGCACAGATCTGGGGAAGTGTACAGAAAAATGTCTGCAGCATTGAAGGTCCCAATTAGCACAGTGGCCTTCATCATCCGTAAATGGAAGAAGTTTGGAACCACCAGGACTCTTACTAGAGCTGGCTGCCCGGCCAAACTGAGCGATCGGGGGAGAAGGGCCTTAGTGAGGGAGGTGACCAAGAACCTGATGGTCACTCTGACAGAGCTCCAGTGTTTCTCTGTCGAGAGAGGAGAACCTTCCAGAAGAACAACAATCTCTGCAGCACTCCACCAATCAGGCCTGTATGGTAGAGTGGCCATACGGCACATGACAGCTCACCTGGAATTTGCCAAAAGGCACCTGATGGACTCTCAGACCATGAAAAACAAAATTCTCTGGTCTGATGAAACAAAGATTGAACTCTTTGGCCTGAATGACAAGCATCATGTCTGGAGGAAACCAGGCACCGCTCATCACCTGGCCAATACCATCCCTACAGTGAAGCATGGTGGTGGCAGCATCATGCTGTGGGGATGTCGTTCAGCGGCAAGAACTGGGAGACTAGTCAAGATGAGTGCAGCAATGTACAGAGACATCCTTGATGAAAACCTGCTCCAGACCGCTCTAGACCTCAGAATGGGCAAAGGTTCATCTTCCAACAGGACAACGACCCTAAGAACAAAGCCACAATAACAAAGCAATGGCTATACGGGACAACTCTGTGAATGTCCTTCAGTTGCCCAGCCAGAGCCCAGACTTGAACCCGATTGAACATCTCTGGAGAGATCTGAAAATGTCTGTGCACCGACACTCCCCATCCAACCTGATGGAGCTTGAGAGGTCCTGCAAAGAAGAATGGGAGAAACTGCCCCAAAATAGGTGTGCCAAGCTTGTAGCATCATACTCAAAAAGACTTGAGGCTGTAATTGGTGCCAAAGGTGCTTCAACAAAGTATTGAGCAAAGGCTGTGAATACATGTGATTTTTAGATTTTTAATACATTTGCAAAGATTTCAAACAAACTTCTTTCACATTGTTATTATGGGGTATTGTTTTTGAAATTGAGGAAAAAAATAATTTAATTTAATTTAATTTAATGAATTTAATCCATTTTGGAATAAGGCTGTAACATAACAAAATGTGGATAAAGTGATGCGCTGGGAATTCCGGATGCACTGTTTATATATTTTTTGTTTTCTCTCTCTCGCTTTCTCTCTCGCATAATCTGTATCGAGATTTTACAGATTGAATGGTTGGTGTTAGTCAGAGCCTGATCTATAATATAGAGACTTTTTTTATTAGGACATGACCTTAGTTAATCAATTTAAATTTTATTGATTCAGTCATTGTTAGGCTTAAGGTAGCATGAAGGTGATTGTTCAAAGGAGCAGACAGAGATGAAGGAGATTTTAAAGAGACTCAAATTTAGGAAAATCCCATTACATTCTGGACATGTCAGTCTTGATAAACTGAGAGTTTTCACAAGAATATTAGAAGTGCTATTAAATGAAATCTCACAGCAAGCAGAAGCAATAATTAAGGAGAAGTCCTCGCCATGCATTTTGATTGTTACAGCTACTTCATTTGTATGTTCATTTGTTATGCCATTATTCATAAGAGAATTCAGAAAGTCAGATTGAAAGTTTGAATGTCATTGTTAAATCACTCATTAAATTATACATTCAACGTTTGAAAACAACAGTGCTGAATATTATAAGACCAGATATAATTGTAAAAAACCATAATCTCTCCCCATTTCAACATGATGTCTGCATGCTCCTTTTTATGCCTGTTCTAAATTCTAAGTTGATCACTTCTGACAAATCAACAAATATGACCTTTGCAGCTACATGAGGCCAGAAATTATAATCTCTCCCTATAAAATGCAGTATAGGGAGCTGACATTTTCCTGCTTCTACACAATGTGGGCCACAACACAGAAAAAAACTGCAAACTATGGCACCAAGGCACTGTAGCACTGGTTTTGTACCAAAAAAAATAATAATAATTTATTACATTTACATTTTTTTTTATTTTTTTCTCAAAGCTCTTAACATGTGAAAGTGGGGAATCTCCTCAACCACCACCAATGTGCAACATCCACCTGAATGATGTGACGGCAGCCACATTGTGCCAGAATGTCCACCACACACCAGCGTATTGGTGGAGAGGAGTCAGAGTGATAAAGCCAATATACAGCTCTGGAAAAAAATAAGATACCACTTAACATTGGGAAATCAATGTTAAGTAGTCTCTTAATTTTTTCCAGAGCTGTATATATGGGGATTATTAGGAGACAATGATGGTGGACAGAGGCCAATGGGCAAATAAATAAATTTGGCCAGAATACTGAGGTTATTCCCCTACTCTTTTTTTGAAGGACATCCTGGGATTTGTAATAACTACAGATAGTCAGGATCTATGTTTAAAGTCTCATACGAAGGACGGTGCAAGGTTTTATTTATTTATTTATTTTGACAGTATAGTGTCCCCATCACTATACTGGGGTGTTAGGACCTACACAGACCACAGGGTGAGCCCCTGATGGTCTCACTAATGTAGGGTTGAAAATAATCCGTGCGGGTCTGCCGCTTTACTTTTGTTGTTTGTTTGTTTGTTTTATTATATTAATGTTATTTTGATTGTTTGCCGGTTCCCGCCTCCTTCTTCCCTTATCAAAGAACCTCATTACACTGGTGCCGAAAAGAGGGCACTGCTGTGGGAAATCTGCGGTGCCATCAAGCTGAGCAAACTATACAGACATAGAAGTGACAAACTCACTGCCAACCGCCTGGGTTCTGGGGGGGCAGCTGCCGTCCGAGAGGAAGCGGAGGAGTTGCCATAATTCGCCATAGGCAGGAGCCTGCTGCCGTCCGACATTATGGGGAGGTGCAAGGAATTACTATTTATGTTATATTTTGTTTATATTTGTGCAGCAGTCGTTCGTGAGGGGCTGCTGATTTACTTTTGTTTTGTTGTTTGTTTTTTTATATTAAAGTTATGTTGATTGTTTGCAAGTTCCCGCCTCCTTTTTTTTATTTTTTATTAATAAACCTCTCGTTACAGTGAGAACAAAGGATACATCTTCAGTTAAGTAAAACAGCAGAGGAAGAATGATCGTTCAAGACCTCAGGTAAGTATCAAACTTTAACATAGGATTATCTTCCATTCAGGCAGCTTTTCAAAAGGATTGAACTCAAACAGTCTCAAATGTTGAATTATCTAAAGCAGGGGTCTCAAACTCATTTTACCTGGGGGCCGCTGGAGGTAGACTCTGGGTCAGGCTGGGCCGCATCAAGTATTACACTAAAAAAGTGTTCCAAGTATTCCAAAAAAAAGTAGCACAACAGATCCAATCTTCTCAATCTTTATTATTATCAGTTCTTCAACATGAATGTTTCTTCTGAACATGAACTGTTCCTCTGAATTTGAACTAAATATAGCCTATAGAGATTAAATAATGTAATATGAAATAATTAATTTTTTGATTTTAATTTTATTTTAAATAATATACTAATTCACAGCAAGGCCGTAACCAGGTCAAACAGAACAGTGAGCGAAATTCTAGGTCTAATTCTAGTTGGGAAATAATCTTTTTTGGACTATTTGTAAACAATATTTGCATTCATTTGCGTCAAATATATTATTAGTCCCGATATTCTTTGCATGAGTGAGTGAATAAATACATAGATCCGCAAAAAACTATTGAATTCTCTAGTGGTCTGGTGGTAGAATTTTTGTCAACCGTGTCAAAGGTTCCGGGTTCTAATCCGCTCTCATATAGTTTTTCTTCATTAAAATCAAAGATGCTCATCAATGATTATATAATAAGACCATGGACACTTTGCATTTTGTCCGGAAAGAATAGAGTCTCTCTCAGCAACGGCATTAAGCGATAGATTGACGCGCTCGTCTGTGTGTGAAGACTGTGCAGTGTACACAAGCCAAAAGAGAACGTAAACCCTGCCTACTTTGATTTGATTGGCCATCTCAATCATTTTGACATTGACGAGCGTTGTTAGTCCACATTCGTTTCAACTGTCTGATCAGCTTCGTTCGTCTGTTCCTGTCAATCACGCAGTGTCAACCAATTACACTGCACAAGGGAGGGGCGAGCCAAATCGCTCTCTCTCACACACACATACACAAAGGAGGCAGAAAGCGTGGCAAGCGTGGCAAGCACGGCACACACAACGACTCAGCAAAAAGGAGCTTTTCAGAGCAACGCGGCCGCAAGTTTGAGACCCCTGATCTAAGGTAAGCATCAAACAATCACAATGTCAAACTGAAGTCCTTTTTTTAAATCGATCCATACAAAGTAAATCCACAGGTTGAGATCCAGATAATTGTCCAACAAGAGTCCCCAGAGCAATTATATATAAGATAGGTAAGCATTAACGCAGGTAAGAAGGTGAGTTCTTAAAACATACACAATGGCTAGACACTGAAGCTGTGTCCGAAATGACCCCTATCCTCATTCACTATTCTCTAAATTACTCCACTAATATAGCCCATTTGAAGGAGTGAATAAAAAGTGGGTGAATTTGGACACTGAGTGTGCCGAAGGTCTGCTGCTTTTGCATAGTTTACTGTGTGTTTGCTGTTTAATAGCTAATCATTTGAACCTTGGAGCAAACTATCAGCTCCAGTAGTACGCTGAAATTATGTATAAACTATGTATAAAACTTTTTATTAAACAATTTAATAATCAATTAAAAAGGAATGTATACCTGTATGATATTATGCTGTATAGCCACATTGGACCAGTGGTTTGGAAAATGGATGGATGATTCAGCTGTGGGCGCCATCTTCTTGTGAGATGCACAAATTAATTCAGCGCTCAACTCTCACAGTGCATTGTGGGTATTCTATGAGCGTGCATCGGTTATACACTCTTTATTGTGGTGCATTTTGGGATTGAATGAGTGCACTATATTATCGGACACCACAATGGCCATTTCTCAATATGAATTCTTGTCTGTACTTGAGTTCTCGTGGACTTGTAAAACGTCATCAGTCGCTGCCCAAGTACTGTTCCAATTCAAAGTTCACATCTAGCCAAGTACAGTTCAAATCCCCGGATGTGTCCTTGATCCGCCCTTTTTATCGAGGATGCATCAAGAGGTGACTTGTGTGGACTTCAGACAGACCGGTATCCCAGAATGCATCTTGCACCAACAAGCAAGCATCAATAGTGGATGAGAAACCCCTAAGTAATTTAAAAATACTACAGTTAATGTGTCACAAAATGTAGTTTTAAGACTTTTTCAGGCGAGAATGTAGTTGTTTTAAGCTTAAATCTGTGGTTTATTTATAAAGAGAGCGCCTATTTGAAAATTTCATTGCCATTTTTGGTTGTGAGATCCAGTCGATCAGCGGGCGCTCAGCGCTCGTTAACCCCGCCGAGAGCAGACTTACTCGGCAAGTCCTTCTGACGTTTGCCGCTGGCTGTCTCTGTAGTGGTTTAACATGAGATATTATTATTCTTGTGTAGCTCTAATGGGCGATCTTTGGTCTCATGAATCTTTAATTGGTTCCCTGCCAAATCGTTTTTTGCTGAGGGCAAAGTGAAATTTCGTAACTTTATATTTTTAGCTTTTTACCATTGTAGCCTACTAGCGCTGACTTTGTTTGACTGAATTGTTTGCTGTATTTATTGTATAGCGTCTTATACCTTTTACTTATACTTTTATAATGGCTATCATTGATCACACATAAACTGAAATTTAACAAAAAGAGAGTGGGTTGTGTTTTATGTCATATTTAATTTTTATTACATTTCGTTTAAATGTAAATGAAAAGAGTCAGGGCTGTGTTTTATGACATATATTTAGTTTTATTGTAGCCTAAAATATACATACAGGAGTGAGAGCGAGCTGAGTGACGCTATCAAGAACACTGATGTTCCATTGCCAGAATTACCAGACTTGTGTCCTCGGGAGTTCGTTCTCCCGAGTCAAACTTGGCAAGTCTGAACTACCATGGACGGAAGTCTGAACTACCATGGATAGAAGTCAGACTGACTTCTATGCTGTGCTTATATGTGAGTCCAAACACCCAGTTAATGAGCGGCAGATGTGTCTTATTAGCACTCAGGGTGTGAGAGGAGCTGCTTGTAGAGTGCACATATAACAAGTAGTTTATTATTATTATAGTACAAGACCTAAACTTTAAAGGACAATATCTAATCTTCTGCAAAATTTAAATGCACAGGGTGCACCAGGTTCACCAACAGCAGCGTATAACAATTTACAACAAAACAATATAAACAACACTAAAGAGAGGCAATACCCCTATTGATTTTAAATTAAACTTAAATAAAACAATTTAAATAGCCTCATAAATCCCCATTATTTGGTAACATTTACTGCCCAGTGAGCGGGACTGGTCAGATTCGATCAGAACTCAGAAAAGTTTCACCAATTAAGCAATAAGAAGCATTGGGAACAATATTATTCTAACACTTGTCTAGTCGATTTGTTCAACTCACAAAACTAGTACATTTAGTGGAGACATTTGTATTTCCAAACCACACTACTCAATAAAACAAAAAATCATAAAAATGTCAATAAACAATCACACACCACATCACAAACATCCTGCAGGGAAGCCCCTGCCAAAAGAGCCTGAGAGGCCGCCATACTCCTAGTTGAGTGGGTCCGGACAGCCAAAGGAGAAGGCTGCCCAGCCGCCACATAAGCAAGTGAAATGGCATCGACCACCCACTTGCTCATACTCTGCTTAGAAACCGGTCCCCCTCTCGAGGGTGACCCGTAACACACAAACAACTGTTCAGATCTCCTCCACAGGGCAGCTCTGTGGACATAAGCATCTAGTGCATGAACAGGGCAAAGCAGATTAAGTATTTCCTGGTCTGACGTCACAAAGGGTGGAGGACAGAAAGCCTGAAGTACAATAGGTCTCACAGGATTAGTGAGAACCTTAGGAACATAACCTGGCCTAGGAGACAGGAAGGCCCTGGCCATACCGGGAGCAAATTCCAAGCACGAGGGTGCCACCGAAAGGGCTTGTAAATCTCCAATTCTTTTCAAAGAAGAAATAGCAAGCAGAAAGATAGTCTTAAGAGTAAGAAACTTCTCTGAAACTTCCTCAAGCGGCTCAAAGGGAGCCTCGGAAAGGCCTTGAAGCACAATGGCCAAGTCCCAGGCTGGCACCCTGGTGCGCACAACAGGTCTTAACCTCAAGGTTCCACGGAGGTTACTAAAGGGTGTCGCCCCAAAGAAACACTACCCAAAGGAATGTGGTAAGCAGCTAATGCCGCCACATACACCTTCAGTGTGTAGGGAGCCAACCCAGCGGAGAACCTCTCCTGCAGGAACTCCAGCACCGCACTCACAGGGCAGTTAACTGGATCCCACAGGTGCTCTCTACACCATAGAGAGAGCCTGAAACACTGCCAACATTTCTAGACAATTTATGTTCCACAAATTATGGTGTTCCTGCCATAAGCCCTGGGCCGAGCGACACTTATGGTCGCCCCCCCAGCCCGTAAGGGAGGCATCCGTGCTCAGAGATACCCGCTGGCACGGTGCCCCCAGTAACGGGCCTAGGGCCAGAAACCGAGGATCCTTCCACATGACCAAGGAGCGGAGACATCGCCGCGAAACCTTGATCACCCGAAAGGGATTTCCCCTCGGGGAAAAACCTCTGGTTTTGAGCCACCACTGTAACAGTCTCATGTACAACAGGCCGCACGGAATGATATTGGACATTGCTGCCATGAGACCCAGCAGGCTCTGAAACTGCTTTACAGTAAGTGACTGGTCTAGCTTCACCCCTCTCACGGCCGAGCGGATCAACTCCATGCGAGGCTCTGATAAGCAGGCCCGCATAGAGACCGAATCCCAACTCACGCCTAGATACGTTATTCTCTGGACCGGAGAAAGAACGCTCTTCTTGCAGTTGAGCCTCAGACCTAACCTCATGTGCACGAGCACAACATCTCAATGTTGAACTGCGAGACGAGCTGACTGTGCTAGGATCAGCCAGTCGTCGATGTAATTGAGAATGCGAATCCCCTGCATACGCAAGGGGACTAACTGCCCTCTCTATCGCCCCCTTTTGCAGCAGAGTCTGTACTTCTTGAGACATAACCAGAGCCTGCTCGGGGCCCACCACTGTGGGTAGAACCCCGTTGAAACTGGGAGGACGACATCTGAATTGAATGGCGTACCCAATTTTTGTGAACCGCAGGACCCAACGAGATATATTTGGCAGATTCTCCCACTCTGACACAAAATCTACTAAGGGTACCAGCCTCTCGAGGCTGGCCTCTGATGTACTCTGCACCGTGAGCACAGCTCCCTGAAATGGCGAACCGGCCTCGGATGACTCGCTAGGGCCCTCCATGCCCCGGCACTCGGGCGGGGTTGGTGGAATGACCCTGTGAGGGTGCTGACCATGAGATGAGGTAAACACCGTCCGCCCCCAGAAGGGATCATCCTCACAGCCCTGAGCCCACAGGTGTCAGGGCTTCTTCGACGCAGCCTTCCGCAAGATAATGACTGTCCTCAGATCATTCTTGCCCTTGTAAGGCTGCGCCTGAGAGCGCAGCCCACCGCCCCACCCTTTCTGAGGGGGTAAGCGGGTGGCGACGCTCTGCTTTTGCTGCGCTCGATGGGAGGAGCTTGCACTCTGTGCCTGCTGATCTCTCACAGCAGCAGACGGAGCCTGGGGTTTGCAAGGGAGAAACTGCTTGAGCGCCGCAGATTGCTTCTTTGCCTCCTGGAACCTGTCGGTAACCGTAGGAACGGAGTCACCGAACAGGCCCTCAGGAGACACTGATGCATCAAGCAGAAAGCTCTTATCCTTCTCCTTAATCTCGGTCAGATTTAACCAAAGATGTCTCTCCGTGACCACCAGGGCTGCCATAGAACGGCCAATACAATACGGATCGGAGCTCACTGACTACATCAGCTCCGATCTCAGCGCTTTCCCCCAGGTCCCTCAGCAGGTCAACCTGGTATGCCTGCACTATAGCCATAGTATGCAGACATGCGGCGGCCTGACCTGCTGCCGAGTATGATTTACCCACTAAAGCTGATGTTACTCTGAGCGGTTTAGTGGGCAGCGACAGAGCCTTAATAGTCGATGCCGATTCGGGAGAGAGATGGCTCGCAAGCGTCTCTTCCACCCTTGGCACCGAACCATACCCATGTCTTTTCAGTCCTCCGATGTTGCTATACACAGATGTATGGGGACTGCAAACTCTTGCTGACATGGGCTGCCTCCACGATCTCGACACCTAGGTGTGGAGATCGGCGAAGAATGGAAGGCTCCGCCGCGGAGGCTGAGCAGAGCGGGCAGGCAGGAAGCGCTCATTGAGCCTACTTTTAACAGAGCCCTCCTGATTAATATCCTGCGCTGGCCAGTCAATGTTTAATCTGGCCACCACTCTGCTCAAAACCTTGGCAAGCTCCTCACTCGCAGGGGATTGAAGTGGCGAATCTTCAACCCCCGGCTCGATACTGCAGATATCAACCTCCTCGGAGGATGATAACTGCAGCACGAGGCCGCCCCCTGGGCGGGAGAAGCCGCAGCACGGGCTCTCGAACCCAGAGAAGCAGCCGCGGATCTGACAGGAGAAGGCTGAGATAGGGCGAGGCCCGTCTCAAACCCGCCCGACAGATCCATTTGCGAACCCCACGTCGCGAGCAGCCGCTGTGCCTCAGCAACAGCGGGGCCCGAGCCGCGGGGAGCGCAAACCGGGACGCCCTCCTCAAAGAGCGCCCTGTGTGATCGCAGCACACGCAAAGGCAATGCCTCACAATGCTTGCAGCCGGCCCCCTCGAGTGCCGACTGTGCGTGCTGCTCACCCAAGCAAACAACACACATTAGATGTGTATCCCCGCTCGTGATGTAACGTGAGCATGGAGGAACACATCTAACGAACTGCTGTTCACTCGCCATTCTCTCTCAACAAAGTCAGTGTGTGTGTACTTTGAAAAAACAAGAAAGTCTGAACTCAGACACAAACACACCCGTCTATGACGTTCCGTCTCTCTATTGGACTGATGCTTCACGTGCTTCATGACGCAATCACGTAGAGGCGTTCCCAATGCAGTGACGCAGCTCGAGTTCCCATGAAGGGGAACACAGAACATTAGGGTTTACTTTAAAGTATTATTAGCAACATTCATGCACCACACAACTTTTCTGAAGGGAATTAATCATTTGAAAAAGTTTTAATACAACAGTCTGTTATGTAATATTATTTTGTTGTTTTATATGTAGTTAAAGCAAGCATTTGCATTTTACAGCAAAGGGGTTTTAAAGGTCTAGCATTCTCTCATGCATAGAACCACTGAAAACACAGAGCTGCATCATCAGGAGCGTCAGGTAACCATAGAAACAGACTCAACTTATGCTGCTGATGTGCAAAACCTCCGCCCACTGGTAAACATCACAATAAACACTCCAGTTTGTTACAACATCGTTTACATAAAATGTTTGCGTGGATTTATTAACCTTTTTATGTCGAGCATTGGTCTGCAGCATGAACTTAAGGCGCAGGCACTTGTTGTTCTGGGAACAGACAATAAAGAACAGATGGTTGCTTCAGTAGTCAGATTAAGCACGCAAAGCCGTGACGGGACTGTGACAGTCAGGGAAAGATGTTAAACGAGTTTCAGTGCTTTGAATTCACCTGGAGTGCTGTTCAAAAACCCACCGGGACAAACAAAATCCTTCTGGACTGAAGTGGAACTTTGTAAAGTAAGTTAATGGCTTCTTTGTGATATCTCTATTTTTGTCATGCCCATCAAATGGATTCTAGAATAAGCATTAATTCAGAGATTTAATTTGATAGAGAAGATGTTTCTCGTTATAATAAATGGCTGATGGCTGATATCAGCTTAAAAGGTTAGTCATAAATTGTGAATAATACTAAAAATAGTCAGATCAGAATCATTTTGCATCTTTACAGAGTGCCGAGTGGATTTATCAATACTGCGCTCATGTCATATATCATATTTATAGAGCTGATGGGCTGTCAGTGGGAAAGATAAATTCACTGAATTAACTGAAAAGCTCATATTCCTGGCCTAGGCCTTTTATAAAACATGCAATATGTGGGTCAATATTTTTGTGCAGGAAGTGGCTTTATAGCCATCATTTCTTTTTAACAAAGAATTGCCTGAATTGGAGTCCTAAAGCATATGCTTACCCTCAACATTACTCCGGACATAGTGTGATGGCAACCAATAAATTCACAAGTTCGAGTGCTTCAAGAAATGATTAACCATATATAAAAGCATTTGGATAATTGGATTGATTCACAAATCGATAGTGTGATCACATGAATAGCCATTAACAGCTACTTCATCATGTTCTCCTTAGCACCTTTTTAACCTGCAATCTTTCTCTCATTCTTAAGGTCCAGGTAACGTTTTTGCTGATTCAGTCTCTTAAGAATTTGGGCTGAAGCAATATTCGGCTGCATGCTAATGTGGAATGTGATTTTATACCGGCTGAAAATGTGATTATCACAGTTTAGCTTGAGCATCAGGTGGTAAGAGCGCCCAGATATTGGCTTCTCTGTTGCTATCAAAATGCTGATAGCAATTTCTTTATGAACTGTCAGTCAAGGTTTTGAAAATGGGTTTTGGAATTAACCCAGCATGTGATATTTCGCTCAAAACATTTCAGATATTGTATTATCTGAATAGAGCCCTGTATAAAATGCATATGGTTGGCCAGGCAAACCATCTGGATGAGAAGGCCCACATAAATTAATTAAAATACATAACATGTATTGAATTTAATGGACAGAAACACCATCCATATCTAGTCAAAAGGTTACTACTTAGCTCTTGAAAGGGGCTTAGACTGCCAGTGCTGCAAGGCTGTTCAAATAGCAGGTTAATCATGATTTATCTTTAGGACCTTTTTGGCATTCATTCTTTCTGACTTGCCAAGGCTCTTCTTTCTGGTTTGATCACTGGACACAAAATGGAAGCACTGAGGATTATTCAGAGCAGAGAAATGAGCACTGAATTTGAACAGCAATATTCTGTTGAGAGTCCGTTTTAAATGTATTTATGATTTACTTAAAGATCTCTACCAATGATTCTCACCCCTGTTTCTGGACCCCTTCCCCCCCAACAGATTTAGCTAATCTTCCCCCCTTAGCAGAGGCTTTTATTCAAAGCGACTGACAGTATAAATTAGAAATATCACAAGTAATCTCCCATAAAACCCACAATGTCCATAGTATTCTAGGTTTAGAAAGAAACCTTTAGCAAACAAGCGAACAGAGGTGAAATACAGAAATTTCAGAGGTGAAACCAAATATACACCATTAAGAGTTAGAAAGAAAAGTCCTGTGCACCTCAGAGTAAAAATAAATAAATGAATAAAACAGGGATGCATGAGATAAATTTAAAAATAAGGTCAGATTCAGTGAGACATACATTTGCAATTATGGGGGAAAAGTCACGTATGAACGATGTATAGCTGAAATTGTGAAGGGGAAAATCACTATAATAAAAATAAAGTCACAATAGTCACATTGTGACATACAAAAATCTAAATTACAAGACATAAATGTACAATTACCTTTTTTTAAATTCTTAGATAAAAACAAGCTTTCATTTTGATTCAGTCAAGTAGAAAAAAATAAATATAAGACATTAAAAATACCTGAAGTACTGAGTGGAGTTTTTGTATATAGCTTAAAAGCTCTATGAGATTTTATTGTCTGAAATAAACTATTACTTTACTTTTTTATTCTGCATCCTACATACCCACTTTTAAACTGTAGATCTGAAAGGTACGGCTACAGTTCATTACAAACCTAGTTGTCTTTCTTAACATTGTGATGTTATGGACCAAGCGTGCCACTCGAGTCCTGAAAAGTGAAGCCAAAGCGCCTTGATCGCCCCTCTCCATGTAATGTAATGAGACGTGAAATAATCTAAACAATCAAATGAAACTTCAAATAAATGTTTTCCATTTTCCATACATTCTATCATTTTAGGCAGTTTTTATCACGCTGATTTTAGTTCAAGTGTTTTTTTCTTTAAATCATTTAGGTTTTAGTTAGTTATTTGATGCTTTAAAAACTGAGGTGTGATGTTATGATTGACAGCTGAGATTGACCCCAGGAAATGGGGTCCCCAGGAAATTTCAGAGAATAAAATGACAAAGCAAAAATAGATAAAGTCTACTGAAGATTCTAAGCGTTTCAGTTTTAAACGTTTCTCTCCTTTCTTGCCGTATACATACGTTCCAGAATTGTATATGTTTGCTTTGTATCTTTAGTGAGTTTTTCTCCCTATAGTCCTTTATCTCGCTCACTGGGGTTGTAAGGCAGTTTTCTTAACGCAGTGCGTAAACTGCTTACATACATTTATTGTGAAAGTTGCTTATACAAATAATTTTTAATTGTAAATGTTCTTCTTCAGGTTTATACATCCAACATTAAGTATAACCAATTTTAGTTTGGAAACAATATGTTGTATTTATAATGTCACACTTACTATTTATCTAACAGTTTAAATGTTTATTCCGTACATAAATATATAGATGGATTTTAGGAAGGGGGTCCCTCATAAAAGGTTCATCATATTTGGGGGTCCTTGGCATCCTATAGTTTGAAAACCCCTGATCTAGGCTGAATGCTAAATCATTGGCCACTCAGGCAGCCTGTATTTGTGTGAGACCATTAGGCCTCTTTGTTGCGCTTGTTAGCCCACCCCGAACAATCCTGCCTCAATCAATCAGGTTATTTTTAACAGCTTTGCATACTTTGGAGTATGTAAAAAATATATATATATTTTTTTCTAAGTTTGCTTTTGCATTTAGCCTCTCAGTGTAAAGCAACACTTCACTCTTTTGGCACAGAAGTGCCCTTTTTCAGGTCTCCTTTTTTCCTTCGGAGCAGAAATAATTAGCTTCTGATTGCGCTATGATTAACATTCCCACTTCCAGAGCAACTGGTCCAAGCTCCGTAGAAAAATATGCTTTCTGTACAGTGAGATAATATCTGTCCAAACAGATTAAGGATGTGTCCAACCAGCATGTCCCGCTCTTCGGCGGGAGACCCTGTGCTCTAATTAAAGTCACATACTTTCGGAGAAGATGAGATATTTGCATAATTACATTACACAGCAGTGGCTGTTAATTTCTGATACACTTTGAAATGCCAAAGCTCGAAGGAACATAATTATAAAACGGAAGTTGACCGATTTTGTTCAGTGTCCATTACTTCATAGTCTTGCTTTAGTGTGTTGCCTCATTCCACTTGCCTTTGTTGAGTTGGAGCATAATGTCATCATTCCTACCATCAGTGTTCAAGCTGTTTTCATTGTGTCTTGGCTTTGAACTGCTGAATCTGAGCTTGCTCATGTCCCTGTGGCATCCATCTGCCAGTAGACGACGTGGTGATAGTGCAGTCTTGCCTCTGGCTCCACGCACAGGAAGACTCTCAGTTCTCTATATCTGTCAACCTTCCATCTATACGCTTTGATCACACAGCTCTGGGATAGATATCGCTTCTCTGTCAAGAGGACACACAGTTCCTTGACAGATATTAAATGCAGGGGCAAGAGAAGGGTTTGACATGCAGATCTGCTCAATAAACAATCCGTGCTAATCTTGTGTCAATTTGTATTTAAATCGAATGAATCTGATTCGAAAGATTAGCCACCTTCTCTGCCATGGTCAGGATACACACAGTACAGTGGCTCCAGGGAGAATTTGACACTTTAGCTTCGCTCAGACCAAGTGTCAAACCAAGTGGCATTTATTTTTAAAAAAGAGAGAGAGAGAGAGAGAGAGAGAGAGAGAGAGAGAGAGAGAGAGAGAGAGAGAGAGAGAGAGAGAGAGAGAGAGAGAGAGAGAGAAAAGAAATAGAGCTAGCACACACTTTTAAAGCAAAGCATTTCACAAATGACATTCACAAAGCATTTCACAAAATTTCTGACCATTACCTTATAAAACTCCAACTTTTAAATCAAAGTTATTAGAGTTTCATGAATTCGACACCACTCATGGACAGAGTTTTGTTAGGTTGGTAATGTATTTGACTCGACTTGACAAGTCTAACAGATATACCCAGTGATATTGCAGTAAATATCTTAAAATGCAGTTTATCATTGTCAGGTTGTTAAGCTGTGTATGCTAAATTTAATTATAATATTGTGTGTATTATGACCCACCAGGACCTGATGTGAGATCCACTAATCATATAGGTTTCCAAATCTCAAACGATTTTTTGATTAGTTACAATGAATGGAGAATATTTTGGGATATGCAGGGATACTCAAAATTAAGTTTTGAAAGCACAGGAAAGCGCTCTCTGTTGAACGTCCACAATTCATGACACTTCAATTTTCTTTTCTTAATTTTTTGAGCAAATCCCAGGGACCCTGCTACATTTTTTGATCACCCATTTCCATCTACAGCAAAGGTGAAACCGCCGCTTACACAAGATTTGTGTTGCGTCCCGTGGGACCCCAATCCCATTGCAAACCCATAATGTACAATTCAAACTTAAGATAAACCGGTTCAGACACTTTCCCCTGGATTCACAGACAAGGCTTAATATAGTCCCATGCTAAAATGCAAGTTTGAGCTGTTTAACTGGAAGCAACTTGCACTGATATATCTTAAAATATGTCACTGCCATTGTTTTGTCTCAAGCTACTTGAGTTTATAAAAGCTACTTAAATGTCCTAATTAAACTAAGACCTAATCCTGGCTTAATCTAAGCCCTATCTGTGAAACCGGGCCTATGTGTTTGTCAAACCAGATAATGTCTAAGTCTAACCAGGCTTGACAGATTTGTATGTCCAAACCAAACACAAAAAATGGTGCATGTTCAGTCCCTCCAGAAAAACGTGATTATGCGATCGCATGATTTAATGCATAATCAGCCAAAGTCTGCATATTTATGCGGGGGATCCGCATTTTTTCAAATACGCCGCACTTTCGCTGTGTAAATTGCCTATTTCCGCGTGCAAAATATGCAGAGCTAGCATGATTTCATAATCCCCGCATTTTCGTTACAAAAAAGTCATATATTAGCAGAAAGCTGAAAAATGTTTGTTTACTTCACACAAGAGCCGGCATTTCCCCCTATTGCCATGGGAACGTTTTGAAGTGACGTAATTACCCGAAGCGAATGTCATCGAAAAGCTGCAAACCCTGTGGTGAAACCATAGATATTGGTGAAACCATGATGAAGCACGCAAATTCCCATTTGCCAACAAAAATAACTGCAAAAGACAGCGCAAAGCAGTTTCCCGGTGTTTTACATGAAAGTGGAGGCAAATTATTTTGCACTCCGTGCAACTGCATGTTGGACCACAGACGGATGTCGACGCTGCACAACCACTTTGCCACCACCAAACATTTGAGGATGGTTAAAGCCACAGTGGAGGTAGCCAAGAAGAAGCAGCTCACCTGCACAGAGGCATCAACTTCTAAAACAGTTGCTGAAAGAATCAAGGTCAGTAGCCTACAAGAACAAGCACGTAAAATTAAGAAAATGTTGATAGTTAAATTGAAAACAGAATGAAACAGAGAGAGGTGTGTGTGAGTGTTAATGAGATTTCCAAGTATGTTGTGTGTGGATATAAGTTAACTTTAGGGTTAGACTGTTATGTTAAGGCTGACTGTAATTGATTCTGTTTTATTCTGCAATTTTTTTGTAGGTTACACTGTGTGTGTGTGTGTGTGTGTGTGTGTGTGTGTGTGTGTGTGTGTGTGTGTGTGTGTGTGTGTGTGTGTGTGTGTGTGTGTGTGTGTGTGTGTGTGTGTGTGTGTGTGTGTGTGTGTGTGTGTGTGTGTGTGTGTGTGTGTGTGTGTGTGTGTGTGTGTACACAATACAGCCCAATGATACAAAAGTATTTTTCTGTTTGTAGATTTGTGAAACCTGGGTTGCCACCTGCACTGGCATCAACATCCCACTGTCTAAGAGTGACCAAACTGCACTGAGGAAATTTCTGAATGAGAATGTCATCAATGGCCGCAAACCTTTTGTTCAGTTGAACAGCTTCATGCTAAGTTTCTCCCAGATGTTCTTCAAGGCTGGTTCACGCAAGAGAAGATACCTCTGCTTCATGACAAACAAGCTGCGAAGAAAAAAGGCGGTCATGCCTCCAAACCCCTGTGCAACACGCTGGAACTCCTGGTTCTCTGTAGTGCAGTACCATGCACAGTACTTTGGACTGTACAAGGAGTTCATAGAGATGGAAATCGAGGTAAAAACTTCCTTCACATAATTCCTCAATACGATTAACACTTCCTTTTCTTCATCAGTTAACTTAGGAAGCGTTTTACATTTTTACAAATTACATTTTTTTACTTTGATCTTACTAAACTATTCATGTTTGTGTGTGCAAAGGGGTTGCACACACAAACATGAATAGTTTAGTAAGATCAAAGTAAAAAAAAATGAATTGCATTGAACATAAATATTGTTTGTTTTACCTAATTCCTTTATTTCTAATTGTGTTTTGTATTTATAGGTAGTGCTCCACAGTCTGTGGAGGAACTCCATGAGATGCTTCAAGACCCAGATCTAGCTCAGTCCCTGAATATCCAGATCAACATCATGGCTGACAAGTGCAAACGCTTCCTAAGTCTTCTCAATGTCTTTTAGAGCAGACGTCCTGTGACCACAAAGATAGTCACTTATCTGGCGGATCTGCAAGTGGTCTTTGCTGCCAACAAAGAGTTGCAGTATGAGGCGTGTGCCGAATACTTTGAAGGGTTTGACTTACCACACACCACAAAGACACAGATCCTCTGCACAGTTGGTCAGGCATATGAAACCGCTGAAGAAAAGCTCACCAAGTACATGTCACACGGGCAGCCGGCCATTGAGTTTCTCCAGGAGGTCAGGGTGTTTGACCCTCGCAACATTGCATTCCTAGATGACTCCGTAGCAAGCTACAAGGCCATTCCAGCTTTCACTGCAGTGCCGGGGTATGAATTTGATTCTTACTTCAAGACTCTTGGTCCAGCAGCACTCAGAGCTGCACCATTCGGCGTGGTGGTTTTGGATGTGTTTTGGGATGGCCTACAGGAGAGACTTCCTGTGCTGATTTCCTTGGCCAAACGGTACAAAGATGCTATCTCAAACTCAGCTGATGCTGAACGCAGCAACAGCATCTACAAACTGGTGTTGTCTAACCGAAGAAGATCAACTACCAACCAAAACCTCAAAGCCTTGGTCTTCCTTTACCACAACCAACGATTCCGCAGTGGAGCATTTGAGAGGGAGGAGATGGTGGAGGGGGAGGAGATGGAGGTAGAGGGAGAGGGGATGGAGGATGAGGATGGCGAATGATAGGCCAATGTTAGAGGCTACACAGTTATAGTTCTCATTTTCACAGTGGACTGTTGTATCATCCAGGAGTTGATGCAACTTTACAGTTGTAAGATTGCACTTTTTTGTTAGTATATTAGTAGTATGTAAGTTTACGTTAACTTAAAGGGTTAGTTCACCCAAAAATGAAAATTCTGTCATTAATTACTTACCCTCATGTCGTTCGACACCCGTAAGACATCCGTTCATCTTCGGAACACAAATGAAGATATTTTATTTGAAATCCGATAAAGGCCTCCATTGGCACAATGTACTTTACACTCTCAAGACCCATAAAAGGCACTAAAGACGTTGTTACAAAGTCCATCTCACTACAGTGGTTCTACAATAACTTTATGAAGCGATGAGAATAGTTGTGCACAAAATAAACCTAAATAACGATAATTATATAGTGATGACCGATTTCAAAACACAGCATCATGAAGCTTTGAAGCGTTATGAATCAGTGAGTGAGTTTAATCAGCGGTTTGGATCGCCAAAGTCACGTGATTTCAGCAGTTTGACACGTGATCCGAATCATGATTCGACTCACTGATTCATAACGCTTGAAGCTTCATGATGCAGTGTGTTGAAATCGGTCATCACTATACAAGTCGTTATTTAGGGGTTTTTTTGCGCACAAAAACTATTCTCATCGCTTCATAAAGTTATTGTTGAACCACTGTAGTGAGATGGACTTTGTAACGACGTCTTTAGTGCCTTTTATGGGTCTTGAGAGTGTACAGTGCATTGTGCCAGTGGAGGTCTTTCTGAGCCATCGGATTTCAACTAAAATATCTTCATTTATGTTCCGAAGTTGAATGGAGGTCTTACGGGTGTCCAACGACATGAGGGGTAGTCATTAATGACAGAATTTTCATTTTTGGGTGAACTAACCCTTTCAGAGATTGCACTTTGTGCATTGGAAGCACTCAAATGTCTGTTTTGTATAGCTACCTCTGTTAAACAGGAAATTATTTATACATTTCTTTGTAGCATATTCCTTTTGTAAAGCTACTGAACTGTTTGACCTAATGTTTTGTAAATTTGAGCCATGTGTTTACTAAGGTCTTCAATAAAACAAAATAACTTAAATATTCCCAGCACATTCTGTGATGTAGTGCTTTTTTTCTCTTTCTCATCAAACCGCAGTTTTTGCAAGTTCCCACAATTTAATCGCATAAAATTGCATAAATATCCCGCATTTTCCATCGCATTTTTTTTTTTTTAAATGTGCCGCATAATCAAGGATTTTTGCCCGCAACAATCACAAAAAAATCACAATCACATTTTCTGGAAGGACTGCATGTTGCAACAGTCACAAATCACAGCCAATCTGAAGAGTTCTCACTGTTTGCACAGCATCAGGATGTTACTGTCAATCACAAACCTCTTAGCCCCTCCTCTGTTATCCAGCTTATCCAATGAGAATGTTTCACATCAAATCCAATGAAAACGAGTCATCATTTATTCATAATTTTTTAAAGCTGCATATCTACATAACACTATTATTTCAAGCCTGAGCAGGACCTGAGGGAGTGGGGAGACTCAGTCTGATTTAACTCCTTTTTGTGGATGACGTGGAGGAATCATGTTGCAGAAAGTGTGTGAAACAGAAAGGGAATATTTTATTTAGCACTGTCACTTGCTGTTTTTACCTTAGGGAAGCTCCAGCTTTGCTAATATCACTCGTGGTCAGATGTGAGATATGAGCGTAGATGAAAACCTCAACAGGTTTTTGCAGTTGAATCCTTCTATTCGCTAATTTCGTGTTTGATTTATTTCCCCAATCAGACTCTCGAATGAGAATATCCCTACTCCTAATAGCACTAGTCACAAGCAATAACAAGTAGCAACTAATGGTTCCCAGTTGCAATGTAGTACTAATGGGCATTAAAAAATAGGGACAAGCTCTTTGACATTTTATAGTGTTTCCTGTGCTGTGAAAAAAACTAAGAACAAACAATTAAAAAAAAAATTAAGTTCAACATATCTGGACATACAGATATTGGAGTGGCATTTTACAAGAGTCAGCAGATAAAGTGCAATATAATTTAATTTAACAAATATAAATTTTGTAATGATTTGTACACTGTAAAAAAACAGAAAGGCTCATACCTTGTGTGGAAAATGTTGGTAGTGTAAAATTAGAATTAGATGCACCAATTAATAAAATTAAGTAGAACCTCATTAAACTGGGTTAGTTTGGACATAAGCAGCATTGAAGTATACAGTATGGTACCATCATGCCAAGATCAAAACCCATCAGAAGTAACGTAACTGAGGTTTATTTATTTATATTTGCATTTGGCAGACACTTTTATCCAAAGCGACTTTCAGTGCCCTTATTAAAGGGACAATCCCCCTGGAGCAACATGGAGTAAAGTGCCTTGCTCAAGGACACACTGGTGGTGACCGCTGGGATCGAACCAGCAACCTTCTGCATATCAGTTCAGTGGTTTAACCCACTGGACCACCTTCTCACACCATCTCTCGGTTTATGAGTTTGGAAAATATTCATGCCAAAGGTGCAAATACCAGGTACTTAATGTAGGTGTGTGCTTATTTTCTTCCACAGCGCACAACTGAACCATCTTGTTGAAGGAAATATTTCTAAATCATAGGACCTTCCGCCATGAATACTGTCCTAACTTTCAGACTTTCAGTTTCAATATGCTTATTTATGTTGAAAAAGGAGTAAACGTATTTACTTTTTTACTGCACTATATTAGTCAAATAATTTGGCAGTGGTCATTTAGGCAGTGGCTTTATCACAAGGCTACAACATACCACACCAGTTTCAAGACACCTGGCTTTATGGAAACATTGTCCTTTGTTAAGGTGTGATCAGATTTCTGTAGCACAACACCAGCTAAGAGATAAGTGACTGTATTATTGGTTATACATATATACAGTACCTACAGAAATAGCACACATTAATACATGTAGTTAGATTAGATGAGTGGACTTGCATTTATTTTGAAAGGTCTTTTCTATTGACATACTTTAATTCAGACCAATTTAGATTCCATTAAAGGTATAGACTGTAAATCCTGTAATGGCAAATCAAAAGTGGAAATTGTCTTCCTGTGGTAAGAGGCCATTAAAGTCCTTTCTAAGATTGAGCTACAGACATCAATACTTATAGAGGGGGCTATCTGATATATAGCACAAGTGCTCATTGTTACGTTACAGGGATAGATTACTCAAAAAATAGAAACACTACCATCATTTACTCACCCTTATGTTGTTCCAAAATAGGTATGACTTTCTTCTGAGGAACATAAAAGAAGATAATTGAGAAATGTCCATACAATGGCAGTCAATGGACACCAAAACTGGCTACAAATGTTAAAATGCAAGAATTTGAAGGCAAATGCAATTTAATTTCAGTCTACACAACTAGCAAAAGTGGGTGCAACACATGACAAAAACCTCAGGTGACTATGACAAGTGGAGCAGCCAGTTACTGCCCTCCTTGCCACTCGTGGTGAGAGATTTGAGGGCAATGTTTCTTCCAGGCAAGCAGTCCAAGATTGAGAGCACACAGGAAAGGAGAGTCAAATGTGACTGCTCATTAGTTTGACTAGCCTCATGCAGGCAGGTAGAGCAGAGAGCTGGCCATTTTACTGAAGTTGATTCCCCGGGGGCAGAACGATGCCAAGCTGTGGGAGAAATCCATGGTTCTGCAGGGTTGTGAAGGAGCCCTGAAACTACATTTAAAGCTTGAGCCACTCAATGTATGTCATACTGGCTGGAGGTTTTCTCATTTTATATTCTATGCATGAGTTCCTTATTTATCCAGTTCCACAACTATTGCAGACGCTTTTTATTCCTCCACAGGAGCTATACCTACACATTAAATTAATAATACAAATGATGTCATTACTCACCTTCATGGTATTCTAAACTTGCATGTTGCTATTTTTTCTGTGGAAGACAAAAACAGAAAAATTGTTTTTTTTTTAAATTGTCCCAAAGCTCTTGTCAATACAACAACAGTTCATAGTAACGTCTCGGGTTATGACTATAACCCTTGTTCCCCGAGAAGGGGAACGAGACACTGCGTCATCGTGACGACACTTTGGGGAACGCCCCTCGCGTTACGCGTCTGAAGAAACAGTAGAATCAGCCCAATCCGATTGGTGTTGCGTGATGACGTCGTATGTGACGGCACACCCGGAAGATACAAAGAGACGTCTGAACGAAACAGAGATAGCGTTCTTTGCGATGAAGCGAGCGCTCTGATGATTGGGTGGACACGAGACGCAGTGTCTCGTTCCCCTTCTCGGGGAACAAGGGTTATAGTCATAACCCGAGACGTTCCCCTTCGAGGGAACTCGAACTGCGTCATCGTGACGACACTTTGGGGAACGAGTACCAACTATCCCGCACCAATCATACCCACCCCAGTGTGAAGCTGAAACCAGGCACAACTAGGGTGCGAGCACTCTCGCGCCAGGCGTCTCAGGGAGATGCAGACTATAAAAACGAATGAAGGTGTGAGGCGTGGCCCACCCCGCTGCCTCGCAGATGTCTAGCATAGAGGCCCCAGAAAGGAGGGCTACCGAGGAGGCCATGCTCCTGGTAGAATGGGCCCTCACGGCTAAGGGTGAAGGCAGGTTGCGCACCCGATAAGCCATGGCTATAGCCTGGACAATCCAGTTACTAATCGTCTGTTTTGACGCAGGCAGCCCTTTCTTGGGTGAACCAAAACACACCAACAGCTGGTCTGACTTTCTCCACTGAGCAGACTTCTCCAGATAAATCCTCAATGCCCGCACGGGGCAGAGGAGGTGAAGTCTGCTCTCTTCCGCCGTCACGTGAGGTGGAGGATGGAATGCCTGGAGAACCACTGACCTTGCCCTGTTAGATGGCACCTTGGGCACGTAGCCCTGGCTGGGATGCAAGATGGCTTTAACCATGCCAGGGGCAAACTCCAGGCAAGTCGGCGTGACCGCCAAGGCCTGGAGGTCCCCCACTCTCCTCAGAGAAGTGATGGCAAGGAGAAAAGCCACCTTGAAGGTCAGTATTCTCGCCTCAGCCGACTCCAGCGGCTCAAAGGGGGCCTCAGCCAGCCCTTCGAGCACCACTGCCAGGTCCCAGGTTGGGACCCTGGAATGAGCCGCAGGCCTCATCCTCCGAGCCCCACGGAGGAAACGTACAACCAGATGGTGCCTTCCCAACGTCGCATCACCTAAAGGTGCGTGGAAAGCCCCAATGGCAGCCACATACACCTTAAGTGTGGACGGGGAAAGACCGGCGGAGAAGCGGTCTTGAAGGAACTCCAGCACTGAAGCCACTGGGCAGTTAACTGGGTTCACCTGCCGCTCTCTACACCAAGTGGAAAATACATTCCACTAGTGTTGTAGTACTCGAGACCGGTCTTGGTCTCGAGACCGGTCTTAAGACCATTTTTTGATGGTCTTGGTCTTGTCTCGGTCTCGACTGCATTTCTCCTCGGTCTTGTCTTGGTCTCGGACTTAAAGGACTCGGGATTTTATCTCAAGACCAGTCAAGACCACAACTGCAAGGATATCACTCAATTGCCGGTGCATTGTCTGATTTAATATCATTAATGTGATTGATGTAAAACTTACAGCTTAAAATGCAATCAATTACTTCTTTGTAATGTGATTTATTTTGTTACTGTGCTGCCGGGTTCAAAATCAATGCAGATTTGTCTCAGAAATGTGCAAAAATTAATATAAATGCCCACAAAATTCTGAGATTTAGTTTTTTTATATAACAGAATAGAATTAAGCAATATCGCAATAGCAAGAGAGCTGTTTTCATGAATATATTAGCGTGATTGCAAATGATATTGATTTATACAAACATTCTATAAACAAGAAGTTAATATTAAATTACATTTTAAACTGTGTCTTAGCTAATTCGGCAACGTTTCGTTATTAAAAGAATCGGTTGCTTTGAACAAATCGGTTGAATAAAGGATTCTGTGACGGTTAAATAATGTTAATGTTTTAATGTTAAATTAATCTGAACATTATTTATGCAGGTGTAATTGTATCAATTCAGATGCAACTTCTGTGCCATGAATTTTATTGGTAGTGATTTGATTGGTAACAGCGCTTTAGTGTCTTACTATTCTAATTGTATTTAATTACCGTATTCAATATAAGTCATTTCTCAGACACTAGATATGGATCTTTTAGATGAATTTAAGGAGTGCTGGTCTGGTCTTGGTCTTGACTCGGTCTCGCCCTGTCTTGGTCTTGGTCTTGTCTTGGTCTCAACACCACAAAGTCTTGGTCTTGTCTTGGTCTCGGCACACGCTGGTCTTGGTCTCGACTTGGTCTCGGTTTAGGTGGTCTTGACTACAACACTACATTCCACTTTAGGCTGTACAACCTCCTGGTGGATGGAGCTCTGGAACTGAGTAGGGTCTCCACGACACCTGCCGACAGGCCCTCTGCTAGGAACTGAGCCCCCTCAGGGGCCAGACCCAGAGATCCCATACCTCTGGCCGTGGGTAGAAAATCGTACCCCCGGCCTGAGACAGCAGATCCCTCCTCAGAGGGACCTGCCATGGGGGACCGTCCAGCAGGTCGATGATGTCGGAGAACCATACCCGAGTGGGCCACCGGGGTGCTACTAAGAGAAGGCTGACGCCCTCCCGGCGGACACGTTCCAGAACTCCCGGGAGCAGAGCAATCGGGGGAAAAGCGTACAGACGCAGCCTCGGCCACGTCTGCGACATGGCATCCAGCCCCAGAGGGGCCGGATGAGTGAGGGAGAACCACAGCGGGCAGTGGGACGTCTCTCGAGACGCAAATAGATCCACTTCCACCGGGCCCAGCCGCTCGCACATAGCCTCCACCACCTCGGGGTGGAGCCGCCATTCCCCGGGCCTCAGCCCCTGCCTCGACAGGATGTCTGCTCCCTGATTTTGGTCCCCGGGAATGTACATCGCCCTGAGGGATGACAACTTCCCCTGGGACCACAGAAGGACCTGATGCGCCAGTCTGCAAAGAGGGCGCGACCTCAGGCCCCCCTGGTGGTTTAGATACGACACTGCGACATATTGTCGGATCGTATCAGGACATGGTGGCCGCGGAGGTCCGGGAGAAAGCTCCTCCGAGCTTTGTAGACCACCAGCATTTCCAGGCAGTTGATGTGCCAGGAAAATGCCGGGTCTCCCACAGACCTCTGAAAAAGCGGCCTTCCATGACCGTGTCCCAACCAGTGAGGGATGCGTCTGTTGAAACGGTTTCCCGACAACCTGACGCTCCCAGCACCGGCCCCCGGGACAGGAACCAAGGTCTGTTCCATATGACAAGGGAACGAAGGCATCTGCGCGTTACCCTGATCATACAGAATGAATTTCCCCTCAAGGAAAGCCCCCTGGTTCACTTACGCATCCGGACATGGTGGCCGCGGAGGCCCGGGAGGAAGCTCCTCAGAGCTTCATAGACCGCCAGCATTTCCAGGCAGTAGATGTGCCAGGAAGAATGCCGGGTCTCCCACAGACCTCTGAAAAAGCGGCCTTCCATGGCCGTGTCCCAACCAGTGAGGGATGCGTCTGTTGAAACGGTTTCCCGGCAACATGATGCTCCCAGCACTGGCCCCCGGGACAGGAACCAAGGTCTCTTCCATATGACGAGGGAACGAAGGCATCTGCGCGTTACCCTGATCATACAGAATGGTCTTCCCCTCAAGGAAAGCCCCCTGGTTCACTTACGCATCAGGACATGGTGGCCGCGGAGGTCCGGGAGGAAGCTCCTCAGAGCTTCGTAGACCGCCAGCATTTCCAGGCAGTAGATGTGCCAGGAAGAATGCCGGGTCTCCCACAGACCTCTGAAAAAGCGGCCTTCCATGACCGTGTCCCAACCAGTGAGGGATGCGTCTGTTGAAACGGTTTCCCGGCAACACGATGCTCCCAGCACTGGCCCCCGGGACAGGAACCAAGGTCTCTTCCATATGACGAGGGAACGAAGGCATCTGCGCGTTACCCTGATCATATAAATGGTCTTCCCCTCAAGGAAAACCTCCCTGGTTCCCAGCCACCACTGTAGGGGTCTCGTGCAGCAGGCCAAGAGAAATTCTGTTGGACGCAGCTGCCGCAAGTCCCAGCAGTCCTAACTGCTGTACAGTGATGCCCGAATGGAGGAACCTGATAATGATACGCTTCGCCCCCGAAAGCGAACCTCAGGAATCCCCCGTGACACAGAAGGATGGAACATGGAAGTATGTGTCCTCTTTAGATCCACCGTGACAGACCAGTCCTCAGACTGGATCTGAACCACGACACTCAAGCATCTTGAATCTGAATCTCCTCGGAGAACGATCCAAGTACCTCCGATCTAAAGTTGGACGCAACTGGCCATCCTTCTTAGGAACTATGAAGTACCGGCTGTAGGACCCGGACTCCCTGACTGGCGGAGGAATATGTTCAAAGCCTCCTTAACCGACAGGGAGTGTACTTCCTGTTCCATTACCCGCACCTGCTCTGGGCCGACCACAATCCAGACCACCCCGTTAGACTTCGGGGGAGGGAACTGAACTGCGGCCTGTACCCCGTTCTACAGTACGCAGGGCCCATGCAGATATATTCGGAGGCATAACCATGCGCCGAGATAATCTGCTAAGGGAACCAGCCTCTCGAGGCCGGCCTCGGGTGTCAACCGAGCCTCCTCCCCGACCCCCTGAAGCGGCTAACCGGCAGGGCGAAATCGAGGAAGATTTTCGGTGAGCGTACGCGTTTGCTGGACCGCCGCAGGTCTTGCTAGAGGCGGCTGGTGCAGCGCGCGTGCGCTGAGAAACGATGTGGCCCGAAACGTAATAGACGGCGGGAGCACAACATCGATTCCCAAAAGCTCCTCAGGGGAGGCGACCTCGATCGCTCCCACCCGGGAGAGGGGGCCGGCCAGCAGGGGCCTCATCTAAGGGAGCAGCTCGACAGGGCCGCAACCTCCAATCTTAGATGGATATCCAGACAAGTCAAACACGCTTGGGCGACAGACTGATTAAGTATCTAACTTAACAAAGTCAGATAACATGACACTCAATTCCTCAGAATTAAATGTCATCATAATCACCCAACCGTGCAACCTGGTCTGAATGATAGGCTGAGTAAAAAATACATCTAACTCTTATAGTCAGATAATATTTTAATTTAATTCCTCGGAATTAAATGCAGCCATAGTAAGGTGAAAGCGAATACTGTTCGATTATATTATATACGGCTCGAAAATCACACGTTGCCTCAGCAACGCGGCTCAAGCAGTTATAATACAATTGGCCTTCCTCCCTCGAGAAGAAAGCCAAACAGTATCACATTTCACAAATACGGTGAACATGGTCTGAATAATAGGCTGAATATCTAACTCCTCAAAGTCAGATCAAATTTCATTTAATTCCTCAGAATAAAACGCAGCCACAATTATCAGACAATACTGCTTAATTGTATTATATACGGCTCGTAAACCACACGTTGCCTCAGCAACGCGGTTCAAGCTGTTATAATACAACTGGCTTTCATCCCTCGAGAAAAAAGCCAAACGGGCGCGAGGCTGAAACACCCGAAGGCGCACGGCAGTACGCGTCGCGATATTTCTGAATGAAAACAGCCCGCCCCCTCAGGAGCTGACTGCATGCCTCGCACCCACAGTATCCCTACTCACCGTGTCACGTTGTATCACTCTAATAACAGACCCAAACCTGCGCGCCGCCTCGGCAACTCGAGGTTGAATCTGCATTAGGAAAGGCGAGCCTCGATACGGAGCCCATCTAATTCCTCAGAATCAGACAGCTCACGCATCGGGTCCTCCACCCCGGGGGAAGAAGCCGCAGCGCGGGGCCACGGGCTTCCACGCGGGGAAGGAGAACAATGGAGCTGTCACCGGGAAGGAGAAAATGCATAAGCACTCTCAAGTTCCCCTGACAGACCCATCTGCGAGTCCATGATAGATCAACCGTGCTGCCTCAATAGCACGGGACCGGCCATGGAATTCGCGAGCCCTGTATGCTTGTGAAAACAACGTTAGTAGATAACAACACCAAATACTCTCAGACTGGTAACACAGAGCGCTAACGCTGAAGAGCAAAAAAGCTATCTCTGTTTCGTTCAGACGTCTCTTTGTATCTTCCGGGTGTGCCGTCACATACGACGTCATCACGCAACACCAATCGGATTGGGCTGATTCTACTGTTTCTTCAGACGCGTAACGCGAGGGGCGTTCCCCAAAGTGTCGTCACGATGACGCAGTTCGAGTTCCCTCGAAGGGGAACAGTGTTTTTCAAACTCATTCTGTTCTCATCCTGATGTGATTGCATTTCTGTTGAACTAACTCACTTAAGTGCATAGTTTGGCTCCTATTGTTAAATAAGCTTTCCATTGATGTATGGTTTGTTAGGATAGGACAATATTTGGCAGAGAAAATCTGGAATCTGAGGGTGCAAAAAAATCTAAATATTGAGAAAATGGCCTTTAAAGTTGTCCAAATGAAGTCCTTAGCAATGCATATTACTACTAATGATAATTTTGATATATTTACAGTAGGAAATGTACAAAATATCTTCATGGAACATGATCTGTACTTAAAGGGCTACTTAAAATATTTATAAAAGACAGATGAGCTGTACCGTTGTTTTCCCCGAAAACAGCCAAACTCATGGAGGCGTGCAGTGGGCAGAGCTAAAGAGAGCGCACACACACAAGCCTAATACATTCTTGGCATTATCCCTCCCTGCATAACTTTCTATTCAATATACGTTTGTGTTGTTTACATGATATGCATGATACGCCCCGATTGCCAACAAAACACAGACATTTGATGCAGTTTCGCTCACCGGTTTCGATTCATGACAGGGAACAAACAAACACACTTGAGAACTCTGTTGCTGCTCCGGAACTGCATCCACTGTTTAACGCTGGGCTATTTGGGAAGCTGAACAAGGTTATCTTCCCCTCACAACCAGAAACACACTTCTTTAGAGACATTGTTGATTTCGTGGTGCCAGCATATTTGGCACAGAAATATTCTGTCATACGTCCAACTCACATTTTGACATTTTGACCATGTTAAGCATGAGAATCTTGCATGAGAACACTCATGCAAGTCAGAATGCATGAAATAGCATTAGACCCCCCCCCCCCCCCCCCTTCTTTTAAAAGAAAAATGTATATTTTTGACCCATACAATGTATTGTTGGCTATTGCAACATATATACCCGTGCCACTTATGACTGGAGTTGTGAATGTGATTTTGCAGTCTATATTGAATGTGAATTTTGTGTTTCAGAAAAGATGAATCACTGTCTGGCTGAGATTTTGGTACATATAAAGGTGATTTGAGTGTATATTAGCACCGTTTGTTGTTTGCTTTTGGGATATTTTGGCAAACGGTGACATCAGGCATAACAACTGGAGTGAGTCCTCACTGCTCTCATTGCAAAAACCTAGAGTGCGAACAGTGTAGTCCAATTTGTGAACAATTTACTCTTATGAGCTGGTTATTGAATCAAGTGAATCATACTGTGCAATGGCCAGAAGTGTGGCCAAATGTACCAGAATCTTATTGAGAGTTTATTCATCAGAATTTGAATCGAATCAGAAAATATGTATCGACACCCAGGCCTAATGGCGATTGTATGACAGAAGCATACCAGTACCGTAAAAAACAACACGGGAGTGAGTGAATGAATTAATGACAAATGCTAGAAAATGTTTCTTAGAGACATTGATGTTTAAATTATTATTTTTTAAGGCTGTAATCATGCTGCTAATGAATTTGAATTAAATGTATTTGCTTACAGACAAACTGCAGACTGAAGAAAAGCATCAAGTGGATAAATAAAGAAACTGTCAAGGTTGAAGAACGACAAACATGAGAAACCCAGACATAGTTATCATTGGCTTCCTGCTCAGCTGTGTAATAGATGGCACCATCTATGGCCAGGTAACCTGCCGCAGAGCCACGTCTCGTGAATGGCACCCTCAACCAAAGAACATCAGCGTGAGGTGGACCCTCATGGAGAACACCTGCAGCAGTTTGACCCAGTGCTGGAACAGACAAACAGAAACAAATGGATACTTGTGGACAACTGGGCCATATCAATTTCCTCAGCTTTGCCCACTGGACCTCCAGCTTGGAGATGTGATGCTTGTTTCTGCTGACAGAAAGCTGCAACAATATGGTATCCACCTAATCAATGTCTCCAAAGAGGAGTTTGAAAACTGCTTGATTTTAGAGCCAAGAAAGGAGCAGTTGGTTTTTGCCAACAGTATTAATGGTACTTGGCAAGTGGAATCGAAGTGGCTGGCATCTGGTATGAATTACTTCACGGTCGTTCATAGAGGCAGTAGTCATCTGTGTAGGCTTGGTCTACGCATTGCACTTCTGGTAAAGCCTCAACACTGCCAGAGCTCACCTCTTCTTCGCCTGTGTTCGGGTCAAGGTCAATGTATAACTACATTTAAAGACGATTCATTTAGCTGTCAGTGCCACAAAAAATTTTCAGGACAATATTGCGAGAACGTTGATGGATGCTATGAACAGCCCTGTTTAAACGGAGGCACCTGCGTGAACAAGAGAACTACCTACACAGATCTCCCACCTTACGAATGTTTTTGTCTTGCTCCATTCACAGGTGAGGAACTCTAGTTTACTCTGCAGAAGTGAGCATTTGTCTGTTGTTTAGTAAATATAATTTTCATAACTTAATAGAAATGTGCAGGCTCAATACAAGTGAAGCTCAACTGGCAGCATGTATTGCATAAAGCAAAACTTGCACTCAGTCTTTTTCCCTGCAGTTTATTTCCATAGTAAATGACGTATAGCCTGACATTTTTATTTAAGTTTAAATCATATTCTGTTGTAATCAAAATTATGCCACAAATGCTGTCGACTGAGCTTAATGTAAGCTTAACATCCCTTTAATGCAGAGTCCATTATGAATCCATGCTGACCTTTCAATCACAATGGATGGGGGGAGGTTTAATGGGTGTCCACCCACCTACACAGAATAGCCTAGTTTCTTTGAAGACGCTTATATATTATTTATTGGTCATAATTGCAAGCGCTCCGCATTTAGCACTGTGCAATTATTTCAAAACCAGAGCCCCCATGGACCATTTATTTGAATAGGTGTTTTTGAAATGATTTTATCCCCCACCCCCCTCCCTCTAATCATGCTAATTATTCTCATATGTTTTTGTGTCACCTGAAAGCATTCTTTAATTGCATGATATTTAATAGTTTTCCTCCTCCTACCATTTGATTTTCTTTTCCCTGTCTTGCTTGTCAATAAAATCGGCATCCAAATGTTGTTTAAATGTTGGTCTCTTGGTGAGCAACAAGGAGAATAGAATATTCAAAGTGGTGTAATGTTGTCATACTAGCTAATGTGGTTTGTTTTTATGTCTGCTGAATAATTCATTGTACTTCTGTGAGAAGTACTACTGGAGGCATTCCCTAGAGACCACTGGGTACTATGTACAACTAGGCCAGTGAGATCTAAGTCAGATTAAAGAAGAGAACTCAAACTGATCACAGTTGGCGCGGGTATATTCTATATATATATATATATATATATATATATATATATATATATATATATATATATATATATATATATATATATATATATATATATATATAGAATATACCAATCAGGCATAACATTATTGTCCTAATATTGTGTTGGTCCCCCTTTTGCTGCCAAAACAGCCCTGACCCACGAGGCATGGACTCCACAAGATCCATATTTTCCCGATACACAAAGGGTATAATTTAACCAGTTTTAATGGTCATTAATAAAAAAAAAAAAATGGGTGGGGTTATAGACTTGGTCGGTGTCGTGTCATAGCTGGGGGCGTGGGGGAAAACAATTCCTTCCCCCTCACTGGAAAAGCATGGCATTAACCCAGTATAGCCTATAGAATCAATTCTGCAGCTGGACAGAGCAAGATACATAGAAAAACTGAGCTGTATTGTGTCGGATTGCCCGTACACTCTGTAACTGTACAAACGACCCAACACAATGGCCAGAGGTGTCATTTTCTCTTCAAAATACATGCTGCTCCCCCATATTACATGACATGCCTACTTCATAAAGCATTTTTCGATGAAGACGTTTTATTCAGTGTTCCTGAATTTAATGTATTTAAAGTATGTATTACATACATTTAACATTTTAAAATAATCATAAAACTTGTCTTGTGCTATGAAATGGATATTTTTCTGAATATCTGTTTATTTATTCGTTTTTCTTGTTAGTACAGCCAAATTATTACTTCGGATTCTGACCGGAAATAGTAGACCATCCGGATATCTTTGGAATACTCATTTCAACATTCTACAATTTGGGACATATTTTCGAATGTTGCTTACAAATTATCACCTGTCAGGTTCAATTAAAAAAAGGCGTCTTTGGAACATCGTTGTACGCTGACGTCATTGACGACCGACACTATTCGGTTGTCTCTTATCACATGACCAATCGCGTCGGTGCACACTTTAAAAACGCAATGCTGGAATTTGTTATATTTAAACACAACGATATAGTAACTTGAATAATGGCTTACATTTCACTCTGCTCCTCACAGAAAGCTATTGATTTAAAAAGGCTTGTGAAATTTCTCATCTTTTCATCGAATACTTGTATGACACTTTTGTCTTTTTTTAGAGTTTGGCTTTTAAAATAAGCATCCACTTTCCTTGAATCGCAAATACAATGACAGGAAAATAATACTGCACTGGATAGGTTATTTCTTTAATATTTGGTGATATTTACTATTTTTGCAAAGTTCAAACCATATCGCATTATATGAAGTTTTGTAAAGTCAATATTAGTGTAGTTCTATATCACTGAAGAAAGAGATTGGGAATTATTGAATTTAGAAAGACAGAAATTGTATGTATTGAATATTATGCATGGATTCAATATTATATTATTTCACACCATAGGTGTCAACTGCTCTGAAATGACTGGGCATCAAAATTGCAGCAAAGGGTGCAAAGAAGGAGTTTGTGTACAGGTCTCAACAACTTCCTACAGATGTGAATGTTTCACAGGATATACAGGTAAGTACGTTTACAGTTTTTGCTTAAAATCAGAATCATTTTTAGAAAGCCACTGTGTATTATGCACTTCACAATAGAGTGATATTTCTTCTGAGGTCCAGTAATGCATGTTTAATTTTTTGCTGTTTGGCTTCATTTGACTCATTGTGTTTTGATAATGAGTCATGTGATTAATGATGGGTCATTTTGGGTCCCTTCACAATGGCAGCGCAATTATGCAAACTCAAATCTGAGTGAGGCTTCTTTTTTTTATCTCTACGCGCATTAAGCAGTCTTTCCTAAGTGATGAAGCGGATTTGAAAAATGGAACAATTGAAGCCTTCATAAAAGAAAGTCTTTAGAAGATTCTTGGTGCATAAGTCACCAATTATTTAATATAGGCTTTAGCTGTGGCTTCATTTGAGTGATATGCTTAGGTTGATAAAACTCATGAATGGGGCCTTTCCTTTAGAAAAGCAATGGAAATAAACAATTTATGCTCCTGTGTCCTTCCCAGTCTGTTTATGAGGCAGGCTTTTGGAAAGTAATGAGTCTCATTTGCTTCTGTAAAACCATTGCTAGGCTAATGAGCATCTCACCCATAAATGTGTAACAAAAGTCGCACGGTCCCTTGGGTGTTCCCGATAATAACATCATGATAAAGTCTCCAGTCTGAGGTCCAGGTGGCCTTTGCTTGTTGATTAATTGACTTTTGTGTAACTGCTGTTTGTTCAAGCAGATAGCAGCCTCTAATGTCATGTCAGCTTTAATGCGGAAGAAAAATGTCTAACAGATTTAGGACAATGATGAATTTTCACTTAACCACTCAACCCCATGAAAACTGGCCTCTTTTGAGAATACCACCAAATTCAGTGTTTAAAAAAAAAAATCAGATATGATTTTTCAAGGGTCCCAAGGCAGCATCTTACTCAAATCCTTTTAGTTTGTTGTAAAAAAACAAAAAAAAAATCTGCAGAATCTGTGCAAATGTGAATCATTTTAACAAAACAAGAGATATCATACAAAATGCATTATTTATTTTTTTAATTAGTGCTGTCCTGGATAAGACATTTTACTTTTTTTTTTACATGTAGTCCACAAGACAAAATAAATGCTGAATTTATAAAAATGACCCCATTCAAAAGTTTATGAACCATTGATTCTTAATACAGTGTGTCTTTACCTGTATATCCAAGGCTGTTTTTTTAGTTATTTTTTTATGGTTGTTTTTGAGTCCTGAACAGTTAAACTGCCCAATGTTCTTCAGAAAAATCCTCCAGGTCCTGCACATTCTTCAGTTTTCCAGCATCTTTTGCATATTTGAACCCTCTCCAGCAGTGACTGTATGATTTTGAGATCCATCTTTTCACACTAAGAACAATTGAGGGACTCAAACATTAAAAAAGGTTCAGACATGCACTTATGCTCCAGAAGGAAACATGATGCATTAAGCATTATTTTTTCTTATTTTGTTTAAAAAAAAAAATAATTCACTTAGTACTGCCTTTTAGACGCAACAGAAGATACTTGCATGTTTCCCGGAAGACAATTAAAATGACAATTTACATTAATCTTTGAATTCAAAAAGTTTTCCCCCACCGGCTCTTAATGCATCACAATTCCTTCTGGAGCATCAGTGAATGTCTGAAAATATGCAAAAGATGCTGAAAACAGAAGAATTTGCAGGATCGGGAGGATTTTTCTGAATATACATATATACACTGTTAAGAAAAATGATTCTAAACAGTACCAAATTGGGGTTTTATATATTATGTATTAGTATTTGTTTGTCCTCTATCTGCCTTTTCTCATAATATATTGTTGCCTCTATTTGGATTTAAAACAAAAAAAACATAATTAGATTAAATAAAACCCAGCATGTTGTGTCAATTAGGTACTTTTATTGACATGGAAAATTGTAGAAAAATGACAGTGCTCTAACAACAGTTGTTAGCTGAAAACATTAATAAATAATAATTGACATCGAACATGCTACAGATGAAAACCAAGTTCCAGTGAAATATCTTCACAATCCTCTATGATGTCTTTACTGTACATCCATCATTATGTGTGTATTCTGATTGGCAATTTCTCTCTGCAGATGATGAGGTTATGGTATGTGACATCCTCTGAATTACACAATTGAGTTTAGAGTCTCTACCATTTGATTATAGTTATGTGAATTGTAGCAGAGCTTCAATTAATCAGTAATGAGGTGACTTTGACATTTACAGATTTGAAAAACAAAAAGGCAGGAATAAAGAACCCTAAACTCTAAACGTGATTCATCACACCAGGCCACCTTCTTCCATTGCTCCGTGTTCCAGTTCTGATGCTCATGTGTCCACTGTTGGCGCTTTCGGCATGTGTGCATGGGCACCCTGACTGGTCTGTTGCTATGCATCCCCGTACACAACAAACTGTGATGCACTGTGTATTCTGACACCTTTCTATCAGAACCAGCATTAACGTTTTGCGCAATTTGAGCTACAGTAGCTCGTCTGTTTGAGCGGACCACACGGGCCAGACTTCGCTCCCCATGTGCATCAATGAGCCTCGGCCACCCATGACCCTGTCGCCAGTTCAGATCTGTTCCGTCCTTGGACCACTTTTGATAGATACTGACCACTACAGACCGGGAACACCCCACATGAGCTGCAGTTTTCGAGATGCTCGGACCCAGTCATCTAGCCATCACAATTTGGCCCTTGTCAAACTCGCTCAAATCCTTACGCTTGCCCATTTTTCCTGCTTCTAACACATCAACTTTCAGGACAAAATGTTCACTTGCTGCCTAATATATACACTAACTGGTACCGTGATATCACTGTTATTCACTTCACCTGTCATAATGTTATGCCTGATCGGTGTATATATAGTTTGATTGTAGAATATATACAATATTAAATCAAAATCAAATCAAATCAAATCACTTTATTTGTAACACAGCCATATACACAAGTGCAACAGCGGTGAAATTCTTAGGTGCAGTTCCGAGCAACATAGTAGTCATGACATGACATGTACAACATTTAAGCAACAACAGATTACACATCTGATGCGCACACAATTACTCACAGCACAGTATACACTACAATAAACAATAAATAATTTACACAATGTGAGTGTAGTTCTCACAGCTTTAAACAATATACACATACTTACAATATACATATACTTTAAACAATATACACTAAACATACACTAAACAATATACATTACGCTATAATAATAATAATAATATACAATGTATAGTATAAAATATTATTCACAGATTGAAAAATTGAAATCCAAAGTGCAATAGATGCTGTATGATAAATAAATGTGTATATAATGTGTGTGTATCTACAGTGGGTTGTGCGGAGTGATATTCTGTCCAGTGTGTGTTATGATACTGATGGATCAGGAGTTGAGGAGTCTAATTGCTTGTGGGAAGAAGCTGTTCTGGAGTCGGCTGGTGCGTGTTCTAATGCTGCGGTACCGTCTGCCTGATGGCAGCAGTGAGAGCAGTCCATGGTTCGGGTGGCTAGAGTCTCTGATGATCCTCTGAGCTCTCTTCACACACCGCCTGGCGTAAATGTCCTGGAGGGAGGGAAGCTCACCTCTGATGATGCAGCTGGCCGTTCGCACCCGTACCAGGTGGTGATGCAGCCGGTCAGCAGGCTCTCGATGGTGCTGCTGTAGAAGCGTGTGAGGATGTGGCGGTTCATTCCAAACCTCCTCAGCCATCGCAGGAAGAAAAGGCGCTGATGAGCCTTCTTCACAACGGCCTCGGAGTGGACGGACCATGAGAGTTCCTCTGTGATGTGGACACCGAAGAACTTGAAGCTGCTGACTCTCTCCACCGGTGCTCCATCGATGGTGATGGGGCGGTGTTCTCTCTCATTCCTCCTGAAGTCGACCACCAGCTCCTTGGTCTTGCTGACGTTGAGGGAGAGGTTGTGCTCCTGACACCACCGTGTCAGAGTGTGCACCTCCTCTCTGTAGGCCGTTTCATCATTGTCGGTGATAAGACCTACCACCGTCGTATCGTCAGCAAACTTGATGATGGTGTTGGAGCTGTGTGTTGCCACACAGTCATGTGTGTACAGGGAGTACAGGAGTGGGCTGAGAACGCAGCCCTGAGGGGCTCCAGTGTTGAGAGTCAGTGATGAGGAGATGTTACTGCCCATTCTGACCACCTGGCGTCTGTTTGACAGGAAGTCCAGGATCCAGCTGCATAACAAGCTGTTTAAGCCTAGAGCCCGGAGTTTAATGTCAAGTATGGAGGGCACAATGGTGTTGAATGCTGAGCTGTAGTCCACAAACAGCATTCTCACATATGTGTTCCTCTTTTCCAGGTGGGAGAGAGCAGTGTGTATAGTGGATGAAATGGCATCATCAGTGGAGCGGTTTGTGCGGTATGCAAACTGCAGTAAGGGGGGGAGAACAGAGCAGATATGGTTTCTGACTAGTCTCTCAAAGCATTTACTGATGATGGGGGTCAGAGCAACAGGACGCCAGTCGTTTAAGCAGGTGGTTTTTGACTGCTTAGTCAAATTATTTTGTCTTATATGGCTTAAGAGTCCAGCACTGCAGTGAGATGTGACAAGAAGCTCCATGTTGGATTGTTGACTGTTGGAGATTAATCCTTCTTAAAGTTTTCAAAAAAATCTTGTTCAATGAGCATCTATGGAGGTAATTGGTGGTAAGGTTTTGAGAATAAAATATTTGTGTCTGATTTTCCTTTATTGCAGCCACATATTACTAATGATTCCGCTCAACTAGATGGCAGATAACCTAAAGATCTGTTGCCCTGTGACATCTGTACATCAGTGCCGTCTCTCATTCCATATTCTTGGAGAACCTTGTGTGGAACTGAAAGTAACTGGTCTCCAGTTCTGCTCTGTTTGGGCACCCTGTGGAGCCAGCAGCCCTCTGACTTTGCCCAAGCTGTCACCCCATTAATCATAGTGAAGTTAACGGCTGGCCCGGTTCCGACTGCCCTCACGGACCAGAGCCTACACACACATAATAATGAGGCCCACTCGTGGGACACTTCAAATGAGATTTTCTTTTGATTCCACTCTCCTGTGTACCTCATTCATACTGCCAGGGTTTTTATCCGCATGTTACGGAATTAATAGGATATGCCCTATTGGGTACACTATTAATTTTGCTATTCACCTGCCCCATGGTTTTTGTGGAAATTCAAATCCAGTAATTGTCTTCGTTTCTGAGTGGTTAGCAAGGCAAGGTTGGTTTCGGATTTGGATGGGTGTATATATCAAGGTAGTGCACAACAGGGTGGCACTATCTGTTTCATATCACTGCTTTAGTGCTTTTATGATTTATCAACCTTCATGAAGTCCTCAACATTTATCAAACATTGAATCATGTAACTATATGATGTGCATTATTATTTCAAAGACCCCCTAAAAGGGATTGCTGCCAATCAGAGTTAGTTCTTGTAGAAGAATAAAAGAATATATTAAGCTTTGTGTTTTATAATGTCAAGAGCTTTTTATTTTCAATTTCCCTCTGTGGATCCCTGAGAAACACTGCAGAGAGACATACGCTTAGATTGACACCCAGTGGTGTGTCCTCAAAAGCAGCTGGGTGCTTCTGGGACTGATGACCTTTTGTATCATCCTGTGAGCTTAACACACTGGAATATGCTTTAAAAAACTGAACGACAAAAGGAAAACGCAGTAACAAGGAAGATAAATGAGTTAGCTCTTGCTGAGGAACATGGAGGGGAGAAAAAAAAAAAAAGCAAAAGCAAACAGAGAACCACTAGGGAATAAAATCAAATCATGTTCACCTTGAACCTACAGTGCTGCATAGTCAAGTCTAAATTTAACCTGCGAGGAGCGGAAATCAGACTGATGTTCCAATCCAGAGTTACCTTAGAGGAACCTGCAGCCTAGATGTTCTCTGTCCAAAACCTCCAGCCGGGTTGTTCGGTTTACGGACAACGAGGACATAATTTGGGCCCTTGAACCTCCACATAAGTGAAGCATTCTGAGAAGTGGGAGGGCGATATGAGTTTTATGTTCTCATTTTTCATCAGACCAAATGAGAGCCATGGGACGCCACGCTAAGATTCTCAGTACTGTTGATATGCTGGAGTAATTGTCCGCTGTCATTGCAGTCGTAAGTTTGAACATTTGTTCTCACTAAGCAGTTAGAAGCTTACAAGAAGTCTTAAATCATACATTTGAACATGATTCTTTCTACAATTGTTTTTTTTATTTTTTTATTATTATTATTAACTTGAATATGCTCTGGTAAACAGAAGAACATAAATGAATAAACATCATCACTTAAGCAAAAGATCCATAGAGGGAATGTGCTGTTGTAAATCCCATTATGGTTTAATTTAATCGTTGGCACAAACCCGGTGTAGGTAAAGACAAACATAATAAAGTTGAAGCAAAAGTAAAGAAAAGCTCAAGTCAAAGTACATAAATCCAACAAAGCCCAAAACATAATTTCCAGTATATTTTTTTAGTATCTACACTACTCTAAAAGTTTTTCCACAGGTGAGGTGAGTTGTTGCTATATTGAAAAAAGTAACAATGTTTGATCAGGTTTGATCATTTTTGTGTGGCTGGATAACTATTGTAAAAATGTAAATAACAGGAAGAACTGGTAAATAAACACATGCATTGTATTGCACTTGTTTTTAACTTTTTTTTTCTTTCTTTTAAATATTTATTAGGGCTGCACGATTAATCAAAATCGAACCGCAATCGCGATGTGGCTTATGTGCGATTATGAAAGCGCAAAGGCTGCGATTTTAATTAAATAAATAAATGCCCAGTGTGTCATTGAAGAGCGGCTCTGTGATCAGTAAGCGCTGCTCCGTCTGAAAGACTGCGAGTTTAAGTCGCTTATAATGTGCGTTTAAAAAAGCAACACATGTCAAACATCTTCACAAACTAGTAATGCGAAGCTTTCATAAACCTGTTGTCCAACCAAATACAACATTTAATAACATGTTTTAACTCACTTCATATAGTCAGTCGAGCTGATGTGGCTTCTTATCACAGAATGTCAATCATCACTGAATACTTTATTATTATGAAAATACCCGAGAAGACTTGAAGAACTCAAATACACCATATCTTGTCGCAGAAGTATTATCTTCATGTTAAATCAGTCAAAGCATTTCTATCTTCGATTTATTCAGCATACAGCGCGAGCTTCACATTAGGGATTTCCATAGACAGTAAAAGAAATGGACACAGCGACCCCATAGACTTCAACAGAGAAAATTGAAGTCAGTTAGAAGCACTCACTTCCTGATGGCTGAGCGTACTGCGCAGCCTCAGACTGAGCTTGACAACATAGATGTGACGTGACAACCTGTCTGACAGTTTTAAGTCTTCTAGTTGTGCAAAGTGAAATCTGAATCACCGAATCTTGCAGAGACAGAGAGAGTGAGCAGGAGCAACTTCTGATGAATGAAGCAGGATCTCTATCAGCGTTTATGCCTCCACGCCCCCCGATTGCCTCATAGACAATAAAATATTTCCTGCGAGCTTCTCCTCGGGTCTATACGGTACAGCGTGATGGAGTCACGTGGTTATGACGCCATCGTTAGCCTATTTTTTACAAAAACGGCTTCTACGGGCGATAGTGAAAGATACAAGGTAATGGAGCATTTTATACATTGTCGTGTTTGTTTAGAAATAATCAATGGACAAATGGAGTCTTTAAACACCTCAGATGTAAAGATATTCGCTGTCAAAGTGAGGCCAAAATGAATGGGAGTCAATGGGATGCTAACAGCAGGTGATGGCTTGGTTAGCAATGGCTGCCCCTATGGTGTTTAAAGACTCCATTTGTCCATTGATTATTTCTAAACAAACACGACAATGGATAAAATGCTCCATTACCTTTTATCAATTTTCCCCGTCAAAGCCTCTATGGTGTCGCTGTGTTCATTTCTTTTACTGTCTATGTTTCCGGGGGCTGGATTACCCCCTTGGGGATTTCCCATAGGGATTTCCTGAAAACAAACTTCTCTGGCGCAAATGTGACGTTTCTGCTCGAGGGCGCCCTCTGGCCTTCAGTATGAATTAAACTTTTGGGTAGAAAATAAGAAAAATAAAACTTCTCTCTAAATAAATGTATATGACAATCCATATGTTTTTCTTCAATGTACAGGAGTTTTAATCCCCATAGTGGATGCATAAGAGGCTCATATTTCATATTAAAGACATAGACTTTAAGAAATTGATATCACAGATAAAAAGCACAGATTTGTATAATAATAATTGTTTTTTACAATAAATCCTTAGACCTTTCTAATGATTTTTAGTCATAGGCTGTCTGCATACTAACAGGTAACCCATCATTTTTAGTTTTCTGTAAAATATAAATATTATTATTATTATACTTTTATATTTATTCTTAAATGCTCTATTAAAATTTTGTAACAATGAATGTTATTGTAATAGTAATATTTCTTATTTTTATTTAGCAATAATAATAATCATAATTATTATTATTAGTCACATTAATATATAAACACAAAATGTTATATACACACTTTTCATTTGTAAAAATTCATAAATAATAATAATCGCAATTTAAATCGCAATCACAACCAGAATAATCGCAATAACATTTTTTCCCCAAATCGTGCAGCCCTAATATTTATATAACATTTTTATTTTATATTACAGCTTCAATCATCACAGCTTCAATCATTACAGCTTCAATCATCACATGTAGTTTAAATTGGTTCTAAATTTCACCCTACATTTTCAAGGATATATGATATATCTGATATATCATGATTTCATCATCAAAATTGTTACGCACAAATGCTTGACAGAAGCATGTGTTTTCATTCATTTTATTGAAGTTTTATAAACAAATTTCGGGAGAAGCACATTCAGGAAATTAAAACTGTTAAACACAAATGGAGCAGGCCCAGATATGCAACCCAAATTGAACACAAGAGGAGCTCATTAAACTAATCAGTTAATCAACGATAGGAGGTGTAGACAGCCGATTTACCTTCCTGTCATTGACAGTTTCTTAGCTTCCCTCCACCACCCCTTCTCCTCACTTACTTAATTAAAATCACATAAGACATCAACTTAATACATGCAGTCTAGTTATAGACTATTTCTATCTACTCTGGGTTCGGGCAAAATTCCGAGCCCGGAGCCCTCCCCCGGACAGCACGCCAAATACGCATAATATTTACTCTATTTAATTTGATGTAAGTGTGAACTCGTGAATGATGATTATTAAATATCTATTCATTCGCATTGCAGGTACTTACTGTGATCGAAAGAGGCTCCTCTGTGATTCAAACCCATGTTGGAATGACGGTCGCTGTGAGGAGACTGCAAATGGATATGTTTGCACATGCCCAGGGGGTTTCACAGGCCTCAACTGTGAGACCACCACTGAGGTTGATAGCTTCTGCAAGTCTAACGGATGTCAACTGGACGAAGTCTGCTCCATAGACAAACTTGTGAGGCCTTTTCTTTTTTCTACATTGCTCCTAATGCTGTTTTTTTGCCTGAGAGAATGTGATTAATTTGAAATGCCACATGCAAATTTCTGTGACACACCTGAAGCGGATCAGCCTGTGTCACGTTGAAGGTTACAATAACCATTAATAATTGTTTTGATAGCAGAATGGGCATGTCATATGTAATTTTTTTTTTTTTTTATTGAGCTTGAGCAAGTTGTTGCATATTCATTATAGCACAAAAAAATGAAATTATGGCACATTTGTGCCATGTTCACTTAGAAATGTGTCCCCAGATTGTTACAGTTACAGTCTGCTGTTCATGATCCATTACTGTAATGAAGAGATGAATTTAGAAGAAAGTAGGCCAGTGGCAGACTAATTGCCTTGTGTGACCTTCATTTACTTGGTAGTGGAATTCAGCACATGGGCCTGTCCGAAGAAGATTCTCATGAGGTACCTTAGTCATTTGAGAGCATGGCCAGTAAAGATATACTTTAATCTTTCTCTAACACACATACACACACACACTCAGACACATTAAATTGATTTGTTTGACATTGATTTGGTCTGTCTGAGACATCCTCCTAAGAGAGCTCATCTGTGTGAAAATGAAATAATCCTTCACGCCGCTCCAGAACTGCACCAATGCTTATATCAGTGGGAGTCTCCGTATTACTTTCATCTGGGATTGTTCTTGGCTTCTATTACTCTTCTTTGAATGACTGAGTCAGAAATATTATTGATGTCAGGATCGGTTAGTGAAAGCCGGAGAGCAGAACCAGCTAATGACTTGTCTATTGTACTGCTTATTTAGCTCTGGATGCTCCAATGCTGGTTATTTCCCTGGTTTGCCATGATCAGCTCCAAAACATTTTTATGTTCTAAGTCACTAATTTTGTTTGTCCTGTAGGCAGTCCAAGGTTACCGACAGGGTGTCTGTGCTAGTGCCAGAGTCGGTGTCCAATCTGGCCCCGTTCTGCACGTTTCCTCTGAAATAAAGGTGTTTCTGCTGGTCTCAAACCAGGAAGTAATAACATCAGTGGTCACGTGACAGGATAATGTCCTCAACAAGTTTTTGAAACAACTAAAAATAATAATAATAACAATAATAATAATAATAATAATAATAATAATAAATTACAGATATTTGAATCAAGCAAATCTTAAAGCAGTTAATTAATAAAGCAGTTAGTTAGGGGTAATCAGTTTTCGGTATCAAATTAGACCAATCTACGTTTTTATGTAACTGACTTTAAGTTATGAACAGTCTTAAAGGTCCCGTTCTTCGTGTTTTTTTGAAGCTTTGATTGTGTTTACAGTGTGCAATATAACATGTGTTCATGTTTCGCGTGTAAAAAAACACAGTATTTTTCACACAATGTACTTATCTGTACACCGCTGTTTTCACTGTCCTAAAACAGGCTGATGAATTCCTTGTTCTATGAAGTCCCTCCTTCAGAAATACGTAACGAGTTCTGATTGTGCCAGCGGTTCCCGTGTTGTGATTTGACCGCAGCTTAGCGAACGTGGCACGGTTCCTGTGTTGTGATTCGACAGCAGCTTAGTGCACGTAACTTGCACGGAAAGGTCACGCCTCTTAACGGGAGATATATGTGCTTAATGAGCTCTACAGCGTCCCTGGGAAAGCCAAACGAAGGTGATTTGACTCCGGGATGAAAATAACAGCGTCTCGACGACATGGTGACAAACACAGTCAAACACAACAATTCCTTTTCTCCACGTGACACTTCCTCTTCTCCACGTGGGACAGCAACAAGATCACGCCCCCTTTTTTCGCGTATTCTTGTGAACGGAGGTTAGACTGTTCTACTGACGTAATTAAAGCAGGCTCTGTTAAATAAAATGTATCGCTTGGCATTGAACTTTGAGCTTTATAATTTTACAGGTATTATTTATGCTCTAACAGCAACATTACACACTAACTAAAGTTTGAACAATGGGATCACGAAGAACGGGACCTTTAAAAAGTCTTGTACGATTAGTCTTAGCAGTTTATGTAACCAGCCCAGCTGGAAGTGATGCACATGCAGTGTTACTTTTTTCTCTTGCTGTACAGTACAGCTACTCCAGTCGGTTTATTTTATTTAATGATTTTTTTAATCACTTATTTTATATCTGACCATTACATCAAGGCCAACCTGTGATGGCATAAAACAAATTCAATTGCTTTGAATTAGGGGTGGGTGACATGACCAAAATCCAATCACGATTTATTTCACGATTAGGGCTGGACGATTAATCGAAAAGTAACCAAAATTAAAAAATTTTAAATCGACGTAATTTTCCCTGTTGGTTATTTTGCTTTTGTTTTTATCCTGTATTATACTTTTCCCTTTTTTTAGTATAAAAATATACTACTCATGTGTGTCACATGACTCGGTCTAGTCAGTCAGCAGCATGGAAGAACTCTTTCGCTTGTCCTCACGAAAGTTTGTCAATTGTATGTGTTTAAAGGCTTGCCAGTTTGAACATTCAAGCGATTTGACACCATTCAAGAACAACAATATGGAAAACATCGGACTTCAGTGCTCACAAGCTGTTTTCTGTGAAACAGAGAGCCGAGCCGTGTCTCTGACAATGCTCGAGCCCTGAAGCCAGATCACTTTCACTTGCGTCTTCATGAAACTTCATCAATTGTATGTGTTTTAATGCTTGCCAGTTTGAATAATATGTAATAAATGTTACGACCCATAGACATAATAACTGCTGAAAGTGAGCTGGTATGTCGGAGCAATAGCACTGTGGGCAGCCTGCACAAGGTGATCTGAGTTCGAGTCCCAGTTCAAGGTTTGGGCTTTCTCAAGCCAACATCAAAGTTAGTTTCCTTCAATTATTTTAAAATGACAAAGCTGCACTCTTAAAGGTCCCATGGCATGGCATTTTTCTATTATTTTATAATGTTTCCTGAGGTGTACTTATATTGTTAGTATGATTTTTACATAAAAAAATTTCATAATTTAGAAATGAAAGGCATTTTTTCTATACTGATGTTTTCCCTGTGGCTGAATGCCCTGTTTCAAGGGGCGTGTCTGCTGTCAGACTTCAGTGAAAATGCCCACTGTTGTGATTGGCTGACATCTTGCATTTGAAATATTGCGGAGGGGGCATGATTTAATGAGGCACTCGGAGAGACCGAGACTGACTGGGAACTCGTGAACCATGGAGAGCTGGAGGAAGGTTTATTGCATTGTAATTTATCTTTATAATTTGTTTTGTGTACACAAACCCATACATTCAATGGGTTTAAGCAGAATTAAAGTTTACAGTTTGTTTAGCACCCCCCGAAAAGACAATAGGTGTGTATGTGCTTGTTTACTGTCATTTGTAATGAGTATGTTTGTGTATTTCGCTTTGTGTAAGAGGTGTTTATGCGCACTTGTTTTTTGTTTAGCTCTTACGGTGATTTTGGGAGATAAACGGTTTCAATAAACTCCTGAAACATCAGTAAAGTCTAGCCATCATTCGGACGGGGTCCGCTACATTTATTGTACTTAGTTGTTGCTGTTAGCGCGAGCTTATTTGTAGCTGAGAGTTCTGAATAAACAGTCCCAGTCACGTCGAATCTGTCATTGCAGCGTGTTTTCTCTCACAAAATGCTTTCACCACAACTAACAGCAAACACGACATCGCATGAATACAGTAAGAGCTTTGCTGTGCTGCATAACAGCCATTCATTATTACGGCAGTGTGGGAACCGAAACAATCGTTTTAGTCACTGGCTTGATTCACTGATGCACTACGCTTAGGACATCAAGACGGCGATCATTAAACGATCTAGAAAGAAAGTCTGTGTGAACTTGAATGATTAGCTACACATCAGAAATCACTGATCACAGATCAGGCATTAATGAACACTGTTACTCAGTGTTTGTCGCTGTGCTGTCGAATCCATATCGTAAAGTCTGTTTGTAAAGCCTGTGCTGACATAAACTGAATCCATTTTCTCAGAGTGCTCTGGGCGGGCAAAGCAGAGGAAGGGGGAGGTAACCTTTCCTGTCATGACTTCAAAACAGGCAAGATTTCAGATTGGCTCGTCTGAGCTCTCATTTTCTCAAAGGCAGAGAAAGACAGCCAGAACTCAGTTTACACCCATCAAAATTTTTAGCCACTTGGGGACCATATACAGGCTAGGGGAACTCATATTAAAGGGTTAGTTCACCCAAAATTGAAAATAAAGTCAGTAATTACTCACCCTCATGTTGTTCCAACCATGTAAGACCTTCGTTCATCTTCGGAACATTTTACAATTTAGTATATTTTTGATGAAATCTGAGAGCTGTCTCACTCCTCCATAGGCTTTCAGAGGGACTGAAACTTGATGGCCCAGAATAGTAAGTAAAAACGTCATTTAAGGAGTCCAAATGACTACAGTGGCTCTGTATTAAGTCTATCATGCGACGAAAATACTTTTTGAGCGGAAAAACAACAAAAATAACGACTTTATCCCACTATTATTGTTGTTCAATTCGAGCCTCTGACGCCACGACGCATGCGCGAAAACGGCGTTCTTCTTCTACTACTACTACTACTGATCTCAGTTTTCGCGCATGCCACTGTAGTCATTTGGACTCCTTAAATGACGTTTTTACTTACTATTCTGGGCCATCAAGTTTCAGTCCCTCTGAAAGCCTATGGAGGAGTGAGACAGCTCTCAGATTTCATCAAAAATATACTAAATTATGTTCCGAAGATGAACGAAGGTCTTACATGGTTGGAACAACATGAGGGTGAGTAATTACTGACTTTATATTCAATTTTGGGTGAACTAACCCTTTAATGTTAAAAAACCTCATAAAATGAAATTTTCATGCCATGGGACCTTAAAGATAAGAAATGCACTCTTTCATTAGAAAACCTATACCACCTTTAATGATTGAGCATATTTACACTATAAACCATGAGGCCCAAAAACAAAGCAAAAAAAAATAAAATAATCAATTATAATAATCAAGGTAAAATGTTCAATTACTCGAGATTGTCTAGCCCTATTCATGATGATTCATCAATTTTAATAATCAAGGTAAAATGTTCAATTACTCGAGATTGTCTAGCCCTATTCATGATGATTCATCAATTTTAATAATCAAGGTAAAATGTTCAATTACTCGAGATTGTCTAGCCCTATTCATGATGACGATATATATCACGCTATTTTTTTTAAATTTTTTATTTAAAGTTATTTTGTTATTATATTTTTGTTATTAAAGTATTAGTTCACCCAAAAATGAAAATTCTGTCATTAATTACTTACCCTCATGTTGTTCGACACCCGTAAGACCTCCGTTCATCTTCGGAACACAAATGAAGATATTTTAGTTGAAATCCGATGGCTCAGAAAGGCCTTCATTGGCACAATGCACTTTACACTCTCAAGACCCATAAAAGGTACTAAAGACGTTGTTATAAAGTCCATCTCACTACAGTGGTTCAACAATAACTTTATGAAGCGACGAGAATAGTTTTTGTGCGCAAAAAAACCCCCTAAATAACGACTTATAATGACCGATTTCAAAACACGAAGCGAAGCGTTATGAATCAGTGAGTGGTTTGGATCGCCAAAGTCATGTGATTTCAGCAGTTTGGTGGTTTGACACGCGATCTGAATCATGATTCGACACGCTGCTTCATAACGCTTCGAAGCTTCATGATGCTTTGTCTTCATTAATTAATGACAGAATCTTAATTTTTGGGTGAACTAACCCTTTAAAGATAAGAACAAAGAAGCAAATTACAAACAATGACAAATTCAGTATAACAAAAATATGAATTAACCTAGTTAAGTTTCAGATACAATAGGGCTATTTAACATGTAGTTAGAAAGTTTTTGTTTGATTTGATAGAGACATGTCAAATCAGGTTTATTTTATTATCCGATACACATCCGTTTTACACCCAACTGTTCACTTGAGACATATCCGACTAGGAACATGAATACTCCACACAATGGGTATTTATACATAATTGTGTGTGTATTCGACCATTCAAGGGCAATAAGATGTGAAAGAGAACTTTCTGTGCACGCCCTTCAGCTGTGTGTCAGTCACCGTGAGCAGTGATCACCGCATTGAGTTCTTTTTTCACAGTTTTGGTTTAATAACTCTTTTTAACATCAAGCACATCCCAAATTAGCAATCGCCTTCTGAGAGAGGCAGCTTTCCGTGCGTGCAGTGTGTCAGTCGAGCAGTCACTGAGTTCTTTTTCACCACTTATTGCGCTGAATAACTATTTTAACATCAATAACATCACGCTATTGTCTCATTCATGCGTTTCATCTCTCTAAAGTGTCAATAGTATTGTGCCACACATATATACAAAATGTATAACTATAGGCATTTTATACCGTCACCACGATATATACCGTCATACAGCCCAGTTCTCAAAAGCACTAACAACGACTATGATGCATTATGCTTGTTTGCGGCTGTGTTACATAGCCAGTTACATTGTTTGCGGCTGGGTTATATAGCCAGTTACATTGTTTGTGGCTGGGTTATATAGCCAGTGACATTGTTTGGCTTTCAAATTAGTGGAAATGTGAGTTTGCAGATCCCCTGGGCCAAGCCCCAGCTCTGGCCGAGCACCAACAGCACTTGGTGAAAAAGTGTTAGGTGATGCAAATATAATGGTGTTCAAGCTAACCTTATTGTGTGATTTAGATTTCAGCATGTTTCTCCAATTGACATGTAACTAACCCTCCTTGGGGTGTTCTGTTTCTTTTATACAGAATTCCACATGCATTTGTGTAAACCCGGTATGCTGGGAGCAGGCGGAGGTGTGTGGCACTTTGCCCTGTCTCAACGGTGGCATCTGTGTAGTTCAGAATGGCCAGTATCATTGCAGGTAAGAGAATTTAGAATACTCATGACTCATTAGCTCAGGCCAACAGCATTAGCATTTCTGATGAAGCCATTCTAATTATCATTTCTCTTCTGTCACAGCCTAAAGAAAACTTTAGGGATGCTTTTAATTTGAAGGTCTATAGTCTAAAGTAATTTTGCATGCTTAAAGTCAATATTGACTTTAAGGGAACTTTTTAATGCTATTCCAATGTCAGAGTTGTGCTATTCTGTTTTCATGTCCATGTTGTGCTCTTAATGTGAAGTTTGATATCTTGCTCAATGTTTAGGGTTTGCTCCCTTCATTGATTCAAGGTGTATGTTGTTAATTAGACTAACGCATTTGTCTTGTGTGTGTTGTGTATTCAACTTCATGCTGTGCTGCGCAGACCGATCTGCATCTGATTTGCAGCAGTGCATGTCAGTTCGAAATTTTGTCCGACCTGAGACCGCGTCTTCACAACGTTACTGATGTATGCCATTAAAGTACAGCTCAGTCAGTGCAGCTTCTCCAGAGCGGCTGTACAAGCTCTGATGACAGCTATTTCACGATTGGCCAGACTTCCATGTTTATTCTGATATCTTCAGTTCCCCCTTATGCTCACAAATCTGTGTTTTTACAATAGTACACAATTTGTCATGCTCTATTATGTTGTGTTAACTACAACTAAAAAATATATAGACCCCACTTTATTGATATTTAAATAATATAGACTTATTTGGAACTTTATTTTTGTACATACAGGCACTCTGTCAAGCAGGACATAAACTATTGAATGAAAAGTGTTTCTGGTTGCTAGAAATGTCTGAAATGCCTGTTTATTTGACAAATATTGCATTTAATCCAATTTGACTGTGAGGAAAGCAAACACAATGGTAAACTGTCTGCCCTGACTGTTGGCAGCAAATTGCAGTCGAGTCTAACACACCTGTGTGTGTGTGTGCGTGTGTGTGTGTGTGGGCATGTTTTTGTGAAATATCAGGACACAAATGTGTATAATGACATGGGTATGACAGGTATTACAAAAAGAGGGTGAAATATGAGGACGTTCCCCATGTCCTCACTTTTCAAAATGCTTATAAATCACACAGAATGAGTTTTTTTTTCACAGAAAGTAAACTGCACAGTCTCCTGTGAGGGTTAAGTTTAGGGGCAGGGGGAGTGTAGGGGGATAGAAAATACGGTTTGTACGGTATAAAAACCATTACGCCTATGGAATGTCCCCACATTTCACAAAAACACCCGTGTGCGTGTGCGTGTGCGTGTGCGTGTGCGTGTGCGTGTGCGTGTGCGTGTGCGTGTGCGTGTGCGTGTGCGAGTGAGAAACCAAATCAAGAAAAATTGGGACATTTTGTAAAAATTTAATAAAATCAAAAATCTGTTATTTGTTAATTCTCTTTCAACTAACTGACAAAAGTACAAAGTAAAGATTTCCAATGTTTTCACTGAACAACTTAATTGAATTTGTAAATATAAACTAATTTCTATGGCTGCTACACACTCCAAAAAAGCTTGGACAGAGTAAAAGTGAAAAGCTTATAGAACAACCCGCAATATAAGTACAGTGTGTGAATTGGTAATAGATGAGGGTATTGCGATTGAGTGTAAAAGGAGCACCTCAGTCTTTGCAAGCAATGGCTCATCACATTGTGCCAGATATTATGAGAGAATTGTAGAACAATTCAAAGATCACTTTTCTAAATGCAAGTCTTTCACCATCTACTGTACATAATATTGTAAAAAAAAAAAAAAAAAAAAATTATATATATATAATCTGGGAATCCAGAGAAATCTTAGGCCTCAGCAAAACCTCTGTTGAATGTATATGATTTGAGCCCTCAGACTGCATTGCATGAGAAACCGTCATGCTACTGTGTTAAATATAGCCACATGGGCTCAGGAGTACTTTGGAAAACCATTGTCACTTAACACAGTCTGCGGCTGCATCAAGGAAGGCCACTTGAATCTCTGTTATGCAAGGAGAAAGCTATACATCAGTCTATGCAGAGATGCCGACGAGTTCTCTGTGCCCGAGCTGATCTCAGATGATCCAAAAGTGGAAAATGTGTGCTGCGGTCAGATGAGTCCACACGGACATCAAGACAAAAGGCACCATCCAGACTTTTATCAGTGACAAGTGCAAAAGCAAACATCTGTCATGGTATGGTGGTGCATCAGTGCAAACGGCATGGGTGACTTGCATGTGTGTGAAGGTACCACCGACATGGAGACATATATTGGGATTGTACAGAGACATTTAATGGCATAAAGATGACATATTTCCTGGGGAGCAAGACAATACCAGGCCTCATTCTGTACTTGCTAAAACAGAGTGGTTTCATCGACACTCTACACCTGCAGTCCAGATTTGTCTCTTATTGAAAATGTTTGGCCCATCATGAAGGAGAATCAGACAACGACGACCATGGACTGTTGAGCAGCTGTCTTGTATCAGGAGAGATTGGGCAAAAAATCCACTTGCAAAAATTTGTATCCTCAATTCTAAAACAATTAAAATGTGTAATTAAAAGGAAAGCTGATATGACACAGTTGTAAACATGCCTCTTTTACAACTTTTTTGGAGTGTGTTACAGCCAATAAAAATAAAATGTTATTCATATTTACTAAATACAATTAAATTGTTTGGTGAAAATAATCTTTGTACTTTTGTTAGTTAAATAAGATTGAAAGAGAATGAAAAAGGAAAATCACAGATTCTTGATTTTATTGTATTTAACTAAATTAATTTTACCCCCCTTAAATAAGAGGGATTATACAAAAATGCATGCTATTTTTTTATTAAGAACTGTTCTGAATAAGATATTTTACCTAAAATATGTTTATATATTGTCCACAAGACAAAATATAAGTTGAATTTACTAAAATTACCCTGTTCAAAGGTTTACGCAAACTTTGTTTGATACAGCGTGTCATTAATTGGATGAAAATATATTATTATTTAAATTTTTTGTGGTTGTTCTTGAGTCCTTTGCTTGGCATAAATTATTCCGTAAATATCTTCTGTAGTTTCTGAAGGGCAGTACTAAATGAAAAATGTGATCTTAAACAATATATGCTTTTTGTCACGGGTGTGTGCAGGCATGAAGATGAAGACGTAGTTTATTTACAGTTAATCTCAAAGCAGACAGACAGGCAATAGCACAACACATCTAACATAACGGTGACCGGAAAAAGAGAAAATAAATGGTGAACACAAACTAGATGATTAAACAGATACAGTCGAACTAAATTAACTCATAATGACGGTAACCATGAAGACAGACGAGTGGCGGGAAACTGAACAAAGAAACGTGTCAAATGAAAACAAACTGAAAATCCATGAACACAACTAAACAGAATGGTGACACTTAATGCATCAGTGAATGTTTGAACCTTTTTTTAAAGTGCCTCTATTATGCTATTTTAAAGGCTCTTGGATTTTGTCTCCTATAACAGGTTTACATGCACCAAAAGTCAAAACAACTTTTTTTGTTTCACGAAAGTTTAATTTTCTTATAATATACATTGCACATATAGTAGCTACCACATTTTTTTTATTGATTCTTAAACGACTCGACGGATGAATCAGTCCATCTAAATCCTGCTAATCTGCTCTGATTGGCCAGATGGCTCAGTCAGTTGTGATTGGTCTACTGCTTACAGTGCTTCAGAAGCTAAACGGCCATTTCCATAATGGAACTTCAGCTCTGTCCGTAGGCTTCCTAAAGTCGGGCGTACATGGCGCGATTTTTGGAACGTTTTTTTCACAGTGTGAGAGGAATTACTATAGACGAGCTGAGTATGTTAAGAGCACCTCCCGATCATTTTCAAATGCCAAATTTCCACCACAGAAACTTTCCCCAGGAACTAGGGACTTTGGGGTGGTACTCAGTGTGTTTCGACCACAGGGACCATGGTCTAAACATGGGCGTCACTAGGCCCTTTTTAGGGGGCTTCAGCCCCCCCTAAACTTCTGCCCAGCCCCCCTAAAAAATGTGTGATTAACCTTTATAACAAATGAAACTGACGAGAGGCTTCGGCTTCCGCCCGTCTATTAATCAGTGTTCAATCCGCAGCGGCGTCGAGCAGAGTGCAAGTCAGAAGCAGATGTGTGTGCATTGATCTGAGCGGTCAGTCACCGCTCGTCAATGTCCAAATATTTGAGAAAACCAATCAAATCAGAATAACGGTAGGCAGGCTTTATGTACGCACAGCTGCTGAGGCTGAGCGTGAATTTTAGCAGCACGACTCAACCTCAAGTGCGAGATATGTAAGTAGCTAAACTAAACATTTCATATTTGACAGCTGCTTCTTTAAGTCAGAAATGTTAAACAAACGACAAAAATATTCAGGCAAATTAATAAACTTTTGTCTAATTTCGCCATTTTGAATTTAAATAGACCTATGTAATGTAATTTATAATATAATTAACAAACAAGAAATATTAACAAAGCTGTTTTCTTCAGATTAGGCATAAGATTAATAGTAATGAATGTGTGCATATTGCAAATTAATATAATTCCATTTGTAGCATTCAGTAAATAAAAAAGCTCATCTTTTTTCAGCCTATATTGGGCATAAGATTAGTAGCCTAATGAATGTGTGCATATTGTGAATTCATTTAATAATTTAGTTACCTAGCTTTCCTGTTAGCCTTCAGTAAATCAACATGTCTATGAAAATGATTAAAACACATATAAATATCAGCTAAACATGTTTACTTTCTTCAATGACATGGTTTTCAAGCTATTGTTATCAAATTTTTTGGCGTTCAGAACATCTTAAAATGCACATATCTCGAAAACCCCCGAACCCCCCATAACTACCTCACATTTGGGACTTCAGTGATTATAAATCTGCCTTCATTGTATGATTAAGGGATGTAGAATATGGTCATGCAGAATAAGGCATTAATGTTTGCTTTAAGTAATAATAAACAGCCAATATCCTAATATGCATACTAATAAGATACTAGTTAATAGTGAGAATTGGACCCTAAAATAAAATGTTAAAAAATTTTTTTTTCATACCCTCACTGGGGGCTGAGCCCCCCTAAAATGAAAATCCTAGAATCGCCCCTGGGTCTAAATGAAGTTCCGGGTCAAAAATTCCCCCTCAAAAAGTCCCTGCTCGTGAGGTAGTACTTTTTCAAAGTTCAGGAAATTTCGGTGGTGGAACTTGGGTGCTGAACATGATGATTGGTTGAGTTCACGCAGCATTTGGATTGGTTGACTCCATGCAGCATTTTATTTCAACCACCATTTTTAAAAGTCTGTTGTGGTGTGTGCAGTAAGAGTTGTTTGCCATTCGAATCAACAATGGTGTTGAAAAAATACGACCAATGGACCGATGACGAGGTACAGGCTTTATTAGGCTTGTATATGGAAGATGAATTCCAGCGGGAACTGGAAAGTCGCACGCAGCTCCGCATCACCGCATCACCAGACTAATCTTTGCGGTACTTTACACTGCAATGGAAACGCAGACAGCAACAGGTCTGGGGGAAAAAAAGTTCCTGGAACAAATTGCTCCAGGTAATTTAGGTGGAAACAGTGCTAAACATGTTTAAAAAAAGAGTGGGCCTGATTTTGACCAGCATATAGGCTGTCCCGTATTGCCAAATCCTACACAACCACGTCACATAGGCTAGATCGAAGAATATTATAGGCTAGCTCTATGGTCATGGCTGCTGTTCTCTGCTTTTGCACACAAATCATTTTTTCAAATCTTTCTTTTTTCACTGTAAAAAATTATAGGATCAATAAGTTATGACAACACATGTTTTTAAGTTAATTTAACTCATCAAAATAAGTTAAGTAATTTCAACTTTTTATTTTAAGTTATACAAGATTTAACTTAAAATTGTAAGTCAGTTTAATGTAATCTAAATTGAAATTACATACTGTTAAGTTGCTTTGACTTAAAAATGTATGGCAGCAACTGAACTTGTTGAAATAGGTTGACATTTTTTACAGTGTAGTATTTCTTTCTGGTACTTATTTTTTGTGGTTATGGTCGATTCATCAAAACGTACAAGTGAAAAAGAAAATAGAGGACCTTTTTTTAGCAAATTGCTTTTCTTGTGAATCATCTTGTGCATTTGGGTTTGTTGACATGTCTGTGTACAGTACCTGTTCATAGTGTGTGTTAATTAAATGTATTCATTTGACATGCTTTCGACAAATTGCTTTTTGAAACTCACATTTTGAAATGCTGAATGTCATGTATGCTGTGATTGTGTGTTTCTTAGTATGTGATTATACTGGCCAAAAATAGGAATACAGTCTGTAGAGAGTGAAATGTTAATTACATTTCCAGATGTAAGGAAATGTATGTAAGGTTTGTAAGGTTTAATATTCAGCCTTGACAGTTTTTGAATGACTTCCTGCTGATAATGAGGGAATCCGCTAAAGTTTCGGCTGCCTTATGAGTTATTTCAGTCCTTGGGGGGTTCACAGCTATGTCTTCTCTTTCTCCTGTTCATCTTTCTAGTTTTTATTAGCAAAGATCACTTGAATCAATACATTTGATGGCCCCTCTGACTAAATGACAAACAGAAGATAAGATAGAGATTGAAAGGGGGGAAATGAATTAAGAATTGAAAAGAAGAATGACTAGAGTATGATAGTGTGTGTGTGTAAAGAGAAGGGCAGATAAAAGCAATAGCAGTTGGTCACCTGGGAGTCTGTGTTAATAATTGAGTGATCTTGCCTTTGTGTCAGAATAATATAATTGAAGTCTTATCACAGCAGAAAGAAGGCAAAGATCTGACTGAGGCCAAGGAAACACTAGGATATATGAAGCATATGTGCCAGAGGTTGAACATTTAACAGACAGTCTTGTCATGCGTTTGCTTAAAGGGTCTTTTAATTCTCCACAAATGTCACCAAGGAGCAATAATGGCCATTGACACACCAATGACATCTAAAAACAGCAGTAAATTGCCTGCATTTCATCAATCCTGATTGTTACTCTGGGCCATTTTTTCCTCTTGGAAGTGTATTTTTATATGTGGCTAAATTTAATGTCATCTTCCTGTAGATGCCAGCAAGGTTTTTCTGGAAAGAACTGTGAAGAAATAATTGACTTCTGCAAGCTGCTGAGTATTAACTGCCTGAATGAGGGATTGTGTCTCAGCCTAGTTGGAGGACATAATGTAAGTAACCTAATTTTTGCAGTGGTTTATTTGCACATAAAAAAAATATTTTAGATAGCATACATTTGTTATATTGTTATATCTCTCCATTAAAGATAAGCTAAATATGAGAAGATGTGTATGCTGTGGTGTTAAGAAGTTGGAGAAATGTCTATATACACTCACTGGCCACTTTATTAGGTGCACCTTGCTACCAGGTTGAGCGCCCTTTTGCCTTGATAACTGCCTTAATTAATAGTTAAAATTAACTCTAAACATTCCTCAGAGATTCCGCAGTTTTGTCGACTTGCATCCATGTTGCGAATCTCCTGGTCCACCACATCCCAACGGTGCTCTATTGGATTGCGGTCTGGTGACTGTGGAGGCCATTTAAGTATAGTGAACTTGTCATGTTCAAGAAACCAGTTTGAGATGATTTTAGCTTTGTGACATGGCAAGTTATCCTGCTGGAAGTAGCCATCAGAAAATGGGTACACTGTAGTGATGAAGGGATGGACATGGTCAGCAACAATACTCAGGCAGGCTGTGGCGTTTAAATGACGCTCAATTGACTGTTCACAAAGACCCGCCCCCTTTAGTTACTGTTGCTATGTCTGACAAGCCGCGCTCTTACACCACACTCATGTTCTCACGCAGTGAAAACACATTGCAGAGCAAAGAGGATACTGACAATGCACTGCCAGACAAGACTGAGCAGGTTACTTTTAATATGAAACAAAGTCTCAACTCAAAAATGTTGTCATTTTTTTAAAGAAATGTAAACAATAAATACAGTTTGTGGCTCTTTAATGTGTGGTGACGGGTCGCTGTAGCGCTTCAGTTAAAGCTGCTCGTGAACCGATCCTCTCTTCCTTCTAGTTAATTTCACTCTAAAAATGGCTGGGTTAAAGGCAAGTTTATTTGTATAGCACATTTCATACACAGTGGCAATTCAAAGTGCTTTATACAGAAATTAAGTTAAAATATTCATAAGTGAATAAAATAAAAATAAATATATATATATATAATAAAAATAAATATATATATGTATAAAATATAATATATATATAGTATAACAGTTATAATAGGAATTAAAAGAACATAAAAAATAAAGAAAAAAATATATATAAATAAAAAGTATAATTAACACTAAAAATAAAAACCGGGTTCAATTGAAACATAATTAAAGTGCAAGCAGTTCGGACAGAGCTCATTCAGTAAAAGCATAAGATAAGGTGCAATCAGTCGGACGTACAGTGGCACAGTGCTCATTCAGTAAATGCACAGCTAAACAGATGTTTTTTGAGTCTGGATTTGAAAGTGGCTACTGTTGGAGCGGCTGGCATAATAGCTAAAAGCAGACTCTCCTTGCTTTGAGTGAACCCTTTGTATTTCTAATTGACTTGATCCTGATGATCTGAGTGATCTGTTGGGTTTGTTTTCAATCAGCATATCTGCAATATATTGAGGTCCTAGGTCATTGAGTGATTTATATACAAGTAATAGCACTTTAAAATCGATCCTAGATGTAATTGGAAGCCAGTGTAAAGACCTGAGAACTGGTGTGATATGGTCATATTTTCTGGTTCTGCTCAGGATCCTGGCAGCAGCGTGACCTGCTGATATTTTGGTATTGATATTTTGACCTTTAGCCTCAAGATATGCTTTCACCTTGAGAATTTCATCTTTGTTTCCAAATGTAGTGATTTCAGTTTTGTCTTTGTTTAACTGAAGTTTTGGCACATCCAACTGTTAACTTCTTCAATGCATTTACATAGAGAGTCAATGTGGCTGTAGTCATTAGGTGATAAGGGCTAAGTAGATCTGGGTGTCATCAGCATAGCTGTGGTAAGCCATTTTGTTATTTGTTTCATTATTTGGCTCAGAATTGACCCTTGTGGGACTCCGCATGTCATGGATGCTCAGACTTATGGTCACCTATACTCACATAATAACCTCTCCCTTTTAAGTATGACCTGAACCATTTGAGGACCATTCCGGAAAGCCCAACCCAATTTTCTAGCCTGTCAAGAAGTATGTTGTGGTCAACAGTGTCGAATGCAGCACTGAGGTCGAGTAGTACCAGAATTGATGTTTTGCCTGTATCTGTATTGAGGCGAATATAATTTATTATCTTTATGAGCGCTGTCAAAAACAACCCAACCCAGACGTAGTCAATTTAAAAAAAAATTCCATAATGGATTTGCTATTCTGGGTTATTCTTTCTGGGTTATTCTTATAATTTCTCCTCTGCATTAGCCTACTGTAAAACTAGTAGGGATGCACAGTTCTCGGGTGTCGGTCCGATACTGTTGTGAAGTACTCGTACTCGTAAAACTACCCCGATACAACCGCACCCGATACCACTTTATGGCAACGCATCTTCGGATGCTGAGCCGTGCGGAAAGTTACATAATTTGTATAACTAGTATTTTCCAAGTTGTCTTGCAGCAGCACTAACGTTTAATCGACTAGTCTTGCACATCCCTAGCTCAGTGTCACACATTGTAGATGAAAACAGAAACATGATAATGCAGAGAAGCTTCTTTTCATCAAAAATAACCTGCCTCTCACTTTTCCGAAAAGGGCTGTATGGCTATGATAACATAATAATTTAATTCAGTGGTTCTGCTAATATATTGTGTGGTACTGGAATCCATGTAATGTTACAGGTTCCATTGATGTGAAATGGGCTGCAGTGCCATGTTTGTTTAAGAAAACACCAAGTTGAATGTTGAAATGTCAGCAACACCATCAATTTGTGTATTTACTTTGTTACAGTCAGAAAGTGAAAAACATCTGATGAAAATAGTGACACGGCAGAGACGACAAAGACAGCGCAAGTGCATAAGTGTGTGTGTGTGCGCGCGCTAGAGATGGGCATTTCAAGCAAAAATAATATTCGAAGATCGCTGGGAATTATTCGATTTTTATTCGAAAATAGCATGCATGCATGTAAAGGCTACACACATATAAACAGAGAGAGAGAGGGAGAGAGACCATTCACGCTCTCATTCTGTAGGCTATGATAACAAACTATTTAATTCATTAGGGAATAGGCTATATCAACTCAAGCCATATAATTATTGTAACATGCTGAAACATATGACTGTTATTTGACATTGCCCCAAGTTACCGCAACCGTTAAATGCCACAAGTCTACAGTGTGCGTGTGAGGCGATGTGTTCTTCTTCTGTTGTCTCAGGGTGTTTTTACTCTGGCAGTTTAGTTTGAAATGGAGCACGGTTCACATGAAAAATTGCTAATGTGAAAGCTTACATACAGAGCTTGGTGTGCACTGAGGTACCGAACCCGAGAACACAGAACTGGAGTTCGGTTGCTCTCGGAGCTGTACCACGATTCACGTGAATGTGCAAACAACACTCGGGTGCGCACTTGTTCTGGAAGAAAAGTAACCAGTGCATGCGTTTTAGCCGATTACAATGTCATTAGTTCAATAACACACATGTAAGTGATGATAGTGTTGATGATTTACCTGAGATACGATCACGAGACCGAGCCTGCAGTGTATTCGCGCATAGTGCAATCAGGGTAGCAAATTAATGGCAATTCACCGCCTCCTCAAGAGCCGTTTTCAAGCGACACACATACGGTTAACCCAAGTGTTGTTTACTCAGCGTGCCTACAGATTGAGAGCATGAAATATATATATATATATATATATATATATTTGACCCGCGTTCTGTTTTCTATAATGCCTGTGCACGTTTGTGATGACGTAAGATGAACGCAAACGCACCAGAATTCAAGTTGAGTGTGAAATCAGACCAACGCTGTGGAGGCACAGGGAAGACTCACGCTCGGACCGCATCAGACGTGTCCAGTATAAAACACCCTGAGAGCTGACTGACAGCTTTAGGTGCGTTATTGGCAGCGCCTCCCTCTGGTTACATGAATGCGTCAGCACCACATCAGCACCGACAACATGGGGATTTTTTTGGGGACTATAATCGCACAAACTATTCGATATTCTATAATTAAATCAACTAATCGAATATTCGAAAATCGCGACCCATCCCTAGTGCGTGCGTGCCCCCATCATTCACAATCAGTAATAGTATTAAGTAGTATTTTGCAGTTTAATATTCGCAGAAGTCCACCAATGTTAATCTACGAACTATCTTGACTGCTTTGCTGGAAAAAAATTGTGGATTTGGCGGATGGTGAAATATAATTGGTCTGATCGCCTGTCAATCGAACTCCCGGCGAAGGGTGAATTGGTACTAAGGGGTCCAAAGTGTGACAGGAAAATATCCCCCACACCATTAAACCACCAGCAGCCTGAACCATTGGTACAAGGCAGGATGAATCCATGATTTAATGATATTTATGCCAAATTCTACCATTTGAATGTTGCAGCAGAACCCTGTTAAAAAATCATATGCTGTTTAGGTATGTTTTTAAGCATGGCAACTGGTTTGAGCTGGTTTAAGCTGGTCCTGACCTAGGGCTAGTTGCTTAGGCCCATTTTAGGACCAGCACTTGACCAGCTTAAACCAGCTGTTTTTTTTCAACAGGAAAATTGAGACTCATCAGACCAGCCAACGTTTGTCCAACCTTCTATGGTCCAATTTTGGAAAGCCTGTGCAAATTCTGGCCTTAGTTTTCATATTCCTAACTGACAGGAGTGGCACCCGGCATGATCTTCTGCTTCTGCAGCCCATCTGCTTCAAGGTTTGATGTGTTGTGCGTTCAGAGACGCTCTTCTGCAGACCTCTGTTGAAACAAGTGGTTATTTGAGTTACTGTTGCCTTTCTATCAGCAAAGAACCAGTCTGGCCGTTCTCCTCTGACCTTTGGCATCAACAAGGCATTTTCGCCCACAAAACTACCCCTCACTGGATATTTTCTCTGTAACAGATGGTTGTTCTTGAAAATCCCCGCAGATCAGCAGAAACACTCCATGTCCCATCCAAAGTCACTTAAATCATATTTCTTCCTCATTGTGATGCTCAGTTTGAACTGAGGAAAAAAGACAGTCTTGACCATGTCTGCCATGTGAATGCCTGATTAGATATTTGCTTTAACGAGCAGTTGTACCTAATAAAGTGGCAGATGAGTGTATATATATATATATATATATATATATATATATATATATACATACTCTAAAAAAAGGGTGCTATATGCACTAAAAGTGGTTCTTGGTCGTAATCATAGGGGAACCACTTTTGGTGCTATATTGCACCATATCTTAACATGTTCTGTATATGGTAGCGGTGCTATATAGCACCTCAGCCAAAGAACCTGTGATACATACATATATATATATGCCAATGCAAATACAGCCGTGAAATGACAAATAATCATCCCAACATCCACCACAAATCTCTCCCTGCCCCAGCGGCTAATGTACATCTATTAATTTATTTCGTTTTTTTTATTCGTTTTTTTTTATCAGTCTCGCAGTCACATTATAGCATCCTTGATTTATTCTTGTGTCTCAAGGTTTCAGCCACCCTCCTCTATTTCAATATCATCTTTCTGTCACTCCCATCAACAGATCTGCACTTTGAGTGATGTGTCACAGTTATACACTGTCGATTGATGTAGTCGCATCTGTTGTTGTTATGAAGTGCCCTAGAATATGTGCTTCACATAAATTGATTTACTTCAAGTGCAATTTGTTAAACTATCAAATTGGGTCGTTCATACATGGGGATTTGTCACAGTTATGCAAAATGTATGAATTTAAATGCTCTTTTGATATAATGCAAAAATATTTTTGAAGGGTTGTCTTACATTGATTGAATGACCTATGATTTATCCTTTCTCTATTTGTATTCCATGGATAATGGAATAACATTTTTGTTAAATTAAAAAAAATTGGAACGACATGCAGGTGAATGAATAATGACACAATAAAAAAAATTTGGTATAAAAAGAACAAAATGAGACCTAAAAAATATCCACATTCTCAAAAATGAAGGGAAAAATTGTTTTTGAGTGTGTCAGCATTAACTCTGAAAGATGTAAAAAAAAAAGTTCTCTATTTTATGTCACAGTGATCTGATAACATTCTGGTAAGCTCAAACTGTGTTCTTGAAGACTTTATGGTTGCTATATATGGTTTTCCTGAAAACAAACCTGAAACTTGAAAAACTGCACGGTTACTGTTGCACGTTGGAATTTTAAAAGCCTGTTTGTCTGCAATAGTTTCTGTGATGTATGTAAACATTAGTTATTATAAGAGCTGATTTGGTTAACATGCTGTTTGGAGACATCTGGTTGTTTAATTTCTAATCTGTTAATTAAAACTTTGACATAGTCCAGGAAACAGGCTAAATTTTTTCATTATCAAATTGGTGATGAATTTGTTGGTCATCAGCAACATTTTTCTTTACTTAAACTTCGTTTCTCTCCCTTTAATCTTCCTTAACTCTAATTGCCTTCTGAGTAATGATCCTTAGAATTTGCCAAGGACTGAAATAGCTAAGATTTTTGATTTAAGGATATTTAGTAAAACTTCACTTTGTAACCATAGGGGATTAGAAAGTATAATTATCTTTTCATCAAAAGCTTGAATGCTTGTTAAACGAAACTATAAGAACAGCAGGGGATTGCACTGTATATATAATTTTAAACATGATTGTAGAAGTATTTAGTGTTTTGTTGATTGATTGAATATCTAATAACTAAGGTTAATTTCTAAATCTTTTTTTTTTCTTCCCCCCACAGTGTCTCTGTGCACCAGGATGGACGGGGGAGATTTGTCAGTACTTGGATAACGCATGCTTAGCCTATCCAAACAGATGCTTGAACGGAGCTACTTGCATCAGTATGAGTCAACCAACTGCACCCCCGCACTATATGTGCACCTGTCTCCCTGGATACACAGGTTAAAAGAAAACTATATCAACATACTCCGGAATATGTTATCCTAATTTATGTTCAAGTTTGCACAGAGTTTGGCAGCAGAAGCTTTTTAAAGCCACTCTCAGATTGATTTTCTTTTTTCTACAGTAGAATTGGAGAGGGGAATTATTGTCACGTTTTCATGCAGTGTCGGAGATTGCATATAGCAAAAATGTTCTTATATATCAGCCATATCAGTAAAATTCTGAATGTTGCATATCAAATATTTCTGTCAGCTAGTGTATGTGTTCTGCTGGTGACATTTTTGAGAAAGTTACATGGCACTTTCAAAACTGAATGCAAAATTCCCAGTATAATTCCTGAAAGGTAGCAAACTGGATTAAGAGTTTGATTTGAATGAAAGGAAACTTCCAGAAATATTATTTTAATATACTGGAAGGACAATTCATTTCTCTGAATGCTCTCAAAATTTTTCAAAATGAAGCCAACTATCAATATATAAGCACTGCATTGATTATATATCGTTACAAAATAACGATTTATTATTTAAAGGGATAGTTCACAAAAAATGAAAATGACCCCATGATTTACTCACCCTCAAGCCTTCCTAGGAGTATATGACATTCTTCTTTCAGACCAATGCAATCAGAGTTATATTAAAAAGAATGTCCTGGCTAATCCAAGCATTATGATTGCAGTGAAAGGCAAAATTTGAAAATATCCATACTTCAAACTTCATAAAGTGAACAACCTCTCACAGTTCAAAACCCTTACGCTACATCTGACGTCATACGTCACGCCATTTACGCTTTTTTCGTAAATTGAATATGGAAGGCGGTCTGGCCAAAGCTAGATGTTTTACTTTATTAAATGTGTTAAATATGGATATTTTTCTTACACAAATGCATTGCTTCGCTTCAGAAGGCCTTTATTAACCCTCTGGAACCATGTGGATTACTTTTATAATGGATGGATGCACTTTTTTTTTTGCTTCAAATTTTGAGCTCCCATTCACTGCCATTATAAACCTTGGATTAGCCAGGACATTTTTTAATATAACTCCAGTTGTATTCGTCTGAAAGACGAATGTCATATACATCTAGGATGGCTTGAGGGTGAGTACATCATGGGGTAATTTAAATTTTTGGGTGAACTATCCCTTTAAGCCAGTTTTCCACTGCGTGGTACGACTTGGCACAACTCGGCTTGCTTTGCTTTTCCACTGCAGTAGTACTGCTTTAAAGTGGATGGGATTATAGACTGATCATTATAATTGTGCCGCCACCTCGTCTACTGACCACAATACAGCCATTGTTTTTTTCAAGTTGCGTGCGACGGTCATTTAAAAGCAAGTCGTTTATAAAAGTCGTGTGAACAAATGATACTGCAGTGGCTGTTTCTGACTATTTAAATCTAGCAGGTTTGGTTTCTCGTGTCGCAAATCCAGTGATGCTAGTAGTGACGATTCTCTATAACCAATCGGTGATCTACAGTGTTTACACGTCATATTTTAGTATCGGTATGGCTCGCTTGAAACCTCAACCGAGGTTGTACTAAAAAATAAATACCAGGTACTAGGTACTGTACACAGTAAAAAAGCCCCCTAAAAGTGAGCCGTACCAAGCCATATCATGCAGTAAAAAAACGGCATTAGATGGTTGGTCTTTTTTTGGCATTTTCTACCCATCAGGGGAAAAAATAGGCAAATGAAGTGAAAAATAATGATGTAATTATGTTTTGATAAAAAAAAAAAATTGTGTTAAGCTAATCCTTGGAATTGCAATTCAGTAAATTACTCTTTTTTGTCATTCAACATCCTGTGGGCATGACCAGTTCTATTCAAATTCCAACTCACAAATTTGAAAAGGAGCCAGTTCTGAATTTTGCCCTAGCCTGAATGACACAGTTTCATGTCCAACATCTATATCATCCGCTGTAATGTGACTCAGAGTGTGTGTCTCACAGAGATGAGTCCCCTTGCCCTGAGGCACCTCTTTACCGTAACTCATCTTTGCACATTGCCCTACTAACTGGATTATTCTGTAATTTGTTTCATCATGCCTGCTAAATGAAGGGCAAATAGAGGTTGGAGAACACTTAATCGGTAAATCTAACTGGGAAAGCAAGATCTTTCATTAGCTTGGCCACCAGCACATGAGCACAGGAGGAGCTATTTGCCTAAACAACCCATAAACAAATAAACAACTGAGAAATTATTTACTGGATTTCATCAGTCATGACATGTTGATATGCGTTTCAGTTCAATGCTCTTGCATGGGAAAATATGAATACGAATGCAAAGTCTTTTATAGGCAGTTTACATGAATTATAGATGATCTACATTTCATGACACCTATAAACAGTATAATGTTATATTGTCTGAAAAATACCCTCCCTGAGAGATTTCTTTTAGTATTACATGGCAGATCTCATATTGTCAACGGGATAATCGCCAATGCTTCTGTGTCCTTGTTATCACCTCTCAGTCTCCTTGATGGCTCTATTTCCCTTCTTAGCAGATGAAGAAATCCATCTTTCCACATCCCAATTGTCAGCGACAAAAGGCACCTGATGATTTCTGCCTCTCTGAGGGCTGTATAATAGATTAGTATACTACTAGGAGGAAACATGTCACAGCTCAAACCTCAATGTTTTATTTAGACATCTGGATGATTCTAGCGATATCTCTATCGATTAATGACCCCAGAGACTTAAAAACGACCGTCCCTGTCCCATTTCTCACCACAGTATTGCCAGAAGGCCAATGTGAAATGTCAAGTGCTTTCATTATAATCTTCCTCCAAAAGTCAGACGACATGTTGAGGGAAGATAATGTGACTTCTCCAGCAGAGAAAAGCGTCGGTGAAGCAGATCTTGCACTGGATAAGACATTCAAATCTTTTTTTTTTCTTCTACAGCTTGCCTAGCTTTTTCTATGCAACAATTTGATTGATTTGACTCCATGTTACATTAATTTATTCATAGTTATGAAACAGTGTGTGGATGAACAACATTAGTTTCAGATCTGCCAATCAGTTGGGAATACGACCTTCAGAGCAGTTCTTGAGCTGCTGCTGATTACTAACTGCAGTACATATGCAGCTTAATTTGTAATATGCTGCCATCCATAATCTTCAAGTACATTTAGTTCAAAAAAGTTTCTTAAAAGAATAGTTCACCCTAAAATACATTATAATATACATATGTATTCATTATATATTCTTTTGTTTTTTTCTTCTTCTGTGGAATCTTGGTTAACAATCTTAACCATGTATTTCAAGCTCTTTTTCACGAGTTCACACTTACATATAATTTATGGAGAGTAGTTTAAATGCGTATTTGGCGTGCTGTCCGGGGGGAGGGCTTCGAGCTCGGAATTTGGCCCGAACCCAAAGTACCCCCTGTGTATGTAAGTGGTTGATGAATAAAAGTGTGGAGAAGGGGTGGTGGAGGGTTGCTGGAAAATTGTCAATGAACAGAGGTAAGACTGCTGCGTGTATATATACCTCTTATTGATGATTAGCTGATTGCTCTCCACCTGTGTCAATTATCTGAACGTGCTCCTCCCGAACTTTGTTTATAAAACATTGTTTCACGAGTTCACACTTACATATAATTTATGGATAGTAGTTTAAATGCGTATTTGGCGTGCTGTCCGGGGGGAGGGCTTCGAGCTCGGAATTTGGCCCGAACCCAAAGTACCCCCCAAAAATGCTAAAAGCATAGGACAGCCGCCTGGCTAAATACCCCCCAAGAAGTGCCGAGCTTGGCGGGCTGGCATTCATGAAGGGGCCTGATTGCTTGACCGTTCTGCGTGGAAACTTTCCACTCTTTCGTACTGCGTGGAAACTTTCCACTCTTTCGTACTGCCTGGAAACTTTCCACTCTTTCGTACTGCCTGGAAACTTTCCACTCTTTCGTACTGCGTGGAAACTTTCCACTCTTTCGTACTGCGTGGAAACTTTCCACTCTTTCGTACTGCGTGGAAACTTTCCACTCTTTCGTACTGCGTGGAAACTTTCCACTCTTTCATACTGCGTGGAAACTTTCCACTCTTTCATACTGCGTGGAAACTTTCCACTCTTTCATACTGCGTGGAAACTTTCCACTCTTTCATACTGCGTGGAAACGTTCCACTCTTTCGTACTGCGTGGAAACTTTCCACTCTTTCGTTCTGCGTGGAACTTCCACTCTTTCGTACTGCGTAGAACTTCCACTCTTTCGTACTGCGTGGAACTTCCACTCTTTCGTACTGTGTGGAAACTTTCCACTCTTTCATACTGCGTGGAACTTCCACTTTCATACTGCGTGGAAACTTTCCACTCTTTCATACTGCGTGGAACTTCCACTCTTTCAGGCTATAGGGAACTTCCCGCTGTACTGCGTCCATGGAAACTTTCCATTTCTTACTGGAACCTGAGAACACAAAAGAGAGAGAGAACAGCAACACAACAAAAAATAAGAGTGTTTGGTCGGGAGATTCTCAGTGTGTACTAGTCAATAAGGGTTTGGTGGGCTATTTTGATGTGGAACCGATTGGTCCTGATATAGCTTTGGAAAGCGTCGGAGGACAATCTCCCGAGAGCTTGGATCTGCTATTGGGAGAGGCCTTTTTTGAGCTGCTGAGGTTGCTGCCCCAATACGGAAGGAGTGGATTGAAAAGTTCTTTGCTGGGACCCCTGATGGTTGGAGAACCGATTTGAGGTGTTTCTGGAACCAAAAGCGTTTGGTAGGTTTGTTAGATTCATCTGAACCTGGGGTTCCAGGGGAGAACTTCTCCATTGAAATTAAGCCAGAACTGACTGATCAGTCACCTTGCCTTTATTTATAGCACTTTTTACGATGCCAATTGGTTCAAAGCAGCTTCACAGTGTTAACAGGAAAATAATGCAGAATTTGATTCTGACTGGGTCTGACACCGCAGGGGTGACGGAGGAGCTCGACAGGGTTCACCATTTCTGGGGGACACAACTGGAGAAGATAAACGCACGTATCCGGCCATAGGCGGGAGTGGCGTAGCAAGCCGACACAGGAACGGGTACTTCGCGTCTACCGGCCGTTGGAGGCGAGTACATGGGAAGAAACCGGTTCCACACGGAGGCTATAAAATTTAGCGAACGTGTTAGGTCTCGCCCAGCCCGCAGCTCTACAGATGTCTGTCAGCGAGGCACCTTGAGCCAGCGCCCAGGAGGAAGCAACACTTCTTGTGGAGTGCGCTCACAACCCGAACAGGCAAGGCACGTCTTGCGATTGGTACACTAAGACGATAGCATCCACTATCCAGTGGGCTAACCTCTGCTTGGAGACAGCCTTTCCCTTCTGCTGGCCTCCGTAACAGACGAAGAGCTGCTCTGAGGTCCTAAAGCTTTGTGTCCGGTCAACGTAAGCGCGAAGAGCGTGGACGGGACATAACAAAGCCAGGGCTGGGTCTGCCTCCTTCGGGGGCAGCGCTTGCAGGTTCACCACCTGATCCCGAAAGGGAGTGGTAGGAACCTTGGGCACGTATCCGGGCCGGGGTCTCAGGATGACGTGAGTTTTTCTGGGCCCGAATTCCATGCACGATTCGTTGACCGAAAATGCATGCAGGTCCCCCACCCTCTTGATTGAGGCCAATGCAGTCAGGAGTACCGTCTTCATAGACAGGATTTTTAACTCAACGGACTGCAAAGGCTCAAAAGGAGGACCCTGAAGTGCTCTGAGCACTAGGGCTAAGTTCAAAGAGGGTAACGAGATAGAACGAGGAGGATTTAGTCTCCTCGCACCTCTGAGGAACCTGACGATTAAGTCGTGCTTCCCTAAGGACTTACCTTCAACTACATCGTGATACGCTGCTATTGCTGCGACGTACACTTTCAGGGTGGAGGGAGACAGCCTTCACTGCAACCCATCTTGTACGAAAGAAAGCATAACATTAATTGAACACTTCCGGGGGTCTTCGCGGCGAGAAGAACACCAATCAACGAACAGGTTCCACTTCAAAGCATAGAGGCGCCTCGTAGAGGGGGCTCTAGCCGAAGTGATGGTGTCTACCACTGCTACAGTGGTAAAATATTTTTTTTTCTTATGTTTATGCCAGTAATAAACTGGAGAAGTTTCACAGTGATATCTTGTAATTTAAAAAGAATCCCTATTCACCTGTAGTGTCTCGCCTTAATGTAAAGTGTTACTAAAGACTTCAATATTTTATATTTTTGATATTGCTCTACTGCACTCCATTACTCACTGCTCTGTTTGTTGTTAGCATGACAGAAAGTTTTAAAAGTCGTTGTGGCGAGCAGCGAGGTCGAGGGACCGTGAGGACGGGACGAGGCGGCGCTCATCAGAGAGGATGAGCGCCAGCTGCGAGCCGCAGCGATCTCGGCCCTCGCGGAGGAGTGAGGGAGTATAAAGGAGGAGCGACGACAGTGAGGGACGAGAGAGGACCAGGCCTGGATTTTGTGTTGTGTTTTATTTTTAGTTATGTTATGTGTTGCTGCAGTCGTCCGTGAGGGGCTGCAGATTTTTATTTTCATTTTGTGTTTGTGTGTAGGCGGCAGTCGACCGCGAGGGGCTGCCGCCACCATTTTATTTTATATTAAACTTGTTTAATGTTCTCCGGTTCCCGCCTCCTTCCCGTACAAACAAGCTTTACTACAGTCGTCTAACAGCACTTGTCGATGTCAAAATGTTTGAGATGACCAATCAAATCAAAGAAGGCAAGGCTTACTGTTCACAGAAGACGAGTGTGAATTCAACATGTCGTTTTAATGTGTGGTAAGTTGCAAGTAGATTTTTGACAACTCTTTTTCAACATAAATGTTCAACGACCGACAGTAATATCCAGATGTAAAATTCTCAACTTTTTTTTCATGAAATTTCACCATTTTATAATGAAAATTCGCCATCATTTACATGACTCGTGTAATTAATAATGGAATGCGGCGAGACAAGAAAAGTTTTTGACATATTAGTAGAGCTTAGATCAGGCTCAAAAAAATCAAGCCTGACCCTACCCGAGCCAGTGCATGTTGTGTCCGAGCCCGGCCCAGCCCGGCATATTAACTGTAATCATGAGCCCAAGCCCGATTTATAGCTGACCATTTTTTAATACGTGTGCGTTCTGATGAGAACAAGCCTCTGATGAGCGAAGCGGACCGGCGTGACGCTCAGCTCAATAATCCGCTCTATGCCAGCGCTCCACTCATGAATCCTCACCGGTAAAATGACGTTCACTCAAATCCCGCTCAGACATGACATTTTTCTGTACTGTAGCAGCCTACTATACTTGCTGTAGCCATTAAACAATGTATTTTGTTTCATATTTATTATAATATTAATATAATATTAAATATTATAATGTTATTTTTAAATTTCATCTGATTATGAAAAGTGCAAAGATGCGAGTGGGTCAGAAATGATTTTGGTGCTTATTATATTTTGTTTAATATTAAGTTTTGTTTTTGTAGAAAGCTTTTCTTTAAAGTGAATTTCATTTTGTATAAATTGTATCTTAATTTTAATCAAGGTTTTGTCAGCCAATTGCCTGGATTTAATAAATAAGAGCAAATAGACTCGTGACATGAAGGTGCCAGAGTGATCACTTTCATTGCACATGAACTGGAGCGCGTCTCATAAATAAACCGAAACTCAGCAGGCTACTTGCCGTACAGACATGAGAAATATGTTTATAGAAAGCTTGAAATTTCCACTTTTAAATGAAACAATTTGAAACGAAAAGAAATAAGCTAGTTAAGCAATGCACACTGTTCACACGAGCAGCTCATGACTGGCGGTTCTGTTCAGAATACTGCAGTTCATCGCTGCATGTGCTGTGAGTTTAACACACATTTTTAGACTAATCCTGACTTGTGCAACTTTTTACACCTTTGTTTCTTAGTTGTAGTATTAGTTATTACTTTACTAAAAAATATATATATATTATTTCTGATTATGGCATAGCTTTCTGCCCACCCAATTAGGCTAATAAAGTAATGATTAAAAAAACTCAAATGCTTGATCAAGGGCCCGGCCTGAGGATAGTGCCGGGAAATATCAGCCCCAAGTTCGGGCTCAGGCAGAGAATTTAAACTCTACCTATTAGACATACGAATAAGAGTGAATGTGTACAAATTTAAAAATAACATATTTGCAAAGAGTTTAAATTGATTACTTCATAAGTACAATAGACCTTGACTCGAATGTATGTGTTTCAATGGCAACACTATCAATGCCGAAATGAATCTGCAGTAGTCAGGTTGTACAAGTAAGAGCTCTGTAAGTTGTTTATGTTCATTATTATTGTAATATTATGTGCTTTGAGACATGAGATAGTGTCTCTTGTGACACTCTTGTTTGCCCCTTGCTGTACGTGTTCATGTGTTTTGAAGGAGGCGTGGCTTTGGACATGGGTGGGTGGGATCTTATGCTTTCAGAGCTAACTCGCTTTTGCTAACCTCTCCCAAAATGGCCTACCCTACCTTTAAGTTCTTCATCTTGTTTTCATCATAGTTATATTTATTTAATTCAGCTTTATTTCAATGAGCAATTTGTGTTTAAAATAACAACACTAAGAAAACCATGACAGTTTGGAATATGAGCTTGAGTTAGCAATGCAATTTTCACCTTTTAGACTAAACAATTTCTTTAGTCTGACATCCTTTGCCTCCTCACTTCTTTTTTTTTCTTCTTCACACAACCATTGAGTGACTTATATATTGCCACTCGTTGGCATCTCTCTTAGTTCCATATGTTCCATCATTTTGCATACTTTCTGTCTGTGTTAACTGTCTGAACTCTGACTAAATGACACTTTGAACAGTTGTTAAATTTGTTTCTTGTGGGTGTTTCAGTATGTAAAATCAAGCATATAGCGTCAGTTCTGGCAGGTAACGTTAGTCAAGCTTGCATCAGCTGACTGTCAGCTGATCACGTCTACCTATAGGAATACGACATCTATCACAGCATACATATACAGTATTAGCAGCAGCTATCGCATTTCTCCTTACCCTCCTCCACCCGCAGCTCCTCCTCTTGTCCAGTCAGGATTTGGTATTCTAATTCCCCTTGAATCAGACTAAATTCCTGAATTATTTTGTACATTTAATATCGACATTAAAGGGTTAGTTCACCCAAAATTGAAAATTCTGTCAGTAATTACTCACCCTCATGTTGTTCCAACCATGTAAGACCTTCGTTCATCTTCGGAACATAATTTAGTATATTTTTGATGAAATCTGAGAGCTGTCTCACTCCTCCATAGGCTTTCAGAGGGAATGAAACTTGAAGGCCCAGAATAGTAAGTAAAAACGTCATTTAAGGAGTCCAAATGACTACAGTGGCTCTGTATTAAGTCTATCATGCGACGAAAATACTTTTTGAGCGGAAAAACAACAAAAATAACGACTTTATCCCACTATTATTGTTGTTCAATTTGAGCCTCTGACGAGAGTTCGTGGGAGTGCCACGACGCATGCGCGAGAACTGAGATTAGTACACTCTTAAAACAAATGTGTTGAAAACAACACAACATGTGGTGTTTTCAACACATGTTCTGAGTGTGCTCAGGGACAACACATGTTGTGTTAAATACAACACAGAAGATGTGTAGTGAAAATACACACACAAATGTGTTACTTTAGTAAACACATTAATGTGTACTTTTTGTACACATCTGACACAACTGTGTGTTATAGATGTATTTATTGTATTTATGTATATATTTTACTATAAAATATTGAAAAAGCTAGATTAGAATACAATATGTACACTTATGAAATCACACTGAAGCATTGAATACTAGTTCACATACTGTTTATTTAGCATTTTTACTGGTTTTAACATGTAATTAACTGTAAAAAAAAGTACTGTTAATAGAAAAATAAGCATTTCAAAACAATCATCAGAAACCAGCTGCGGCTGAGTTGACTTTGGAGATTTGTATGCCTTCTATAAGCAAAGACGTCACACTGTCGACAGCCTACAGAAATGAAAAAATGAAAAGCATCAGAAAATGTTGTTGCATGCAACATTGCAACTTTATTAAAAGCTAACACAATGCATGTTAAATGTATTCATCCCGTCATCAATAAAAGTTTCAATAACTTAGTGACAAGCCAGGTGGCAAAAAGTGGCGCGTTTTTTTAACTAAGTTACACAACACTCGTCGCCACAACGTCGTTTAAACTACCGCATAGTATTTGGTAAAATGACTATTACGAGTTCAAACTTAAGGTGCATATTAACCGTTAAGTTTTTTTTTTTTTTTTACAATAAATACCAAGATTAAACACCTTTGCAAAACGTGAGAGCTCGCTGGCTTATAGACGTTTAACACACTAAACATCCGGCTACGGAACATCAAAACTGCATAACAACGGTCAAAACAAACAAACTATGTTTCCTGGACAATTGACACCAATCTTTCTCATGTTAGGCGGAGAAATATTTACTATTTTACACGTTTATTTAAATTCACTCACCTGAGGCAGACAGACGCACTGACGGCTGGCCAAAGATTCGGTTGGAAAAGAACGCCACTGCGCAGGCGCAGAAAGGATATTCCCGTAGCACCAACAGTTGTTTCTCCCCAGCGAGTTAAAATGCTTTATTCACATTTGCAACATGACAAATGAGTCCAATTGTAAAAGTTGTCACAGCCTGTTGAATATTTGCAACAGAAAATATGCCTTTTATATAAACATGTACTACTAAATGTTTTACACAGTAATTGTGTAAACAGTTGAACACAATATTTACACATCATGTGTCTGTAGTAACACAACATGTGTTATGAATCCTTTTACACATATTTTGTGTTCATTTTTAACACATCATTTTTAAGAGTGTAGTAGTAGAAGAAGAACGCCGTAATCTCAGAAAATACTTTTTGAGCGGAAAAACAACAAAAATAACGACTTTATCCCACTATTATTGTTGTTCAATTTGAGCCTGAGATTACGGCGTTCTTCTTCTACTACTACTAATCTCAGTTCTCGCGCATGCGTCGTGGCACTCCCGCAAACTCTCGTCAGAGGCTCAAATTGAACAACAATAATAGTGGGATAAAGTCGTTATTTTTGTTGTTTTTCCGCTCAAAAAGTATTTTTGTCGCATGATAGACTTAATACAGAGCCACTGTAGTCATTTGGACTCCTTAAATGACGTTTTTACTTACTATTCTGGGCCATCAAGTTTCATTCCCTCTGAAAGCCTATGGAGGAGTGAGACAGCTCTCAGATTTCATCAAAAATATACTAAATTATGTTCCGAAGATGAACGAAGGTCTTACATGGTTGGAACAACATGAGGGTGAGTAATTATTGACTTTATTTTCAATTTTGGGTGAACTAACCCTTTAATGATATCTGCATACATTATGTTGGTTCTGCGCAGGGAGTTCTTGCCCAGAACAGAACCATACCGGCAATCCAAACTATATGCTAATAGTCAATCAATCATCTTTGACGATAGTGGTCCTGACAGAAATATGATTTGGCCTGTCTTCTCTGTGACGTGCACCACACGGTGAGCCATAGGGGGAAAAAGTTTCCAAATTTGCTTCTAAATCCCAAATGTCAAAAGTGAAGTCAATATCTTTAGGGGAGATGGAGCGTAAAAGCTTAAAACTAAAACACTCCATTCACACCCATGTCTTCCTGCAGGACACTACTGTGAGGCTGAAGTAAATGAGTGCGATTCCAGTCCCTGTCAGCACCAGGGAACATGCACTGACTTTGTTGGATACTACAACTGCGCCTGTCTTTCAGGTATGAGTTTCTCTTACTCGTGAGAATGAGCTTTTTTTTTGTGTCTGTGCCACAAATCCCCACCGTGCCAGCACCAGTGGCTCTGACTGACAGCTGAACAAATCACTCCCGTTCTCACACTGCCAAAGCTCATTAGTACTGCAGAATTGTGTCAATATTGTGTTATGAAATGCTCTTCTCTTTTGAGGCCACCGCATTGATATGGTTTCCTCCCGTAATTGTTGGTTCTGCTCACTCTTTCTGAGGCATGATTTGCATTCACTGATGCAACCTGATGGCTCACCCTAGAGATTGGCAACTCAGTGGCGGGGTTACAAGCATGCTTCTCTGCCAGCTGCTCCCTTCCGCTCGATGAGTAGAAGACCCAGAGTCCCAAACGCCCCCTCCCTAAACCTGCCCACGCATGCTCGCCGCTCCAAGAAAGACATGCAAAACAGAGAATCATTTGAAGGACTTCCTCATAAAAGGACTAAAGGACTTTTCTTTTCTAATAAATAAAAACTTGACAAGGCCATTGTGAAATTGTGTGACATAATGTAATTTAAGTGTGGGAAATTGTTGTAAATGTAAAATATGTAAGGTATAGTTCACCCAAAAATGCAAATTATGCCATGCCATTCCAAACCTCAAACCTAGTTGATGTCTCTAATCGACCATAGTCGACCATCCTGCCCCATCCTTAATTTTCAGAAGTGTGATCTTCCTGCTTAAGCCTCGATATTAATGTATTTTGAAATTATTGGTTTTCATTATGTAAACCAAATGCAAGCAAGCAAGTTTTTTTTTTTTCTCTCTCTCTCACTCGAAAAGCCCTTGAACAAACTAGCCTGGCCTCTTTCTGACCTTTACAATTTTGTTATTTTCACTTGTACTGACTGGATTTTAGGCTTTGAATAAGCTTTCAAAAATTGATTGCCGTTTTCTTTTTCTTTCTTTTTCCAAGAAACAAAGGGATCGGGTGAAGAAATTTGATTTCCAGCTTGCATCACGTTCATTGATTGACCTTATTGATTGAGGCACAATGACACAACGAATATGTGCAGTGCGTTCTCAAAGGCATTAACAAGAGCGGAGGCGTTTCAATCTTGTTTAATCTTTTAAATTCTAGTTTTGCACAAGATTTCCTTTGGTTCCCAATCAAGGAGGCAAGCATGGTAAAGGCTAAGCAATTCTTCAAATTGTTTTGCGTTCCTCACCTCCCTTTGCAGGATACACTGGGATTGACTGTGAGATTGACATAAATTCCTGCACATTTTCCAATGTCACCTGTCCTCCTGGAACATTCTGTGTGGATTTGCCAGGTGACCAGCTCCATGCATGTCACACTCAGTGCCCTCGCAATCTACAGGTAGGTCAGAATTGGACAGCGCCTTCTAGTCCCTCTTAATTCAAATCATTTCCATTGCAATGTTCTGAACTATTACTGTAAATTAGGAAATGTGATTTTATGCGCATTAACATTCTTACAATAATTCCAAAAAAGAAACAATAAATAAAATAAAAAAACAAACTGGACTGTCTCATGTTCAAATTCATAGATAAAATCTAGTGATGGGAAGTTAAAAAAAATACAGACGTTTACAGGTATTAAACCAGTTTTTTGTAATTAAAAGACTACACATGTAAAAAAATAAGGTATCCATCATTTACTGATAAACTGAAAAGTTCCAATGTCTCTGATCTGTCTTTAAAAATTAAATGAACGTTTGACAAAATGCATGCATTAATTGGTTAAACTTCAATATCATATAATATCAGCTGTTGTAACAATAAACTCAAACTTAGTTGGTTTTCATGCTGCAAAAGATAGCCACTAATCAGAAATTCGCAAATCAAACCATGATGACATAAGTGGTGACAAGGCTTGCACGGAATTGAAAATGACCAATTGATTTTGGGCAAATGATTTCACCAACGAAACTCCAAGTCAACTAAACTATTTTACCAGAGTTACAGACAAACAAACAAACAAATAAAAAAAGCTTGAGTCAGATCCAGTATTAACAGTTGTTAAGGCATATGCACTTTTTTTTGTGCATGCACTCATTTAAAATGCCACCCTCTTCCAGTTCCTTTAAAGCACATGAAAAGAGCAGGTTAAAAAAATAATGTTTTTAGCACACCATATTCTTTTGAAGATGCATGACGCTGTTTGCATGCTTTGTCTCTGAACTATACCAAAGGCAAATTGCATGTCCCTTTTGAACATGCTTGATCATTCAGATTTGTTTTACTTGTGTTGATAATCACCAACGTAAATTGCAATTAAAATGCATTAGCTTTCCTTCATTAACCAGCATGTTTTATTTAACATTGGGACTAAGCAATCCTGTTTACAAAAGACCAGAATTACCTTTACACACGTATTTAAATGAAGGATTGTTCTGGAATAATGGTTGATTTTCATTTTGACAGCCATGTGCCAATGGAGGACATTGTGTTCTTTACAACATCACCAGTTACGGTTGTGTTTGTGCACCTGGATGGACTGGGCCGACCTGCTTGGTCAACATTAATGAGTGTGTCCAGCACAGGTGTTATAACAGAGCCACCTGCGTGGATGAGGTTGGTGGGTACAGGTGAGTCTGGGTGAGAAGGTTTTTATATATATATATATATATATATATATATTGGTTTGCTTAGAATACAGCAAATTACTTGCTTAGAAAGTAAGTGGATTCAAATAGGATTCTGTTTAGTTAATGCAAAGGTGGTCATATATAATGCAAACAAAATGGGCAGTAAAAACGGATTGTACGGTGTTCATTTTAGGACATCTTCAGACCCCAGTCATATAATGAAAAGGCGTCATGTCTCAGACTAAAAGGCTTCATTCATTAGACAAAACGGCATCGCACCTCAGACTGAAAGGCTTCAGGTCTCAGGAAAAACATCCTCAGGTGTCAGATCTCGTACAATTAGGCATCGGACGAAAAAGTCTCAGACTAAAAGGCATCGGATGAAAAAGTCTCAGACTAAAAGGCATCGAATGAAAAAGTCTCAGACTAAAAGGCATCGGACGAAAAAGTCTCCGACTTAAAGGCATCAGACGAAAAGGAGTAAGACTAAAAGGCATCGGACGAAAAGGAGTCAGACTAAAAGGCATCGGACGAAAAAGTCTCCGACTAAAAGGTATCGGACGAAAAAGTCTCAGACTAAAAGTCATCGGACGAAAAGGAGTCAGACTAAAAGGCATCGGACGAAAAAGAGTCAGACTAAAAGGCATCGGACGAAAAGGAGTCAGACTAAAAGGCATCGGACGAAAAGGAGTCAGACTAAAAGGCATTGGACGAAAAGTCTCAGACTAAAAGGTATTGGACGAAAAAGTCTCAGACTAAAAGGCATCGGACGAAAAAGTCTCAGACTAGAAGGCATTGGACGAAAAGGAGTCAGACTAAAAGGCATTGGACGAAAAGGAGTAAGACTAAAAGGCATCGGATGAAAAGGAGTCAGACTAAAAGGCATCGGACGAACAAGTCTCAGACTAAAAGGCATCGGACGAAAAAGTCTCAGACTAAAAGGTATCGGACGAAAAGGAGTCAGACTAAAAGGCATCGGACGAAAAGGAGTCAGACTAAAAGGCATCGGACGAAAAGGAGTCAGACTAAAAGGCATCGGACGAAAAAGAGTCAGACTAAAAGGCATCGGACGAAAAGGAGTCAGACTAAAAGGCATCGGACAAAAAGGAGTCAGACTAAAAGGCATCGGACGAAAAGGAGTCAGACCAAAAGGTATTGGACGAAAAAGTCTCAGACTAAAAGGCATCGGACGAAAAAGTCTCAGACTAGAAGGCATTGGATGAAAAGGAGTCAGACTAAAAGGCATTGGATGAAAAGGAGTCAGACTAAAAGGCATTGGACGAAAAGGAGTAAGACTAAAAGGCATCGGATGAAAAGGAGTCAGACTAAAAGGCATCGGACGAACAAGTCTCAGACTATAAGGCATCGGACAAAAAAGTCTCAGACTAAAAGGTATCGGATGAAAAAGTCTCAGACTAGAAGGCATCGGACGAAAAAGTCTCAGACTAAAAGGCATCGGACGAAAAGGAGTCAGACTAAAAGGCATCGGACGAAAAGGAGTCAGACTAAAAGGCATCGGACGAAAAGGAGTCAGACTAAAAGGCATCGGACGAAAAGGAGTCAGACTAAAAGGCATCGGATGAAAAGGAGTCAGACTAAAAGGCATCGGACGAACAAGTCTCAGACTAAAAGGCATCGGACGAAAAAGTCTCAGACTAAAAGGTATCGGATGAAAAAGTCTCAGACTAGAAGGCATCGGACGAAAAAGTCTCAGACTAAAAGGCATCGGACGAAAAGGAGTCAGACTAAAAGGCATCGGACGAAAAGGAGTCAGACTAAAAGGCATCGGACGAAAAGGAGTCAGACTAAAAGGCATCGGACGAAAAGGAGTCAGACTAAAAGGCATTGGACGAAAAAGTCTCAGACTAAAAGGCATCGGACGAAATGGACTCAGAACAAATGTTTCGAATTGCACCGCCTCAATATGATGTCACACACACGCGGTTTTATACTGCTGAGATTATTTTGTAAATTTGTATTATTCGCTAGTTTTATTTTCACATTTAAAACGTTAGCTAAATAATAACACATTATGATAGGCTACTCATTTTATGCATATAATCCCTTGCAAAAGCAATGCGCTTTGTGTGCTAATTGTTATTCAAGCATAATAAAAAGCAGATAGAGAGAGAGAGACCGGGAGAGACCTAAAGTAAACTGTACTTGATATTGCATTCTTAGTTTTAATGTTATGCCTTCACTGTGCAGCAGAAATTAAGGAGTTTCCCCGGTAACCTCTGTACACAAATCAGTGCTGCGCTTATAACAACACAGTCTCGAAAGGTTTCTTTCTTTGCCTTCACCATGGTTTGCCAATAAGTGAGCTAGTTGCAATGTGTTATTATTTAGCTAATGTTTTAAATGTGAAAATAAAACTAGCGAATCATACAAATTTACAAAATAATCTCAGCAGTATAAAACCATGTGTATGTGACATCATATTGAGGTGGTGCAATTCGAAACATTCGTTCTGAGTGCATTTCGTCCGATTGATGCCTTTTATGTCTGAGTCCGTTTTGTCCGATGCCTTTTAGTCTGAGACTTTTTCATCCGATGCCTTTTAGTCTGACTCCTTTTCGTCCGATGCCTTTAAGCCTGAGACCTTTTCGTCCGATGCCTAATTGTACGAGACCTGACACCTGAGGATGTTTTTCCTGAGACCTGAAGCCTTTCAGTCTGAGGCGCGATGCCGTTTTGTCTAATGAATGAAGCCTTTTAGTCTGAGGCATGATGCCTTTTCATCATATGACTGAAGTCTGAGGATGTCCTAAAATGAACACCATAGGATTGTTTACCCCAGAATAAAAAAGCTGTAATTTTTTACTCATCCTCATGTTGTGGCAAACTTGTATGTTTTGTTTCTCGACTGAACAAAAACTTAAAGAACTAAAGATTTTTTTCCCCTTAAACTGACAGTTTGTATTGACTACTGTCAGGCTACAAAAAAAGACACTATTGCACACCCTAAATGGACACTCAAAAATTATTTCATATGACACAGCATAAGGGTTCAGAAATTACATGAGGGTGAGTAAATGACAAAGTTTTAATTTTAGGATTAATTATAGCATGTTGTTGTCCTAATGTGGTGCTTTTTTTTCTCCAAAAGAGTGATAGAGATGGATTTATCCATTTTAAACAGGATGCTTCTCTTAGCAGTATAGAATTAAAATTGATATTCTGTTCAGGTTCAGCAGCTGTTTGCTTCTCATTCTAGAATTAAACCACCCATAGCTGCAAAAACAAATAGCATGTTCCTGTGATAGAAAGCAAAGCAAATTACATCGTCCTCCCCCATGACTCAGCCATTTATTTTCATACTGTGTCCGGCTGTTTTGCTTGTGATTCCATTTAAGAGATACTGTTTTATGCATTCCAAGTTGCCTTTGTGGTCACGGATACACTGGAGTTCACTGCGAACTTGACATTGACTTCTGCTCTGGGCATCAGTGTTCAGAACACGCCGTCTGTCTGGACCAACAGCACAACTACACCTGTCACTGCATGCTGGGATATGAGGGAACGTTCTGTGAGCTTGAGACAGATGAATGCAAGAGTGCACCCTGTGCCAACAGTGCCACTTGCATTGATCTGGTGGCAGGATACCAATGCCTGTGTGCTCCAGGATTTAAGGGTAAGCTAAATGTTTTACTCAGTGGCCACTGACAGTCTTTGGCCCTTTGTTAGGCATTGACTTTCAATAGTAACATTGAACTCCGGGTTAGTTCACCCAAAAATGAAAACTCTGTCATTAATTCCTCACCCTCATGTCGTTCCAAACCCGTAAGACCTTCGTTCATCTTCGGAACAGTTTGCACTGCGTCAATAAAGTTGTTATTTTTGTTTGTTTTTTGCGCACAAAAAGTATACTTGTCGCTTCATAAAATTAAGGTTGAACCAGTGGAGTCACATGGATGATTTTTACAATCTTTTTACTACCTTTCTGGGCATTGAAAGTGTTATTTACGTTGCTGGACAGAGAACTCTCAGATTTAATAAAACAAATCTTAATTCATGTTCTGAAGATGAACGATTAATTTTTGGGTGAACTAACCTTTTAAGATTAAAAGAAAATGTGGCAAGTAATCATGATTTGTTATTTGAAAAAATCTAAATTATTTTTTTTAATTATAATAATTAATTTAATTATATTTAAATGTATATGAAGGTTATACACTAGACTTTATTCATTCAACTTTTCTTTTTCCAATTCTCAATGAATAAAATGTTCCTGTGGTCGTCCTTCTTTTGTTTTTCTCATCATTATAGAAGTAAAATATGTTTCAAACGGTAATTCATATTGACTTCAAAAAAATTACACAATTACAAGTATAACATGATATGAGACAGGTTTCTTGTCTGTGTTAATGTCCACCATGCAGGTCGAACATGCTCCGAGAATATGAATGAGTGCTGGTCCAGACCCTGCCTTAATGGTGGCACCTGCATTGATCTGATCAATTACTACATGTGTATCTGTCCACTCGGTAAGTAAAGTCTTAGCACACTATTCCAAAACAACAAATACATCCTGAGCTGAGAGCAGTCAGCTGTGCTACACATGTATGATTTAAAGAACTTGATATATAGTACACATTATGTTGAAAAATATATGTTCTTGGGAAGGACCCACAGGTCCATGTAGGTAATTATCTAGACATTTGACCATCTAGACTTTAGTGAAGATCTTATCTCCACAGCTCACATGCATCTGTAGATGTGAAGCTTTATTGGGTCCCAAGAAAAATGTCTTGTGTGACTCATGCTCCCTGTTTTCAAGATAATATACCAGCCCAAGGGGAAGAGAATCCATCAGTGTAAATTTTCTAGTGTTTATTAAAACGGTCTCTCTTTAATTCTCTCAAACATGATGGTGACAGAAAACAGACCTCCATCTTGTCAGGGCAGGTCTCATTAGAGGGCACGGTTCTTACGGGAGATGGTGTGGTGTTGGAGGATGTGATCAGGTTAGAACCTTAAAAATTCATTTAGATTTCGAAAATTCAACATTCGAGATTGAATCTTAAAATAATAAGTGATGGGAAGCCATTTTCGAAGGCCTGTTCTCAGGAAACAATGCCTGAAAATCTCACCATTTCATTTAAAGGGTTGCAGGTTTCTTTCCAGAAATCATATTTCCCCATCCCAGGAGTACCAACTACGAAGGCTGCAACTGCCATAGACACTTATATACAGTATAGTGGCCAAAGGTTATGTGCAGCCTAGGAAAATTCACCCCTTTCTTAAAAAAAAAGATTTTGTAAGCATATTGAGTATTTGTGCTTGGAGTCAATTGTTTGGTTATAGATTATGGTCCAACTCTCACTTTTAACTAGAGGTGGACAGTAGTGAAGTATTTTATCAGTATTTTAAAGTGTTAAGAGTGTTTTTCTTTGGAAAACTTTTACTTAATGCCACATAATGCCATACTTTTTACTGCACTACATTTTGTAAATAAAAGTTGTTTTTTATTTTACATAAAAATTTTGAACTTTCTTAATAGTACTCTTAGTTGAGTACTAGATTTCTAATGTAATTAAGTATTACATGTATTAATAAGTATTACATTAAATTTAGTGCAGTAAAAAGTACGACATCATGCTTTAGAATGTTGTGAAGTGAAAATGTACTTGAGCAGAGTAAAAAATGTTTTACTACTGTCCACCTCTGCTTTTAACTAACTAATAACTATGACTTTTGCCTAAAAAAAACTCCTAATTACTGCTAGTAACAGTTAGTAAGGTCGTTGTTAAGTTTGGGTATTGGGTAGGGCTGGGCAAGAAAATATTTTTTTTTTATTATTAATCGTTTTTTTAAAATGTGGTCGATTCAAAATCGATTCTCAAAGGCCAAGAATTGATTTTTTTTCCATATTTATTTCGTAAAAATTTAACATAAAATTAACGTAAATCTAATTACTACTCTCCACTAGATGTCACCCTCTTATTGGCCTTGCACGATGTTACAAAGGAGCGAGAGGTGCGCCTGTCATTCCTTCATTCAGTGCTTAAATGGCGCCTCACAAATGATAAATCAACAGTCAATAGAGTCAATAGTTCAAACCTAATAGCTTAGCCTATATTATAAACAGATTTCCTCAAATAAAAGTTTGGCGGTGAGATGACCGAGCGGCACGCCCCGCAAAGAAAGCACCCATTCCTGGTTACGACCTCGATCCTCGAAAGGCCTCGGCAGGCACTACGATCGACCCGACTACGTTTCGCCGGCGCGTTTCCGAGATATAGCCAGTTAAAGTTTCAACTGGTCTCGTTCGATCCATCCCCCCGATCACTATAAGTTTGAATGACGGCCGGCTAAATCGCAAGAAAAGCTTGTCCATTACTGAAAATTGCTGAAAATCATCCAATATCCTTTTTATGTTTTAGAATAAATATATGAAAATATCCATAAAAACAAAATTGTATTGTATTTAACATGATTGTATGCATTTGAAATTTAGAGATTGGTTCTGTTTTAGTGTACCCAAGTGTACCTAAAATAAAAAGAGTTTAATATACAGGTTTGTGGCTCTTAATTTCTTTTTAATTACCCACTTGTAAACTTGTTCACTGTTCTTTTTTTTATAAATATAGTATTTGTATTAAATCTATATTCATTCAGTTGAATCGAGAATCAAAAATCGAATCAAGAATCGAAATTGAATCGATTTGAGAGCTTGCGAATCGAAATCGAATCGAATTGGAACATCTGAATCGATACCCAGCCCTAGTATTGGGTAGGATCAAAGAATATGTCATGCAAAAGAGGACATTAATATGTGCTTTATAAGCGCTAATAAACAGTCAGTATTCTTAGTAATATGCATGCGAATAAGCAACTAGTTAATAGTGAGAATAGTGCATTTCTTTTTTTTGTAAATAGGAAAACCAATTTTAATTTACTATGTTTGCTACATAATTTAGTCAGATAATACCTTAACCAAGTTTCCCTCATATTTTGATGGTTTAATCCATATAATTACATAAATTCCATATAATCTATACCACTATAATGATGGTGAATGTGATCATGCTAATTAATTGGCTGCTACTGTGATAACAAAGCAATCTTATTGATTAGCATTTACATTTATTTTAAAATGTATTACATCTGCCAAATATTATATCAGTTAAATCGATGAAATAATAGAATATGACGATGATGATCTATTACATTGTGTGTGTGTTTTTTTATATTAGCAGTGAGTCATGGTAAGTCAAGTCAATATAACACAAATCATTGAAACATTTTTAGGAAAGAACAATGAATTACAAAACCGTGCAGCACAACACAATTTAGTAAGAACCTTAACTTGAATGCAGATTATAAAATGTGCCATACTCTCACTTACACATATTTTTCATCTCAGTCTCCCTGTCTGCTGGGCCGTTGATGTGCAACAGGTTGGGTGAACTGAGTGGGCTTTCTGGCAAAAATGGAGCTAGTTTTAGTCTCTGCATCCTCCTACAAAGCTGACAAGTATGCATATTGCATATCAGAAAATGACAGGAAATAAGTGCAGTCTCAATAATCCCTCAGCAAGTGTTTGAATCATAGCCCCCAGGAAAATAAAAGGATATTAGCTGCCACCCTGCTGCGGAAACGAATGATTTCTAGATAAGAGGTAGTCATGAGAGTATGGTGGTTTGATGACGTTATTTGGTGGTAAGAGTTACTCACAGTACCAAGAACAACTTCAGATTCACATAATGGCAGATTATATTTAAACCGAAATTGTCTGAAAGGACGCATGAGGAGTCTGTCCATGATGCTACAGTGTGATCATACCAAAGCGTCATTTTCTAAACCATTACTCTCAGCGTTTCCACATACATTTGAGAATAGCGGGAGATTTTGCCGTCTTATTCTTGAATGCACTATGTATAAAACATTGACTGACTCCCTGCTAGCCTGATGTCTTAAGTTTTTTTTCTTTCTTTCTGTTAAGCCTATTTGTGATTTAATTGTATAGGCCTATGTTTATAGCTTTATATATACTATTTGTGTTCTAAATAATTTTTGTGTCTCTCTACTATGAGTGCAGTGTGACATTTTATTACTGGCATCCTCTGTGAACTGCAATGTCAGGTCTTTCGTTTAATTATTTCACATCTATATTCTCTTGGCATACCGCTCGCCCCAGAGAGCGAACGTGTTCTCATTACCCTCACGGTTCAGAAAGCCAATAAATACAAATACTTGTTCTTATAATCCTTCAGCAGACCTGTATGTGTATGGAGCTATGCATGTAATTATATTTTAATGGGCTTTGTCATCCGGTGTGGATTAAAATATTGGTTTCTCAGAATACTGCCTCAATAGGTGAGCTGCTTGTCTGTGTCTACGTTCTGTTGCAAAATTCTGTTGCATTGAAAGTCACTGAAACATGTATTCTCTCTTATAGAGTAGTTAAATACCAAGGAAGTTAATCTTAATGGCAGATAGCGAATGTAGTAGTTTTTAAAATGCTTAATATGTCCGGTTTAATTATATTTTGTGTTTTATTCTGTCAGGAAATAACATAAATGTACCTTTTAGGGAACAATAGCCTGACACTCAAGACAGTACACTCAAAGGCACCCAGTGTACCCTTTAACATCAGTCTTAAAGGTATTTGTCATTACTTGCTTCATATATTTTTTAGATATGTTATATAATAATTTTTATATACACTAAGAAATTGCCTTAATGCCTCCTTGCTGAATAAAAGTAATAATCAAATGTGACCGTATAAAGACGCTTGATTTCTTACATACGATTTCTATTTGAAATAAATGCTCATGTCATCACACAAAAATTAAGAAGCAAATTGTATCGTCTCGGTTACGCATGTAACCCTCATTCCCTGAAGGAGGGAACAGAGACGTACGTCGGAACTGACCGACGAATTGAGATCTGTTTTCAGAGACCAATCTACTTCGAGTGTATAGAAACGAGCCAATGAACATTGGCTTGCGGTTGACGTCTCTGGACACCCAGAGACGACAGAGCAGGCTCTGTCCAGGGAAAGACACGGGGCTAGCCGAGTAGGGTAGCTAGTACCGTGGAAAATACACATATAGCCGTTAGGGGACCGCAACATATGGAACCCAGCCTACACACACGTGTTCCACAAGCATGCGGGTGCAGGCCTAGCGTCAGACTGTCCGCAACGTCTGACACCGCAGGGGTGACGGAGGAACTCACAGGGTTAGCCGTTTCCGGGGAACTCAACTGGAGAAAATAGACACACATATCCGGCCCAGAGGGCAGGAGTGGCATTGCAAGCCAACACTAGAATGGGTAATTAGCGCTACTGGCCACTGGGGGCAAGGATGCGGGAAGATACCGGCTCTACACGGAGGCTATAAAATCTAGCGAACATGTTAGGTGTCGCCCAGCCCGCAGCTCTACATATATCTGTCAGCGAGGCGCCTCGAGCCAGCGCCCAGGAGGAAGCAACACTCCTTGTAGAGTGCACTCGAAACCCGAACGGGCAAGGCACGTCTTGGGACTGGTAAGCCAAGACGATAGCATCCACTATCCAGTGGGCTAACCTCTGCTTGGAGACAGCCTTTCCCTTCTGCTGGCCTCCGTAACAGACGAAGAGCTGCTGTGAGGATCTGAAGCTCTGAGTCCGGTCAACGTAAACGCGGAGAGCGTGGACGGGACATAACAAAGCTAGGGCTGGGTCTGCCTCCTCCGAAGGCAGCACTTGTAGGTTCACCACCTGGTCCCGAAAGGGAGTGGTAGGAACCTTGGGCACATATCCAGGCCGGAGTCTCAGGACAACATAAGAGTTGGCCGGCCCGAATTCTAGACATGATTCATCGACCGAAAGTGCATGCAGGTCCCCTACCCTCTTGATTGAGGCCAATGCGGTCAGGAGGACTGTCTTCATGGACAGGATTTTTAGCTCAACTGACTGCAAAGGCTCAAATGGTGGACCCTGGAGTGCTATAAGCACCAGGGCTAAATCCCAAGAGGGTAACAAGGAGGACTCAAGTTTCCTCGCACCTCTGAGGAACCTGACGATTAAGTTGTGCTTTTTTTGGTAAATTTAAGGCTATTGCTGTGATGTACATTTTGAGGGAGGAGGGAGACAGCCTTCGCTCCAACCCATCCTGCAGAAAGGAAAGCACAACATAATCGAACACCTTCTCCACTCACCGAACAGGTTCCACTTCAGCACGTAGAGGTGCCTCTGCTTGTGGCAGGCCACCTAGAACCTCCGCGTCCCTTCCAGGGACCAGACATGGAGATTCCAGAGGTCTGGACACGGGTGCCATAGAGTGCCCTGCCCCTGAGAAAGAAGGTCCTTCCTCAGGGGGATCGGCCAGGGAGGGGCTGTCGCGAGGAGTGTGAGTTCGGGGGAACCAGGTCCGGTTGGGCCAGTAGGGCGCAACTAACAAGACCTGCTCCTCATCCTCCCTGACCTTGCACAGAGTCTGTGCGAGAAGGCTCACTGGAGGAAGCGCATATTTGCGTTGGTCCCGGGGCCAGCTGTGCGGCAGTGCATCTATGCCTAAGGTACAGGGAATGGTACTATTGGCAATGGGTCGACTCCGGAGAGGCGAACAGGTCTACCTGCGAAGTGGTCCCATATCAGCTGGACGCTCCGGGGGTGGATTCACCATTCGCCCGGAGGTGTCGGCTGACGAGAGAGCTCGTTGGCTGTCTGGTTCAGCGCACCTGGGATGTGAATGGCACAAAGTGACCTCACAAACTTCTGACTCCACAGGAGGAGATGGCGGGCGAGCCGGAGCATGCAACGGAAGCGTAGACCAGCCTGTTGGTTGAGCGTGCAGTGACTTCCGTCACCCGGAGAGCGAGGTCCATCACTGCACGCAGTTCCTGCATAACCCCTGAGTCGGGACTACCCTCGTGCATGCAGGACAGAGGGTAGTGAGAGGGGGAAAAAAAATATACAGATTATGGCCCTTTTGGTGTTCCATATTTTGACACCAAATAGTTCCACACTGCTAAATTTTTCAGATGCACATCCGGGCAGCCACCCAGGAAGGCATGGCTGTCAACTCTGAATCTGATTTAGCATGAGCACACACTATTATAGTGGGAAACTCAGCATCATCATCTCCATCGCATAACAGCCCTCTCTCCGATGCAGCAATTGACATCTGTCCTCTGCCAGAGCCACAAATGAAACACTAGGTCCCCCCTTTTTTCAAAAAAGGACCAGCAATCCCATCTGGGCTACCAGCAGGCATGAAAGACAGTGGGCGTGGCCGCCAGACTCGACGGCACACGGCCCGCTGAACGCTCAAGCCCCTATGAAAGGGGCAGGACAAACAACGCGCCGACGTGGTCATGTTCTCATGAGAGTACATGAACCACCCACGAACAAAGTCTCAGCATGCTCATGATGGGATAGAGGAGTGGGGGCCCGAAGAGATGTACCCGGCGGGGATGCCCCACTGTAATCCTCAAGTCACCAAGGCTTATTAGCCAAAGTAGCCCTTTTCTGGTGCACCAGAAAAGAAACTAGATCAGGAAATAAGCAAAGGGACTCAACCCCGTTTGAGGTTTCATAGTCTGGACCGTGCATCTAGAGAGTGCCGAGTGACGCGCTGGGTTGCCGTGGCAACCCCCGCTGTTAGCCGGCGCTCGACGGCACACGGCGCTGAATACTCAAGCCCTTACGAGAAAGGTGAGACGAACAACGCGCCGACGTGACCATGCTCTCCTGAGAGAGCATGAATCACCCACGAAAGCAATCACATGTTTATATGTGAGCGAGATCGTGGCTGTCAAATGAGGACAGGAAACAACCGCATCCAGAAACACACAGTTTGAATGACATCTTGAAAAAGACGTAGAGGAAAAACAGCTCAGAGAAGTGCCGAGGCACACAGGGGAAAAGGCCGCGGCTCACAGCAGTTCAAAGGTGCAAGCCTGCTGTGAGCACTCAAAGGAAAACACCCCGTGAGCTGTGAGTACAGCTGTTTATTTTCTTCTTTGCTCGCGACCACCGCTGTAAGGCACCGTAACACTGACACTGGAAGCAGGTAGGCAGTTTTCCTCTCTCTCTCATGACTCGTAGACAAAACACTCTTCGTAGGAACATAGAAATGCTCGGCTCCGAAGTTGAAAGCGATATGCGGTACTTCCACTGCCGTATTTATGCCCGCAACGCGGGGCGGCGCGTGGAATGCGTGAACCGCATGCCAATGTTCATTGGCTCATTTCTATACACTTGAAGTAGATTGGTCTCTGAAAACAGATCCCAATTCGTCGGTCAGTTCCGACGTACGTCAAACGTGACCGACTGAAAAGGAATCAACTTTAATGATAAGAAATTAGGATATCACTTTCTATGAAGCCCATGCTTATAATGAATTATAGCCCCATTTATACTTATTTATAATTAAGTATTACTATATTCTATAAATATATTTAAAGACTCATTAAGACCTATACTGCATTATAAGAACAGTTACATTTATATATATTTTTCTAATTATTTATAAGTCATGCATTTGCTTTTTCAATGTGCATGTCATAATCTATTTTACACTGATTTATAAATGATCAAATATAAAATAGTCCCAGAGACACTTTGCTGTAATTAGTTATCAATTATCAATGTCTTTAATGGCTAATGTTTGCATTAGTGGTTATAAATGGTCATTTTGAATGAATGGGACATTTGTTATAATCTCTATCCCCTCAAACATATGCATTGTATTGCTTATTGCAGTTTGGAATTATACTTTAAATTCCCTGTAAAGTTAAAATTAAATATGTGTTCTGAGTTTGTAACACCACAGACAAATGTTTTATTAACCACCCAGCCAAATTTGAATCATAAAAAAATCTGCCAAATAAATAAAATAGCCTATCAAAATCTTAAAGGGGTGGTAAAACACATTCTTTCGAAGGCTTGATTGTGTTTGTGGGGTGCACTGTAACATGTGTTCATGCTTCGTTTTAAAAAAATTGCATTATTTTTCATATATTTTACCTTTATTCTACACTGCTCTCTCCCTCCTTGTAAAAACGGTCTGATGGTTTCCGGGTTGTATGAAGCCAGTCCCTCAAAAATATGCAATTGGCTCAGATTGGTTAGCTGGCCCAGTGTGTTGTGATTCGCTAAACGCCTAGTGCACGTTTGTCGGAAACGTCACGCCCCTTACCTTTACCGGTAGACTGTGCTTTGGGTAGTATTAGAAACAATGGTGTCAATAAAACCATACCAATTTGAGCCCGAATCAGATCCTGACAATTTTAGTGAAGATGATCAAGCAGAACCTGACTGCAGATCTATAGTAATCGCTACCGAATGGCACTGTTACTTTTGTATTTTTAGAACGATTATAGCCAAATATATGTCGCAAGAACGAACACTAAACATTGGCTTTACTAGTAGCCAAATCAAACACAGAACCATGTTTAGCATGCCTGTAGATAAACAATACATAAAAGCTCTAATCAAAGAATAATTTACACTAATGCCAAGTTCGTTTGTTGAGATTTTTTTTAAAAGTTTGTAACGTTAGGTGTTTGTCGGATAAGTATGAATGAGCATTTAACAAACTGGTTTGCAGAGCCAAACAGCGTTGTCATCTGTTTACTTCCTTGCTACAACGTACAATTAACAATACAAACTATTACAGGAAAACACATAGACGAAAAATAAATCATACTTACAGGTTGTGGCCTGTAAACAGCTTCTGTTTTTAAATCCATCTTTCAGGACAAGCCGTTGTGCGAATCCTTCATTGAACTCGCGAAGATTGTGGAAGCTTTCCTCCGTGAAATGTGCAGCGGGAGCCGCGCGCGCCCGTCGTGCAGTCACACACTGGCAGTGTTTGTCTCGCGCAGCTGAACCGCGGCTCGTGTATTGCAAATACAAACGAATATTGTCCATTATGTCACATTTTACGGTCTTCTCCTCCGACCCCTGTCTGTCTCGTGCTTTGATTTATGACGGGCAGCATATATCTGCTGCAAATGCGACCTGTTCCCCTCTGTCTCATACACACATGCATATAACGTTGTATGTTAAACGCACTGCAACGCACCCCCGTCCCTAGGAAGGCTGAACAAAATGGACCTACAATCCGGATGAAAATAACAGCGTTTCGTCGACATTGCGGCAACAGCACTCCAGCCTACTAACTATACCACAACAACGCTTCCCTGCGGCAATACAAAATGGCCTCACCCCCCCTTATTTAATATTCTCAGAGGAGGGGTTTATGTAAATATTGGGGTTGGTGATGTCAGAGACCCTGGAGGAATGTCTAATAGTCCCTACTGGCCATTTGCTGTAGTCCTTAGAAATTGATTTCTTTAAAAGCAAATATCTCCCTTTGCTTTAAACTTTGAACGTTGTAACTTTGTAGATGTGGTTTATGCTCAAACAGCAACATTACACACTAACTAAAGTTAGAAAAGTGAAATTGTGGTTTACCACCCCTTTAAAAAAATAAGCAGCATTCTCTGCTCTCAAACACGGGGGGCGTGTCCGTGTCTGCGCTGAAACCACGCCCACTCGCTGGAAAGCTGACGTTAGCACACAAGACAACACTCACGTACAGTAAAGTTCACCACGGCACCAATGTCGGCGGGACGGGAGGACGAAGGTCGGCACGGGAAATAATCGGTATGTGCATTCAAATAATGTAGAATAATAATGTATCTAGAATATTATATATAACCATATTTTAAATAAATGTACAATTTATCATTGTGACTCCTAATTTAACATTTTCCCTCTTCTTAAAAATTGTTTAAATTCAGTTATGTGATATTTTTTATAAAACAATTGCAAAACAGGGTGATTTTTGAGAATTTAAGATTTCAAATAATACCTATAATGATTTAGGCATATTTAGGCAAACTTGGTTTGAATAAATAGTCTATAGCCTATTGATGTTTATTATAAACATATAAGCTAGGCTAATTCATTTCTAATTTTCTAATTTATTTATTTTGATGGCTGATTGGTTTATGGTTTATGATTTCTCCTTGGGTCTATACATGTACAGTGCAATGGAGTTGCGTGGTTATGAGTATGATGCAATCTTTAGCCTATTTTTTACAAAAACGGCTTCTACGTGTAAAGTACAAGGTAATGGAGCATTTTATACATTGTCGTGTTAGTTTAGAAATAAACAAGGGACAAATGGAGTCTTTAAATGCATCAGATGTAAAGATATTTGCTGTAAAAGTGAGGCCAAAAGGAATGGGAGTCAATGGGATGCTAACAGCAGGTGATGGTTTGGTTAGCAATGGCCGCCCCTATGGAAGGTATGCTTTCCGGGGGCTGGATTACCCCTTTGATTATTACCAAGCGGCAACCTCCCGCAGTTTCTCTTGAAGCCAATACGGAAGTGACATACTGCAATTCATCGACTAGCCACTAGGGACAGGCTCCAGAAGGGAGCAGAATCTCATTGAGCCCCATGTAAAAATGCCGAACTTTACAGCAGATTAAAACATGTTTACAGCCTGGTACAAATTGTGGTTTTGGTCTATATGGCTTATTTTGCCCTTCATGACAACTGTGAGGGGGGTGAATTTAATTTGTTTACATTATATAAAGCATTAAAGTTCTGCATAAATAAGGGCGTGGCCACTTCGAGTGACAGGTGGATAGCCATTTATCATGCTGTCTGTTAGATGCACTGCCAAGATGACAATGGCCAGCTCGTCCCTACTTTGCGCTTCAAAACTGTTCATCAGAATCCTATGGATGACGTCACAGACACTACGTCCATATTTTTTTACAGTCTATGATTATTACTCACAAAGTATTTATAAGAACACAGCTATTAACAATATATTCAGTTATTTGACAGAAATAAATCGGAATTATTAAAAAATAATTGTAACTATAATATAATAACATTATAGCAATGCAGGTTACATCTTTATAAATACATTCATGGAATCATACGACTAATTAATACTTTTAAATCAGTGTATAATGGATTATGAACATGCGCATTGAAAAAGCAAATGGATGACTTATAAAAATATATAAATAAAATAAATATATTTATAACTGTTCTTATAATGCAGTATTATGTTTTAATGAGTCTTTATAAATATGTTTATGAAAAATAGTAATACTTACTTATACATAGTTATAAATGGAGCTTAAATTAATTATAAGCATGGTCTTCATAGAAAGTGTTACCGAAATTAGAATGATAATCATGAAGGATCATGTGATAAAATATATTAAAACAGAAAACTTGTAAATGTGAACATTTCACAACATGACTGTTTCTGTTATTGTTTCTACTGTATTTTTGCAGCCTTAGCGAATGCACGAGACTTCTTGCAAAAACAAAAATAATCATACCAACTCAAACCTGTTTCAGGGCAGGTAAATGACAAGAGGCAAACAGATCTAATAGATCTAATAAATTTGATGAAACAAAACTAAATAAAACAAAATAGAATATTCTAATAATTAGAAAACTGAAATGATTGGATGTTTTTTGAGGCAGTACCTGCATAACAAATTCATCATTCTTTTCATTTGGCACTTCAGTGGATTTCTGGAGTTTTCCAAACTCCTTTAAGGAGTTTGTGGATGTGGATGAAGATGGTGGCGACTGCCAATTTGAGCTATTCGAAGAGAATGCACTAGTGGAGGGGATTCGTTGTGAGATTTGGTTGTACATCGAGTTTTCAGACTACCATTTTTTTACTAGCGCAATTCTCTGAATCAAAACAGGTGCAGCACATGACCCATGGGCTGTAGTTTGGACCACCTTGAAGTGGGCTTTTTTAAAAAAAGTGGGTATTTTTTGAGTGTTTGGCACTTAGATGCTTAGTAGGAGTGAGAATAGCTCACAGCCCTGGAATGTTTCAGAAATCCCATTTGGAAAAGGCAGCACTGTACGTGTGACATTCCTTCAAGCTACATTAACTTCTCGGTGAATTGCACGCACAATTGGTTGTTAAATACCGCTTACGTGGTTTGGCAGAAGTGCTGGCTGTCCATTAATGACTCTTTTCCAAACATGTGGCAGTTGAAGAGATTATTAGGTTGATTTATGCATCCGCACGCTTAGGATTTATAATGATTTTCAGAACATCTTGTACCTGTGACAGTGCTTGTCTTTTTTGATCTGATCTAACTTCACTTCAGATGAGTCATGCTTGGGGTTTGGGTTGGAGAAACTGATGCTATCATCAGCACTAGGGCTGCAGCTATCGATTCTTTTTGTAATCGATTAATTTAGCACTTAATCGATCGATTAATCGGATAAAAAAATGTCGCGGTTTTAAACAACCAAAACAAATAATAAATAACGAAAATGAAGAGGAATAGCAATTTAATTTATTAATATGCACAACAGGTTTCATGCTGTAATCTAGCCCTGACATCAAAGTAAATATATCTGTTTTATGTAGATTTCTACACCTGCAGCATTTACCATTAGGCTACTAACAAATAATATATCATTTCTGGGGTAAGCCTATTTGCTATGGTAACCTAGTAACCTGTGTGTGTGTGTGTGTGTGTGTGTGTGTGCGTGCGTGCGTGCGTGCGTGCGTGCGTGCGTGCGTGCGTGCGTGCGTGCGTGCGTGCGTGCGTGCACGCCGTGCGTGAGGCTTCATTGCAGTTTGGTACTGCAGAAATACATACATTCATTTTCAATAGAACGCTGGATTTGGCTTGCATCACTTGCATTGCGGTGCATTTTAGGTGAAGCATCCATTCGAAAGATCGCGTCACAACATCACGTCCTGGTGTATACAGTGAATACATGCTGAAATTATTGTTGCGTGGCTACATAAAAGTTTAAGCATATGAGATGCATTGCCACGATTGGTTTGACTGGCACGTGAGAGAGACGAGGGTGCATGCGTGTGTGTGTGTGTGAAGGGCTTCTTTTTTTATAGGCTATACTCTCTTGCAATTGAACGTGAATACGTTTACTACTTAAAAACATCAAAGCTAAACATCATATTTAGTCAAACCGCATCACGACATCACTACATCACTATGAGATTAAAATCAGCGAACATCAATGTATAGGCTTAGGTAGGGCTGTTACGATTTGACCAAAAATAAAAAGATCGATTAATTGAACATTTTACCTCGATTACAATTAATGACCGATTATTTTGCTCTTCTTATTTTTTGCTTTCCTTTTTTTTTGCCCTCATAAGGTTTTAGAGTAAGTTCCTGATAAGGTTTTTACTGTAAATATTTTCCACTATTAAAGTTGGAATTTTTCCAACAAATGCAAAAAGTGCATTTCTTTGTGATTTTAAAATACTTGAAGGAAACGGTTCACTTTCAGCAGTTATTGTCTATGGGGCAGATTTCTGCTTGTTTAACATCAGATAGGCTACAGATAAATCAACACAGTAGGCCTACATTACATTTATTTGAATGCATTAATGAGAGAGTGATTGTGTGTGTGTGAATTACTCATATCGTCTCTATTCATTATGAAGCTGTGATTTGTACTTACTTCAAAGGTATTCAAATATAAGCCTATAACTATTGAGTTGAGTTTCTAAGCTACTTTAGTGACTTTACTTTAGTCACAGGACAGCGTTGACACTGCGTTTCTGCGCTGCTTTGTGAGGACGCAGGTGAAAGAGGTCTGCCTTCAGGGACGCGCGCGTTGTCAGAGACGGCTTCAGATGAACCAACACCAGATGATACCTACCCCTGCAAGGTCTCCACAACATCAAATACAAAATGTATAATCATGTTATCATTGCTTTGAGATGCAAACTAATTTTGCTTAAATGGATATATGATATTTGTCAATACTGTAATTTGTAATATCTTACAACTGTACTTTCTGATTTATTTGATTAATTCAATTGACTTGAAAGAGCCATTGCATTATGGTTACTGTACCATTTTGATGTTATGGACCCAATCTGACAATGCAGTTAGAAGAGCTATTGCATTGTTGGCCCATTTGGAGGCGCTATATCTCGGCTGCCTTTATGGGTGCTCCCTTGAGAATTATACTCGGTGTGCTTGACTGTCACTATGCAAAATTCCAGACATTTTTACTGTAGCATTTTGAAGTTATGGATCCATGAATTTGACATATATGACAGTACAGTTAGAATAACTATTGCATTGTTGGCCCAATGGAGGCGCTATATCTTGGCTGCCTTTATGAGTGCGTTCAAAGTCGCACTGGGGAATTGTACCCAGTGTGCTCGACTGTCACTATGCAAAATTCCAGACATTTTTACTGTAGCATTTTGAAGTTATAGATTCATGAATTTGACATATATGACAATTTACTTCCCCAAAATGGGTCCACAATGTGATGGCTCATTGTCAGATTGGATCCATAACATCAAAATGGTACAGTAACCATAATGCAATGGCTCTTTCAAGTCAATTTAATGAATCAATTAAATCAGAAAGGACAGTTGTAAGATTTTACAAATTACAGTATTGACAAAAATCATATCCATTTAAGCAAAATTAGTTTGCATTTCAAAGCAATGATAACATGATTATACATTTTGTATTTCATCCATATTTGATGTTCTGGAGACCTCGCAGGGGTAGGTGTCATCTGGTGTTGGTTCATCTGAAGTCTTCGGAGGCTGGAAATGGTCCCTAAATTGAGCTGATGGCATGTACAATAATTAAAGAATAGACATACTGTAATTATATTGTATGTGCCTTAATATTTTTACAGTCAGTCTTCGCTAATATATTATTCTTTTATTCTGAAAATGGACAAAAAAGCAACACAATCCCTTAAAAAGGTTGAAAAAGAGAAAAAACGCACGGTCCCTAAGTTGAGCGTGAATAAGAAACCAAAGACGCGGAAGCATCGCGTCTTTTAAGGTGGCGTCAATAAGAAGCTGCGAATAAGAAGCTGGATTCAGCCTCGTGAAAAAAGCTGAGCACTGAACGGATAAGTTACTATGGTGATTCTGGGCATCTAGAATCTAAACTAAATTCAAAATGTATCACGCGCTATGGTGTGCTTCCTGAACATTGAACAGCGGTAACAGTAACTCGATGAATCCTTCAGCCCTAATCAGCACAGAAGGGCACATGTTACCTGGGGTGTTTCCATGGTGTCTCTCATTTCCTCCGCTTTGATAATGATTGAATGCATGAGAACATCTTTCTTACTTTCTTAACCCAATTATGCTTAATAAGATGACAATGCATGTGGTCATGTAAACCCATTAACCCCTTTTCCTTTATCGGAGTAAAGTCATAAATGGCTAATGCATACACTGATCAACACTAGAGATCGACCGATATGGGTTTTTCTAACCGATGTCGATGCCAATGTTTAGAGGTCAGGGTCAGCCGATATGTGCTGCCAATTTTTAGGGCCGATATTTTTAAGTTTTCCTCTTTATTTGCATGCTAAAATGTCACACTAATAATACGTGTATGCACAACATTTCTAAACTTAACATCATCATTTATTGAACACTGACGTGAACCATCTCTCGAATCTTAATTTTGTGCACTGCATGGTTTTAGAATAAAATATTTATCCAAAGTTAAACAAACAAATCAATAAACTGACCAGGTATTAATGATAAACATGGCCATAAGTGCACAATGCATCTAAACACTATATCTAATTTGCATAGTAATGTGTTTTTGGGACAATATGTAATGTAAAAATATGTGTAATAATGGGAGGATATTTCTGTCACGTTCTGTCACATTGTTAATAGATGCATTTGCCGTTTTCCAGAGCGTGAACACAATTGTGCAAATCTGCCCAATCTGTTTCGCCAGTATTTCAGTATCAACTGAGGGTGATTTCGCTTGCGTTTGAGGGTGCTTAGCACCCCCGTAGAACCGGGCCTGCATCAAACCATGCGAACAAATGTCATACACTGTTCTGGGCTGCTCCAGGACAGCTCTGTGTCTCTGAGCACGGTGTGTGAGTTACATAGCCCTCAATCACGCTGCAGTGTTTGTGAGAGCTGCCGCCTTCTCCACCCCTTGCACAGAGTGAAATTCTCCGACTCCAATACAGGAAAAATAAAACAGAACGTACCGTTAAACATTGGGTCTAATATGTTAGCAAGCAAGCTGCTGATAGTATTCGACTACAGTAACTGCAAGTAAGCAAACTTTCAACCAGCTGTAGCATTAAGCCAGTTCCCAACAGTTCCACTGCTGCACCGATAACACAGGGTTTCCCACAGACGTGCCTGACTTTAAATCTGCGCTACTAAACATGGATATCGGCCGATGCCGATATATTAAACAATGACAAATGTCTGCCCGATATATCGTCTGACCGATATATTGGTGGACCTCTAATTAGACACATATAGATTTTTGCCCATTACCCCGATTTCGCCCAACATGAAGACACATTAACCTGCTTTCTGTCAGCTTGAAGTGTGCATGTCTGGCTATGTGATAGGAAAGTGTCCTTGCGTCACAGCTATATTCCAGTGAAATTATGAGGGCAAATAAGATCCATTGTCTATAGTGTAGCGATGTATCTCAAAGACGTCACTTTTAAAACGAGCAGCTTTCTTTTGCTCAGAGCGACGATTTCACGTGATGACCCGAGATCTTTCCAGAACTTTTTCACCCTCACGCATAACTCCAGACCGCATGGATTCCAATTGAAATGACTGAATTTGGTGGATAGATTTAGTTACTGATTCCAAATTACGGTACATGACAAAAATTGTCAAAAACAAATTAGGTTTTGACGCCACTACCAGGGAAAAAAATGATTTATTAATAAAGACATGTAATCAAGGTATACTTGTGTTGCCGGGTTATTGGTTTCAATGTCATCCGGGACAATGAGTTAATTCAAGATGAGAGGCTGCACTATAGAGCCATGGGTGGAGCTTACATCTAGCTCTCTACATCTATCTCTAGACGTCTAGCGAGGGGGAGCTATACATGTAAGCTCCACCCATTTAAATGTAATTTGAGCCTAATGAGTGGAATAGCCAAACACACCCTAACCCTACCCATAACTCTATCCCTCCACCCCTATTAGACGTCCAGAGAGGAGGAGCTGGATGGCATTTGACTCTGCAGTGAGCACCACTTGTGATTTTTGGGTGTTAAGCGTATTGGTATGTAACATGTACATTGACGCGCATTGCAAGGTGAGGTTATTAAGGCTGTAATTTGTTTAATTATTGGCACTGTGCATCAGTTGGCCACGTTTCCAGCAGGTATTGATTGAATATTAGTTACTGCATGTGGGTGTGTTTTATTTATAACAAAGGTTATCGACATGCTCATCTATCAGTGGCATGTGGACACTGTATCTGCAGCAGCAGACAAATGTGATATAGATCGGCACAACAGGGCTTTATGTGCAGATTCAGTCTATTAGCATACAGACCAGCAGGTAGTCTGCCAGAGGAATCGATGGCTTCATAAATCTGAGTCAGGAAGGGTGTCTTCTCCTCACAAAGCATATAAAAGCCATTAACATCCTGTGAAAATGTGCCGTTTTGCAGCTCTGCTAACAATCTTTAAGAAATTTTTCAAAGTTGTGCCTATAAAGGGAGAAGTGCAATATTGTTCTGTTTGGCATTGCTGTAGAAAAAAAAGAAAGTGAAATGCATCTCTGGGAGTCTCAATCTGTCCTGATTTCAGGCTTCTGTGAGGGAAGGTTTGCCCAGGGGACGTGGACCTCAGTGAACTACAGCCGAGCCAGAGACACTCTGAAATGTGGGGATATATAGAATAAAAAGAATATCATCTGCATTTGTAAGAAAGGTCAGTTTAAATGTTCAGAACAATACCAAATCATAATACCTGCCATTATTTATATTATATTATATTATATTATATTATATTATATTATATTATATTATATTATATTATATTATATTATATTATATTATATTATATTATATTATATTATATTATATTATATTATATTATATTATATTATATTATATTATATTATATTATATTTATTATATTATATTATATTATATTAATCAGTGACTCTCAACTGTTTGGCCTTGGGACCCACATTTTCCTATTGTCATTAAGCCACAACATATTTTTTTTTAGGAATTTGACCTCATTCCAAAAAATAAATGTATGCGTTTGCCTTTGGAATTTTGTTTCACTTTCTGTCTCGTGCCATAGTTGTAGTTTTGTAGTTTATGGGAAGGATTTTGTAGTTACATGGTAAATATACAATACTAACATGAACTGTTAATGAAACATGAAGACTGCTCCTGATTAATAGAATGAATACCTGCTTGCAAATCCTTCCCAGCTAACACACAAAGTACCAGTTACGTAATTTATTGGTACTTTTTGGTAATGTCATGACAACATAACTATGATGTTGCAAGCTCATACTTTATTTTGCACAATTCATAATGAAGGTATTGCCTATATAGTGCGCGCCTCCACATTTGCGTGTTTAATTGAAGAGTGCGCACTACGAGACAGGAAAGTTTGTCTCCTTTATATTAATAGCAAAAGTTTCAAACTAATTATTTCCCTTGACTGTCTGAACTGCCTGCACCACAGTGGTGTTTTCCACAAGTGCCAGAGATTAAAGAGCTGAGCTACTTTGCATCATTATTCTATGCAGCTAGTGTGAATTTCATCTGTGGCTGATGATTTTACAGCGTTTCATGCCACTATATCAATAAGCACATCTTCATTAGTCTACAGCCACTTATTCTTGACATGTCTAAATGAGAGATTGCTAGTGATGTCCTATGCAAATGAGAACCTCATATACACTTCTTCAAGGACAACAGAGGTGTAGACGTTTCATGGATGCTTCTAGCCATTATGATGTTTTAGTGTTACACAAATCTGACATATGCAGAATTTACACTACTTTAAATAATTGTATTACATGATAGTTTTGTTTTAAGCCAATTAAAAAAAAAAGACTGTTTTGATATTACAACAAGGTGACTGGCTTCATAATGTATCAGCTAAAGGCTGTTTACCTCAAATCTTGATGGTTGTCATCACTTGTGTCATGATTAATTGTGTGTATAGAGACAGTGTAAGTTGGAGTAGACAGACCATTCGTGGGAAAAATGAATGGAAGAAACTGCATCCCCTAATATGGCAGCTGTATAAATTGGAGTTGTGAGCCTTTTTGATGCACTGATCAAAAAAATAAAAGCAAAATGAATTCAAACAAAATCCATAAACTGATCCCATGATGGTTCTATATATGTTGGTTCTAAAAGGCTTTATATATGAAGTGCCTGACAGAACCCTTCAAGGATCTATATAGAACCTTTTCTTCTAAGCACCCCCCCCCCCCTGATTTGAAGTGTATTATTGAAACCTATCTTGACAAACAGTTGTGGAGATTTTTCTTATTTGTATGCCTGCATATAAAATAGCTGGGATGTTAGTAAGATGGCTAGCGATAAGGACTCAGTTGTATTGTCATAGATGGCTTTCCAAAGAAACCATCTACCCTCATCTGTAAAGGTTGTAATCCTGAGGGTAAACCTTCTTACACGATGTGTACACCTGTTATCTAAAACACACTGACAATAACGAAGGGCCCTCTGGCTGTTCAGTAATCCCTCGTATTGCTTCCAGAGCCGTGGTGACGGTGTTGTTGGTTTCTCAGTCATGACAGATCTCTGTATGGAACTGACAAAGTCCTCTCTGTATAACATTCTGGATCTCCTGCAGAGCTCTAATGGGATCACATTTCTTCATGGTTAAATAAGATACACAAAGGTTTTGAACAATGAGCCCTCTGACTTGTGTCTGACTTTCTAATGGTTGTTGCTATGGGCTTCTGACGCCGAGCGTATCGCTATAGTTACATGCCATTTATCCAATGTATTTGTTTCTGAATGCTACATTTGAATTTACTTTGCGACCATTAAAAAAGTATGTTCTACTGTATATTGGATGAATATGGGTTGTATGAATGAAATGCGGACGTACTACATTCGCCATGTTGTTACTGTCACATGACCTACCAGCGTCAGTTGCGTCGCTTCACTGCCATTCATAAATCCTCTCCTGTGGCCTCATAGTAAATTGTAGGGGTGGGAGAAAAGATTGATGCATCGATACATCGCGATTCATTATCTAATGATTTAGAATCGATTCTCAAAAATTCAGAATCGATTCTGTGTTCAATTCAAACGAACTTTCGTATGCTGGTGAATTGGCTTCGTTTAGGATAAAATGGACAAACTAGGACCTGCTCAGGGGCGTCGCACCCATGGGGACACTTTTCCCGGTGAGAGGGTTCAACACCCGCACTTTTTATGCAGTTTTTCCACAGTTTTGCACAAACGCCTTACAGCAGTCGCTCCTCCGTTTCTCTGGCTGCTCTGTGTCTGCGCTCGCTGCGGCTGCCTCCCCATTTCAAAAATGTATTTTGCTTATTAAATGCAAAGTTTTTCATTTCAAAAGCATTTCTAAATTAAGTTAATATTTCCAACAAACAAAATTCTGAGCCAAAATAACAAGGTGGTGCTCAAGTAGGCTATACGGCGCTTTCCTTGCCATTATTCTTAATAACACTCCTATCCTGGTGGCCGGGACATATCTAAGCCTACCAACATCCGTGGCATAATTTTTGGAATGACTTATCGAGTGCTGAACTACTGCACAATTTTTCAAAAGAATGGACAATTCTGAACAAAGACTTCGTTTTGGCGAGTGATTCGTTAAATGTCTTTAACATGACTGTTGCAGCTCGGAAAGTTTTCATCATGTGAGATGTTATGCGCACACACTGAATTTGGCTTCTCAGCGAGCGCTAAAGTTGTTTTTCTTCTGCAATAGCCTATGTTTTAAATATTTTTTTGTGGCTCTAACCAAAGTAAACTTTTTTTTGCTTTAAAGACATTTTTTGTTAAGATGTTCTAAAGAAACTGAAAAATTGTCACACTTAGTTGCAAATTGAGAACTGTTTATTGTTAATGATTGTTCTTTGCAATTGTATGGCTTACTATGTTTCATTAGAGCTTGTTAATCTAGAATATAACTTTGTAAATAAAATAAAAGTATTGAAAGAAATGTTCATAATCATTTTTAATAAGGCAATACTGTCAAACAGATATTCTAACTATAAACAAAAAACATATTAGCTCCAATTTTGGTTAAAATGTAAAGTTCATGTATTTGCACAGCAGGGTAATTAGTTACCCAAAATGTATGTTAAGAATCGTTTTGGGAATCAGATTGTTACTCCCAGAATCGGAATCGGATCGAATCGTTAAGTGCCTTGAGATTCCCACCCCTAGTAAATTGCTGCTATACATTGCATTGTATAGAAAATTGTATAGTCTGAAATTGCATACTATGTGAGTAGTTACTACATTTGAATTTGAACTTACTTTGTGACTGTTAAAAAAGTGCATTCTATATAGTATGAATGTAATCTGGATGTACTACATCCTCCATGTTGTCATTATCACATGACCTACCAGCATCAGTTGCATCCCTTCACCTCCATTCATAAATCCTTTTTTCTGTGGCCTTATGGAATAGTAAAGTGTCCATCGTATGCACACTTTAGAATCTTGCCAGAAGTAGTAGATCATCATGGTACTTTTTGCCTACTGTTTAATTGAATTAATGAATTCGGACGGTGCTGTTTTTCACATACTATATAGTAGGGAAGTATTAGATTTTGGATGCAGCAAATGTCTATTGAATGCACACTTCAGAATCTTGGCGGAAGAAGTACGTCATCCGGGGACTTTACGCCTACTGTATTCAGAATATTCAGAAAATGAGCAAATACTCTACTACAAATCCTAACAGATTGTGAAGGCTGCATATATTTGATTAAAATACAGTAATACAGTAAGTCAAATATTACTTTAAAATTTTGTCAAATAGAAAACTGTTGTTTTAAGTTTCACATGATCCTTTAGAAATAATTCTAATATGCTGATTTGCTGCTCACTTGTTCTTATAAGAGTGTTCAAAATGGTTGTGCTGCTACTGTGATGATTTTTTTCAGGATTCTTTGATTAATAGAAAGTTGAAAAGAACCGCATTTGAAATATACATTTGTAGTAGCATTATACAAAAAAATGGTATTGACTCCTAACCTTATCTGTCGCATAGATAGATTTTAGATGGCCTTTGTGTGTGTGTGTGTGTGTGTGTGTGTGTGTGTGTGTGTGTGTGTGTGTGTGTGTGTGTGTGTGTGTGTGTGTGTGTGTGTGTGTGTGTGTGTGTGTGTGTGTGTGTGTGTGTGTGTGTGTGTGTGTGTGTGTGTGTGTGTGTGTGTGTGTGTGTGTGTGTGTGGTGCGATTTGAATGCATGTGTATCAATGTGAAGATGATTTTGCTTTGACCTGGGCTGTGCTTGGATTTGTCACTGGCTTGCTTAATGCAATAAATCAGAGAGGCAATGACTGCCTCTTATTAAACATGATTAAATGATCCAGTGGGTTGAGTCTGCGTGTGCCCGCGGAGCTTTCAGAATCAATAACAACCCTGTAAAGCTTCTTTTGAGTGGAAAACAAAGTCCTACAAATCCTAATTGCCTGTGGGATTAAACTAACCAAGGGGACTGTAGTAATGACTCTGTTCTGCTGTGCACGCTTTGGCAGCCATCTCTATGAGATAAATCAAAAGAGATATAAATCAGGTTCTGCTAGAATGTAACTGTGTGGAGAGCAGAACATGTGCAGGTGACTCTTAATATGATGTCCAATGCAATGTATTACTGTCTTTTGTGTGTGTCCGATGAGATGCAATGCAGTTTCTAGTCAGTAAATTCAATCTTTTTTTCATTTGGATGTTATGGTGCAGATCTGGTTGTGGTGTCATAAAAGTGCTGTTGCAGTGACAGCGATTAAACATTTAATTTGCACAATGAGTAATTTGCACAATTGCTCCGCCGTATTACTCTTAGTCAAACAACACTGCCTGAATGAAGCCCTCTGCTAGTCAAATTATTATAAAGCTGCTTAATTTACAGAAATGTAATTAGTTAGATTTGATTTAGTGTGAGTTGAATCAATGTGGGAAAAAATGGATGAATTGGGCACTATTTGCAAGGAATCATGATTTTAAATTATACATGAGTATGAAATATACTACCGTTTCTCATTCAATGTAAGACAAGTTTGTCCTTTTAAAGGTGAAGTGTGAAATTTATGTGCCTGTAGTGGCACCAAACAGTGCTAAACAATTGGTCGGACAAGGATATAGTCCCGCCCTACAAGACATCAAGACATTAGTTAAGCAAGGTATGTCAGGTATGGAAATGGTCAATTAAGCAATGTTTTGATAGGACCACAGTGGAAATCAGGGAAAATCCTTCCTAAAAATGAAGCATATTAAGATGGAACAGGAGAAAATATCTTAACATCGGAAGAAATTACACACAACACCACCAGTAGCCAATCCATTTAGATTTAGTAATTTAATTATATTCTCATTCTTTTATTTATTTAGTTTATTAGCTATGTGTTTTTGTTTTCTTGTGTTGCCTGATTGAATCTGAATGCACCCAAAAATCAATAATACTGATTAATTGCATTGTTGCCATGGCAGCATCCCCATATGCAAACAGCGTCTCTGGTTTGATAACGTCGTCCTGCTTGTTAAACCAACTAAATTACCCCAAGTCATTTATATCATTAAGTTGAGGGGGGAAATAAATCCTTACAATTTGCCAATAATTTCTTGGCTCAGTCAATGCCCTACCTGTGAGACACATTGCTGATTAAACCTTGATTGCGGGCGAGGACTGCTATGCATTATTAATGAAGTCAGGATAATTGTCAGATTTTATGACATGAGGAGAGGTAGAAATTGGTTCCATGGTCAGTTTGAGGAATGATGAGAATTTGCCCACACCGATGGTGCTGATGGCCCAGCATTAGTCACGGGCCTCTTGCAGCCTTAGCCTGTGACAGAGCTAATGATAGTCATTTTGTAGCGTGACCATGCGCTGGAAAGCATTTATGGCTGCATAAAATGTCCGAAAATTTGAGTCCTGCACTTTCCTCCACTTCACGCCTTTTAGCTTTTCTACCTTTTTAAATAAAATATACATATATAAGATATGTGCAGAATAATTCAGAATATGTGTTTAATGAAAACATGTTAATCAGATGTTTTAAATGTTCCTCATATGCTAGCATTAGAACGTAGAACATATCCCAAAATCAATCTGGGTAATAATTTTAAGACAGTAGTCAAATGCAAATTTCAAAAAGAGAAAAGTACTGATAAGAGATAGTTCTTAATGTAATGAACATGTGTAATTTCACCTAATCTGCAGTGTTTTTATTTTCTTATCAGGCTAGCTACATGCTAACATCAGGGGTCCTATTTTAACGTTCCAAGCTATTGGCGCAGGTGCACTTAGGGCGTGTCCGAATCAACTTTTGCTAGTTTAAGGGGGTCTATGTAGGTTTTTGACTCTACTTAAGCATACAAACACCATAACATGTTTACAGATACTTAAGAAGCATGCTAAGTTAATGCAAGTTAACTTGTTTAACATGCAAGTTAACTTGTTTATCTGAAAAACAATCCCTTATGAAAATAAACCATGGTTTTACTACAAATAAAACCAAAAAACCATGGTTATTGTAGTAAAACCATGGTAACCGCAAATTAACCATGGTTTTGCTTCTCTAACCATAGTTTAACCATGGTATTTGTGGTTAAACTGTAGTTATATAAATGGTATTCAATTAGCCAAAAAACCATGGTTACTACATTTTTACTAAAACCATGGTTAATTTTTGTAAGGGATGCTATAGTCAATTATTCTCCTGTGAAAATGTGCATTCCGTGTCGGAAATTCTGTCTTTGTTTTGGTCTGTGTAACACGCCCACTGTCAGTTTATCCAATTGTATTTCGGCAACCTGGGTTGCCAATTGGCAGCAAACACGGCGTATTTAATTTCAGTTTAGTCCAGTCATGGAAGCTGCCAAACGAAAGGGGTCCAAGTCAGAGAGCGAACTTTCCTGTCCTAAAAAACCCTGGCATCCATCCAAAAAACTGTATGATCCATCCGGCGTTAAATCCTTTATTGCTATCTGCTACTCCCTAGCAGCCGAGGGCGTCTTTTGTTAACAACAGCGCAACAAGAGTGCTGATGAGAAACCCGCATAATTTAAAAATACTACTGTTAATGTGTGACGAAATTTAGTTTTTAGACTTTTTCAGGCGATAATGTACTTGTGTAAAGCTCAAAACTGTGGTTTATTTATAAAGAGAGCACCTATTTGAATATGTTATCTGCCGTTTTCGGAGTTGTGAGATCCAGTCAATCAGCGGGCGCTCAGCACTCGTTAACCCCGGCGAGAGCAGCCTTTCCTCGGCCAGTCCTTCTGACGTCTGCCGCTGGCTCCGATGTCTCTGTAGTGGTTACATGAGTTATAATTTGTCTTGTGTATATGTAACGGGCGATCTTTGCTCTCATTGATCTATAATTTGTTCCCTGGCAAATCGTTTAGGCTGAGGGCAAAGTGAAGTTTCATTACTTTATATTTTTAGGCTATTTAACTTTGCGTTACCGTTGTAGCCTACTAGGGCTGACTTTGTATGTTTGACTGAATTGTTTGATTTATTTCTTGTATAGCTTCTTATACCTTATACTTTTATAATGGCTATTATTGATCATACATAAACTTACATTTAACAAAAAGAGACTGGGTTGGGTTTTATTTCATATTTAATTTACAGTGATAATCATATATGCACACTTGTCTGAACCACATATTAATATGTTTAATATTGTTTTAAATGTAAATGAAAAGAGACAGGGTTGTTTTGCAAACATTGTCAGATGCAAGTCTGACAAAAGCTTTGCAAAAAGTTTTAACTCTGTCGTAATTAAAGAAATAGTTCTATAACTACCGCAATTTAGAGGAGACTTGCCTTTCTTAAGCAACACAGAAATAAGTGACGTATTTTGATCACGATCAAATGAGCCAGTTCTAAGGGCATAGTTAATAGAATTTAGAAGAAGTGGCCCTATACTGTCCCATAATTCTATGAATAGTTCCGGAGGAAAACCATCTAGACCTGGAGATTTGCCTCTTTTCATTGAGAAAAGTGCATCTTTTAATTCTGTAAGAGTGCGAGGTGCATCAAGAAATTCTGCTTCTTCTTTGGACAGCAAAGCTAGATAAAGCTTTGAAAGATATGATTTAAGGACAGCCGGGTCAAAAGTAGATTCGGCTTTATAGAGAATAAAAAAAGTCTATCTAAAAAAAGGTATCATATATTTCCTCTGCATCATACGTAACCGATCCTAATGGAGTTTGTATTGCATTGATAATGGGAAATGACTCATTTAGCTTTAATTTAGCAGCTAGGAGTCTGCTTGAGTTTTCGCTTTGACTGTAGTAAGTCACTCTAGTATGATGGATAGATAATTCTGCTTTAGCTTTTAACAGGTTATTTAATTCAAATTTTAAAACTAAAAGGGATGCATGTTTTTGATTGGAGAACTGGCGCTTCTGCTCTGATTCCACTAGCTGAATCTCATTTTCTAACTGTTTAATTCGATAATTCCTAGATGCCTTCATATGTGTAGCAAATGCGATAGATTCCCCCCTGATAAAACATTTGGTTGTTTCCCAAAGAATTTGGGGTGATGACACTGAACCTAGATTAATTTCTAAAAACACTTTGAGATTGACTTTCAATTGCTTCAGAAATTCTGAGTTCTGAAGTAACGTTGTATTAAAACGCCATATGTGTACGTTTGCCAGGATTCCGTGTAAACTCAAAGGTATATATCACAGGGGCATGATCTGAAATAGTGATAGGAAGAATGTCTGTAGATGTGATTAAATTATGTAATTGAGGTGAAACAAAAATGTAGTAAATTCTAGAATAAGTCTTATGTCTACAGGAAAAGAAGGTGTAATTTTTTACTAAGGGATGTCGTAGGCGCCAGGCGTCAACAATGTTCAATTCAGCAGTAAATGTGTTAATCCTGAGAAGGTACATCTATACCAGAGCAGATATTTGTAGATTTGTCTAGAGATATATCGCATACCTGGTTGAAGTCACCACCTACTATCATTAAGCACTCAGGCATGTCTAAGAAGGTAGCTAAAGTTGCATTGAAAAAGTTGGGGTCAGGTATATTTGGACAATATATTGATGCAAAACATATTTTTAGATTATGGACTGTTACTGCCACATATGATAACCGTCCAGCACTGTATTTTCCACATTTATCGATGGTTACTCCTAATTTCCTATCAAACAAAAGAGCAACTCCTTTAGTTTTATTTGGTGCAGAAGAATGTGCTACACATTTATATAATCTGTTCTGAAACCTATGTATAGCATTAGTTTTTAAATGAGTTTCTTGGATCAAAGCAATGGAAATATTTTTACGCTTAAGAAATTCTAAGCACTTTGTTCGTTTAATCGGCGAGTTTAGGCCGCGGACATTCCACGACATTACATTAAGTGGTATATTCATGGTATAGGAATCTTAATATCGGATATTTAGTATATAAATATGCCTCCATAAAATTATATATGGTGCACATAACTTACACAAAAACAGCAAGGTTTTGGCGATAGAACCTTTAACAACAACAAAAAAAACCAGAACAATACAATCCATCCGCAAGAGACAAGATCTAGAATTCTCTCTCTTTGGGAGGAGAAAAATAAACAAAATTCAAAGTTTTACTGCCTGTGGCTATTCAAAGCAGCATGTCCTGAGTCCGAGTCCAAACGAATATCAGAAAAGTAACTAAATATAACCCGTCAGACCTATTTAGACAGGGCCCATTTGCTTACCAACTCCAGTTGTAACTTACTGATTAACTCGACTCGAACTGATGGGTTTTCCTGGTAATTAAATGCACTTGGAAATGAAGACGGATTAGAAGTGCTCGGTATAGAAGCCGTTGGGAGCGAAGAATCCAGTGTCAGTAGAAACTTTCCAGCATCCTCAGCGTTGTTGAAGTGATGCAGCGATCCGTTGAACTTCAGGATTGCTGGATATATCAGAAATGGACGTAATCCCCTGTCTGCAAACTGCCGTCTCACACTGACAAATGATCTTCTCTTCCGAGCCGTTTCGTTGCTGAAATCCGGAAAAAATAGCAGCCTGGATGTACCGTTGGGTTATTTCCGTCCGAGGTGCTCTGGCTCCGTTAAGAATTCTCTCCCTATCTTGATATCCGAGGAGCCGAAAGATGACTGTTCGAGGGCGGTTTGTCTTATTACGATTGCCATAAATTCGATGAGCCCGCTGGATTTCTATCTTCCCGTCACCTTGAAGAGAAGGGATCCATTTCGGGAGGTGCTCCTGGAGAAACTGAATGGCATTCTCGCCCTCCGCTGCCTCAGGTAGGCCCACGAGCCGAACGTTACATCTTCGTGATCTATCCTCCATTTCAACCAGTTTGTCACGGATTTTCGATATCTCTTGTTGATGCGTGTTAAACCATACGGGTATTCGCGTTCATAGTGTCAATCCGCGCTTGCAATGTTTTACCGAGTTCGGCTTGGCGTGTTATATCTTGTCTTAGTTCGTTAACTGCTGAGTTTGAGGATTCAATCATGTTCTTCAGAGTTTGAATTTCACCGGAGATTACCTCCTCCATTACCTCTCTTACTGCCAATTTGACCCTCTTGGTGAACCACTCCTCCTGTTCTTGCAAAGCCATTAAAATGGCTGGGTTTGGAGAATCTTCCATTGGCCCGGTTCACACCGGTTCTCAGCATCCCGCCCCAATACCATTCTTCCCGGAGGTGCATGAGGAGCTTACCAGGTCATGGACGACACCTTTCAGTGCCAGAAACAGACCTGGTGGCTCCTCCCTCCTCACCACCCTTGACAGCGGACAGGCCAAGGGTTACGAGGGAATCCCACCAGTTGAGTGGGCCGTTGCGATGCAACTGTGTCCAATGACCGCCTCCAACTGGCGTGGTGACCCTCGTCTCCCGTCCATGGCCTGTAGGTTTTCTTCCAGTCTGTCTGCGAAGGCCTACAGGTCCTGCGGACAGGCTGCGTCCACCTTGCATGCCATGGCGCTGCTTCAGGTGCACCAAGCCCAAGCACTCATGGACATGCATGAGGGTAGGCCTGACCCAGAGCTACTCCGGGAGCTCCGGACGGTGATGGACCTCGCCCTCCGGGCGACGAAAGTCACCGCCCGTTCCATTGGTCAGGCGATGTCCACCTTAGTGGTCCAGGAACGGCATTTATGGCTCAACCTGGCCGACATGAGGGAGACCGATAAGAACTGGTTCCTGGACTCATCGGCTGGGTTGTTCGGCGACACGGTCGAGAACTTTGCCCAGCAGTTCTCGGCCGTCCAGAAGCAGACAGAGGCCATCAAGTACATCCTGCCCCAGCGATCTGCTGCTGCCTCCACCTCACCGCCGACAGCAGCAACTCCGTCTGCCCGTCGCCGAGGACGTCCGACTGCCGCTGCCCCCGCTTCCGCCCCAGCCCAGCCGGCCGTGGGAAGGACGTCCAGCCTGCTCAGGCTGCTGCCAAGCCAGGTGGCAAGCACCGTCGCAAGAGATCCTGAGACGGGCCACCCAGAGATGGAGGAGACTGCTCTTCAGGAGATGGCTGCAGCACCACTCCTTCTCCCAGAGGAGAGCCGGGGGAAAATCTTTTGTTCTGTGATTTCTGTTCCGCCCAAATTTTCAATAAAAGAGCAGTTTCCAACATCTCTGGGTGCCAAGAGAGCGTGTCTGGCGGTATGCGATGCTACCATGCCTCGTTCCCCTCAGACGCCTCTCCCTTCGCAAGCAGGGGGCACTGGCTGTTGGGACGCACACAATGTGCCTCCTCACACTCGCCCGCCCCCTCAGCGGATGCAGGTTTGTGTGTCACACACCCAGACCCCTCCATGGACCACTCCCATGTCGTCCACGGGTCCCTGCGTTCCGCTGCGCTGCCCCGCTGTGGGTACATCTGTGGTGACGTTGATCCCACTTGCACGGCCTCTAGGAGCCTGGCTAGCGCTCTCCAGCCCATCTCGTTGGCTCATCCGTACCATCAGACTCGGCTATGCGATTCAGTTCGCCCGGCATCCCCCCAAGTTCAGGGGCGTTCACTTCACTTCTGTAACGAAGGAGAACGCCCCTGTGCTTTAGGCGGAGATCGCTGTCCTACTGGCGAAGAGTCAGTCCCTCCAGCCGATATAAAGGCCAGGTTCTACAGCCCGTACTTCATTGTACCCAAGAAAGGCGGCGGGTTATGACCGATCTTGGATCTGCGATACTTGAACCACTCCCTCCACAGGATGCCGTTCAGAATGTTAACGCAGAAGCGCATCTTCAGGTGCATCCGAACTCTGTCCCGTACAGAGGATCTCTTTTCTCGGGATGGAGACTCGGTCTCCATGACAGCGCGCCTCACAGAGGAGCAAGTCCAGTCAGTGTTGAACTGCTTGAATTCATTCACACGCAGCACAGCGGTACCACTGAAACAATTTCAGAGGCTCCTGGGGCATATGGCAGCCGCAGTAACGCTGCTAGGGCTGCTCCATATGAGACCGCTTCAACGCTGGCTACACGACCGAGTCCCGAGATGGGCGTGGCACAGCGGGTCCCTACGTGTCCTAGTGACGCCGAGATGCCGCCAAACCTTCAGCCCGTGGTCGGGCCTTCATTTCTATGGGCAGGAGTGCCTCTAGAACAAGTGTCCAGGCAATCGGTTGTCTCCGCGGATGCCTCATCCACCGGCTGGAGTGCCACATACAACGGACTTGCAGTTTCGGGTCTGTGGACGGGGCCCCAACTGCATTGGCATATCAATTGCCTGGAGTTGCTGGCAGTTCGTCTTGCTCTCAGCCGCTTGAAAAAACAGCTCAAAGACAAGCACATTCTGGTCCTGACGGACAGTACTGCGGCCATTGCGTACATCAACAAACAGGGTGGTCTACGCTCCCGCAGCATGTCCCAACTCACCCACCATCTCCTCCTGTGGAGTCAGAAGTATCTGAGGTCCCTTCGTGCCATTCACATTCCGGGCCCGCTCAATCGTGCGGCCGACGTGCTGTCACGGTTGCCGGTGCTCCCCGGAGAGTGGAGACTCCACCCCCAGGTGGTCCAGCTGATCTGGAGTCGCTTTGGGGCCGCAGAGATTGATCTGTTTGCCACCCCCGACACGACCCACTGCCAGCTGTTTTATTTCCTGACTGAGGGAACCCTCGGCACGGATGCCCTGGCACACAGCTGGCCGCACTGCAGAGAGCCCCCTTCTTGAATCCCAAGACGTGCCCTGCCCGCTCAGGGTTAGAGCTCACTCCACCAGGGGTGTAGCTTCTTCCTGGGCGCTGGCTCGTGGCGCCTCGCTGACAGACATTTGTAGAGCTGCGGGCTGGGCGACACCTAACACGTTCGCTAGGTTCTACGTGTAGAGCCGGTTGCTTTCTCGTGTGCTCACTGCCCATAGTCAGCAACACTGAAGTGCCTGTTCGACGCCAGGTCTGGCACTTGTATGCATTGGTGGAACTTGTGTCAGGCTGGGTTCCGTATGTTGCGACCCCTACGGTGGTCCCATACGTGTATTCTCCTCGGTTCAGCTCCCTACGGCGAGCTTGTGTCTTCCCTCTGCAGAGTTCCTCTGCCGTCTCAGTACGGTGTTGTTCCCCTGCCTGCAACAGGCCGGGGCCTGTGACTCTCCCTGCGTGAATCTCCCCGCCTGCTTCAGAACGGGGTCTGAGGGGCTCTCGCTGGGTGCTGGAAGTGGTAGTAACTGTGGCGTTTTCCAAAGGGATCCCAATTCGTCGGTACAACCGACGTACGTCGAACGTGACCGACTGAAAGGGAACGGAGACGTACGTCCCGCCGCCACAGTTCCTTACCATCACTGCATGGCCGAGTCACGAGTTCGGCTCCTCAGTGAAAAACGTCAGTGCGTTGCTCTCGCTTCCTGTTTATACCCGCGGCCCGGGGCGGAGCGCGAGATGCAAATCTTGCACGCCAATGGCCCATTGGCCCGTTCTCTAAATCTCGAAGCTGATAGGGGCTCTCTGAAGTGATCCCAATTCGTCGGTACAACCGACGTTCGTTCCAATTCCCTCCTTCAGGGAACAAGGGTTACCAAACGTAACCGAGACGTTTTTGTTGATCAATGGTGCATTCATTTTCAATTGCCTCAAAATAGCGACGCGCCAACAATCCGCCTGAACACACCTCGTTTTCAGACCATCACGCCCATGGGCGAACAGATGGACGCGAGTGCATTTGCTATTTAAACAAAGGGGTGCTGGACGTGAAAATGATAACTGCGTCGAGCTGAAACCAGCAAAAAACACTTGGGTCGCACCTGGTGTCGCATTGCGCCGGGAGTATGATTGTAATGGTAATCCACTGCAGGCAAGTTGTAGTGATGAACCCAAGTGCAGTTTTATTGATAAACATGAAGTGATACAAAATAAACAAGGACTGGAACTTGACTGGAACAGACTTGTTCAGCATGAACAAACACTCACCAACAGTGGTTACAGCAAACAATACTCGACAAGAGAACAAGGCAAACATGATGGCTTAAATACACAGAGACTAATGACTAGACAAGACACACCTGTGAACAATCAAGACAATGAAACAATGACAGAACTGAACTGAGAAAACATGACTAAAATAACCAATGAGAACATAACACATGAGAGGCTTGTTCGACTTGATACAGCGATGTGCAGACTGATCGGTGGCTGACTTGAAACAGTGCATGCCGGATAGAAATTTTGTCTGACTTGAGACAGCGCCGATGCCACGTGACAGTGACATATGGCATCAAAGTGCAGCAAGAGCGATTAGAGAGCAGTCGGCTAATACAGCCAGTGCAGTTTTTCTAGAGCGGCTGCACCAGAATGCACGGACTATGATGATGCCACGATTGGCCAGATTCACCGCATGACAGCGATCACGTGTGTTTCGTGTTTATTCGAAAACCTTCAAAATAAAACTGATAAAAAAACGTAGACCCCACTTCATTGATAGTGTAGGCTTATATGTTGAACCCTGTATTAAGCAGTGCATAAAGTATTACATGACAATAATGTCTCTGAAACATCTGTGTATTGCCAAATATTGCATTTATTTAACTTCAGCTGTGATAAAGTATGCAAACATAGCGCAAGCGTCACTGTGGGAAGCAGAAAGTGTCCGACTTCACGTCTCCGTTTGCAGCTCCTCCCTGCCTGTACGAGGCTACTCTCGCCGATCGGTTGCATCCAGCCGCAGCCGATGTCGAACACACCTGAGAACTAGGGAATCACATGACATGATCACATGCCAAACAGGAAGCATAAACATGAACAACACAAAAACACTAGCCATTACAATGATAGGGCCCCACGATTTGGCCATCTGAGACAAATTTTGAAATCCTAAAATATTTCTCTGATCCTAGGCTTAAATCTGAAGTTTTTGATCCTTAGTTTGACATATGCACCGACAACCGATTAATGACCATTGCGATAATTTTACCTCGGATAAAATTCTGGCAGTGTCAGAAGATTTGAGGCGCAATCCTGCAGTGTGACTTCTCCTAAGACGACCGCCAAATCAAGAACCAATAGGAGCGCAGAACCTGATGACGCATTTCGTGCGACAACATCAAATCACAACAGGGAACATGTCGAAAAGAGTCAGGTGAATGAAAAATGCCACCGCTTGTTTTTGTTGTTTGCTGAATGCTACCATTGTGTCTGTGAATGCGGCTCAAATATATATATATATATATATATATATATATATATATATATATATATATATATATATATATATATATATATATATATATATATATATATATATATATATATATATATATATATATATATATATTAGTTTTAAATTACTTAAATGTGCTTTAAGTGTTGTTAGTTATTTTGATAGCATCTGACTTTTACTAACTTTTACCACACACACTCTCTCCAAAGCCCAGCTATTCAAGAGACAGTCAGTTAACCTGAACGTAAAAAAATGTAATGTCTGATAAATTTAGCCACTCTAATTAAACGTTTTATTTTTTAAATCTTGGACTGTCATAGAGATATGTGATACCTCAGGACACCCAATGCAATGAGTCATGTCATGTAGTTGGGACATATTAGGCGTGATGTGAAAGTTACTCTAAGCACCTTTTAAGATGTTCCACTTCGATTATGATGACTTCTAGTGTGGACAGCGAGGCCGCTCAGGAGGTTTTGGTACAGAGCCAGTATATCTCATTTTTTCCTCCATTTAGCGGCAAGCAATTCTGATGTTTGGCACTGACGTTGAGAGAATCCAGTTGCATCCAAATATGCTTCATGGGGTTGAGGTCAGGGCATTCATAGACATAACAAACCTTTTTAAAATGGAAAAGAGTAACCAGAATGCTTTTTCTTTTCAAACTTTTTTTCGTAGAATAATTTTAAGATTTTCTCTATGTGAATCTTAAGGGAATTGCCTTAATGAAAAAGTATTATTTCTTCTTCTCCAAACTGTACAGCTGGTACTGTGATTTTGGGCAGGTAGAGTTTTCCTGGCAAATCCAGATTCATCCTTCAGGCTGGCAGATGGTGATGAGTGATCCATCACTCCAGAGAATGGATTTTAACCGCTCAAGAGTCCATAATGGTGAGCTTCGCACTTCTACAGCCCACACATGAGCTGGTTTGTGGCTGCACAGCTGTTGAAACTCATTTCATGTAGTTTCCCATGAACAGTTGTTGAGCTGATTTTGCTTCTAGGAGCAAATCTTTGCAATCTTACATGTTTCAGCAGTCAGGAATCATGTACGTTTGGTGTGGTTCACCACTTCATAGCTGAACCGCTGTTAATCCTGAAAATGTTTTCTTTGCAATAACACCTTCACGTACCAAAGAAAGGGCTGGAATTTTGACTTTCCTCTAGGCATTTTATGACCTTGCAAACTATCATAAAAGCCATTGAGATTGTCAGTTTGATGGCTGCGTGTACAACGAAAGGGTCTGGAATAGCTAAACGCACTAATTTAAAAGGGTTTGCATCTACTTCTGTGCATGTAGTGTACCAGCGGGGTGTCTGGTTTACAGAGGGCCTGATATATTTACTTCATGTCATTCAAATGTACTGTAAGTTTTAAGGGCACCTACTGTGAAGTGAAGCATATTCACTGTGGTTCTGTCTTCTGCACCAATAATTTTACTTTCATTGATCTAGCAGGGGGTTATGCATGCATGTGCCCTCAGGGATTCATTGCTAAGTAGCTGTTGTTAAGAATGTTTTGATTTATTCAGATTTTCCTATGTTACTGCGACCCAAACTAATCAATACTGTATGTGGCTTGTTAGAGTGCAAGAAGCAAAACAACAAAGATCTAAAAATATGCCCATCTCCTAGAGGAAACTTTGTTGTTGAGTCACATCATTAATGGAATTATTTGAAATGCAAATATTTGAACGCAAGAGAATTAGCACGTTGTGTCCAGCAACTTGCAGGGAAATAATGTTTTTATTCTATAGTAAAATGATCTGGTGAGCTTTAGTTGATCCCTCCCCTATAGCACATGCCTTCTCATTGTATTTCTACACTGAAATCCTTTTGGAATAATAACAGGCAGAATAAGGAGAGAATGGGGGAAAATTGGAGCCCTCACCATTAGGCAAGGCAAGACAAGTTTATTTATATAGCACATTTCATACACTGTGGTAATTCAAAGTGCTTTACACAGAAAAGGGAAATAAAATAATCACAAAATTAAAGTAAGGAAAATTAAAACAGTTATAAAAGAAATTAAAAGAGTAAAAGATGATGCATAGATGCATTTCTCATCTGGTAAAATATTTCAGAATAATTTAGGGTTGTCACGGTACCAAAATTCCAGTAGTCGATACCAATAACAGTAAAATTTCACAGTTCTCTGTGCCAATTCCGATACCATAGCAAAAACTGTTCGAACTACTCTTTTATTGAACTATTAAAATTAAAATATATTACTATATAAATTAAAATATAATTATTATCATCATGAACAATAAGCTAATTTCATAATAAATAATATATTTAAACAGCATGTAATCTTCAAATGTTTATAATTAAACATTGTTATAAAAAGATCAAGTGAAAATTTTGTAATAAAATAAGGAACAAACAAAAAATAACACCCATTACATAGAACAAGTGGCAGGTCTATTAGTTAGCATTTACACTCTAAGGGCCCTATTTTAACAATCTAAGTGCATGCTCTAAAGTGCATGGCGTAAGTGCACTAGGGGCATGTCCAAATCCACTTTTGCTAATGGAAAAAATGGTTGGCATGCCCAGCACATGGTCTAAAAGGGTTGTCCCTATTTTCTTAATGAGTCATGGGTGTGTTTTGGGCGTAACATGCAATAAACCAATCAGAGTCTCATCTCCTATTTCATTTAAATGCCAGTTGAGCTTGGGCCATGGCAGGTTCTTTATTAAAATGGTGGAATGTGCAAGAGTAAAAACTGAACGCTTCTCCAGAGAGGTTTATTTTTATTTTTAATATTTTAAAATGTTTGTGCTGCTGTGTGTGTAATAAGAAAAGTGTATGCGCATTGTGGACCTGCCTATAGGCGCATATTAATAACGTCTTCTTCAAATAACACAAAAAACATTGGGGCATTGACTTTAGACCAGGTTTTTGTTGATCAATGGCGCAGTCGATTTCAGTTGCCTCAAAATAGAAACGCGCCAACAATGCGCCTGAACACATCTCGTTTTCAGACCAGCACGCCCATTGGCGCAAATGCATTTGCTATTTAAACAACATGATGCAGGATGTGAAAATAACTGCTTTGGGCTGCGCCGCTCCTGGCTCCGCATTGCGCTGGGTGTATGATAGGGCCCTAAGACTTAATACGCATCTATTTTGACATACATTTTATCAGATTTTTTTTTTCCCCCATCAAATTGTATATGGGTTATAAACAGAACGTGAGATTTCCTATAAAATCACTAAGGCTGTCAATCACTGTGAGGGCCTTCTCTCTGAGATCTACAGTCCTGCGAAACTCCCACTATAATAAAAAAAAACCCATTTACACTGCACAATGAATTTCTTTTTTACATTTTGTTTACACTATGTTGGTAATAATGAAAGGATTTGCGAGTGTGGAGAACTCTAAAGCACGCAGTGAATGAAAACTGTTGTTTTGAGCGGATTCTGACTAACTTAAGCACCTCTGATTGGCCATTGCGTTCATGCGTTCAACAGATATATCTGTGATTGTGATTGGCTGCAATTATCAGCACATCAAAAGCATGTTGCAAATACACACTCTTCACAGAGCGCTTATGTTGGGCTCATAATGACATTCCCTGCAAATGTTAAAGGTAAGGTTTATACCGTTTATACCCCCCCTCCCCCATATGCTTTTATTTTGTATAGTTCATTTGGATAGTTATGTGTTATAAACTAATGATGGGGTTAATGCATAAAATGTGTTTAAAATGTCGGTGTAAATGCATAAAATCTTGCTCAAATTATTGTGAGTAATGCTCAAGCAGACATGTTGTTTTAGCGACCTTACAGGAGAGGGCGCCCACGGAAAAAAGGTGCGGGCATGGCAGAGAAGCAGTAGAATTAGTTTTGGCTATGGTTGTGAAGGCACAGAGATTTTGGTGTACTGCGAATAAATGTAAACAGTGAACAACATTAAACGAACCCATCAAATTAAGCATGCCTGGAACTTCATTCATTTCGGAATGCAACACTTATACAGATACACACAAGAGTGTTTGAAAGCAGCCGCCTATCAGCGAGTACCGAATATATTCAGTAATCTGTACTACCGGTGCTGCAGAAATTCTGATATCGTCACATTTTTTAAAACTTCAGTACTGATTTGGTACAGAAGTACTGGTACTTTTGACAATGCTACTCATGGTGGCTGAAGAAAATAAACTCCCACCTTTCAATTAAAAAAAGCCATCACATCTTTACAGCAGTGTTAACTCTTCAACACACACACTTCTTTTGTATGATTTGACCTGAATAGGCCAAATTTCATTGTTGATTTGATCATTACTGTAATGGAAGTGTCTGGCACACAGTTTTGGAGATTTTGGACTTTTCCTTGATGATGTGTACTTGCATGACTAGAATAGCTGTTAATTTGCGTAATTGGAAAAATCATAATGAGATATTTTACATCTCAGTTGCTTCTACATTATATTGTTGGGGTTACATTTTAGACTTGCTTTTCAGATTTTTCTTCTGACACAATACTGCAGTAATCATTTGTCTTTTAGTTATTTTTAGGAATTCACTGTATTACAACAATTGTATTTTATGTTTATTTTCGTTTCTCCTAAGAAATTTTAGGAGATACATTATTATTATTATTATTATTATTATTATTATTATTATTATTATTATTATTATTATTATTTTTATCCTGGGACATCATGAGGCATTGTAAGTTATAAGGCTGGAGTTATAAGGCATCATACAGTTTTCTGTCAACATTTAGACAAACCTCTGATCTTTTTAAAGCGTCTATGGACCCAAGATCTTTTTCAGGGTTGTAATTTTTGCAGATGTATTGTCCAGAATTGCCTTAGTTACCAGTACAAGTTAACACACAGGAGAATACCAGAGGCTTTCAAAAGAGGAGCATAGATTAAACTCTAAATAGTGCCAGCATAGCAATCCCTCTTTACATTTAAATAGACATCAATGTCTCTGCAACATGCTCTGAAAGAGGGATGTTGGCAGTTCGGATGTCCCATTGATTGTACTGAAAGATTCACAGTCCTTCTCTTTTGTAAACAACTGCCTCAATGTCATTGCCCCACTCAAACAGAAGAGAAGTTTGAACATTAGTATTAGAATTCATATCCTTTGAAAGCCCTTGAGGGCATTATCACTAATTTTTGGGAGTTGTATTCTCTACATGTGTAAAAACAATATTGATATTACAATCTTTGATTTATGTAACTATATAATAATTTAAATGAAAAACATAAGTAAAAGTAAAAATACAGTGAGCGTAAATAAAAAATATATGGGTCATTCTGGGTATTTGTATGGCTTCCTATTTTTAGCACTATACAGTAGTGGCCAAAAGTGATGTCCGGCTGGAAAAATGTATATTTTAAAAAATTGTAAGCATATTGTATAGTTATGCTTGGAGTACATTTTTTTGTTGTTTTGTTTTTTGTGATAACACAATGAATGCCAAATTGCGCGCACATAATTTTTGTCCAGGCTGCCATACAAAGAAATTATGAATACATACAAAAACAAGAGAGAACCATAGCTGATGTTGTTTTTCTATGCTTTTTCTCGTCACAGAATAAAAACGGTATCTGTAGTTTTCTTTTTTGCTAAATAATTTTGTCAGATAAATACCTCAACCATGTTTCGTGCTTTGTTTTCCCCTCATATTTAAAATATTTTTAAGATAAAATATATGAAAGATATCAACAAATATCGCCTCCGGACATCACTTTTGGCCACTACTGTACATGCACTTTTTATGGCATCATATGAATTAAAAGGACTACAGGGAGCATTTGTAAAATAAATGTTTCAAATTTAAGGACTATTTAATTGTAAAATATTGATGTTGAGAAAGATGTTCAAAATAAAACATGGGAATATGAATAATCATATTCATATATTTTTTGTGAATTTCCCAAATGTGAAATTATAAAAAAGTCTGTTTTTATTTGTGTATGTTTGTTTGTTTAGTTTTGTTTTTCATTTACACCATTTTTATTGAATTTATCAATATTTTCCCCCAAATTATTGTTGCTTTATTAACATGAACTACTTTAGAGTATATTGAGCATTGTAGAGAGTGGGAGGAAAAATAGGACGCAATAAAAAGACTAATAAAGAAGTAAACACTTCCAATTCAAGGTGTTGTTTACTCTTCAGTTGTTGGCTGTCTCAGATTAGCAATGTCAATTACATGCCACTTGATTGGAACTTTGATGACAGGACGTGTTCTTTGGTTGTGACCTCTGCATCTCTTGAGTTGTTGTGCTTTTTATCTGCTGCCTCTCCAAGATAAGAAGTGTTCCACGGCTGACACTGATTGCACATCTCTGGATAAGGTCTGGCCATACGCTGGTACCTGCTAAAGTTCGTGAGAGGGCAGACGTATTGAAAATGGCCACCAGGTGAAATACGGTCCCTATACCACAGGTTTCGATTTTTGTGTAAACCGGTTAACTGGTGAGGTTGACTTAAGTTTTATTGGATTTACTTCATTACGTTTATTGGCAGGATGTATCCGTTTGCTGTCAAGGTCCCAAAATACAAAATATCCTGTTTGAGTTGAGCAGTTGAGTTGAATTTTGAGTGAATGTAACCTGCATCCTGCAGCGTTTCTTTTTTTCTATTGTTTGTTAATTTACTGGCATTATGTTTGTTTTTATATCTGTTTATAGCACTTCTAGAGGATGTAAATGCATGAAGTGGCATTTGGCAAAAGTGTCAGCTGAATAACTAACGCTGAAGTGTCTCCATTGAACCCAGTCCACATCAATCAACGCTTTCATCCCATTTCACACAGGATTCACAGGACATGACTGCTCCATGCCGGCTACGGGCTGCACTTCCAACCCGTGTAATACAGAGGGCACTTCCATGTGCGAAGAGCTGCGGGGCAGTTTCAAATGCACGTGTCACTATGGCTATACGGGCCTGTTTTGCGAAACTTCCATCAGTCACTGCGTCGAGGGATTGTGTCATCACGGATCAAAGTGTGTGGATCTCCCTCTGGGCTTCGTGTGTGAATGTTTGCCTGGTAAGAGTGATTTCTTACAGTCTGTTTCCTGCCAGTTCCTCTGTCCACACTCTCACTAAAGCATCCATTTAACCCTCACCCTATTTTCATTTCTTCTCAGGGTTACAAGGACGATTCTGTGAGGTAAACATTGATGACTGTCTGGATAAGCCCTGTGGTGCACTCAGTTTCTGTAAAGATGGTATCAATACCTACGACTGTTTCTGTGCACCTGGGTTCATTGGTAAGTTCACCACAAGCAATTTCCTAGAGCAGTTTTTCCTTTGCCCAGTTTTCTAACATTCAATTCCCCTCTGTTGAGCTGTGTTTAAAAGCCCTGTGGCCTCAAATCTGCTCCTGTATTGTAAGACTTTAGTTGACCGTCTGCTTATCAAGGAGAATTTCCTAAGCCTCATAACCCTGCCATCACATTTTCTGGCATCCATTTGACCAAGGTGATAGGGTTTTTTTTTTTTTTTTTTTTCATCGCACCTCATCATTAGCTGTGGGTTATTTTATTTGAAGCGGCATCACGGCCCCTGTATTTGCAATGAAATCCTTAATGAAATGAACCTTTGCCCCTCTTTTCAAGGTAATAACTGTGAGATTGAAGTAAATGAGTGTCTTAGTCAACCCTGTCAGAATGGAGCTTCCTGCTCAGATGAGCTTAACTCCTACAGCTGTCTCTGCCCTGCCGGGACCACAGGTACATAATTCCTTCCTGTCATCAGAGTTTCACAGGCTGAATTTGGGTTACATAGGCCACACAGTTACGTCTTGAAATTGACAACCACATTTAAGTGTGGGATTAAATCCTTTAAATTATATTTCCAGGAGTTTACAGACTGTAAACTAGGAGTCACACCTGAGCCTGCAATTGTAATAACCATAGCAATATTATGGCCTCTTGCAGTCTAAAAGGGGCCATGAACTGAAAAAAAAAAAAATTCCTTGAGCGTTGACATGTAAAAGGTCATCATACTACTGTATAAGACTATCCTGTAAGTTTCAGAACTGAAAACTTCCTTGCTAGTCCAAAAAAACGTTTTTATTGTTACCAAGCCCATTGTGGCATGTGCCTATCTGTGTAATAGAATAGAAAACAATCAATGCCTGTTTCATCATTGATACTTTGGCCCCGCCCACTGGTGTGTTAGTGAGATGACGAGGGGACAGAGATACAGATGGACTACAAATAACATTACTTTCCAAAGGTAAATCAGTCGCAATTTAGACACAGGCTTTGCAAACAGACTTTTACGACAACATGTAATGCGACAACATGTAAGTAACCATGTTAATTCTAATGCCTGATCTGTGATCAGTGATTTCTGATATGTAATGATTTATGTAGAGTCAGATGTTCTTTGTCTATATGTCAGCAAATCAAACCAGTGACTAAACAGGATGAGTAGGATGAACATGTAATACTTAGCTATTTCATATAAAAAGATGTTAGCCAATCATAGCAGTGGGCATTTAAACTGAAGTCTCACAGCAGACACATCACTTCAAACAGAGTGTTAAAATCGCTAAAATCAGGTAAGGAAAAAAAAGCCTTATATTTAAAAAAATTATGGCATTTTTTTATGTACAAATCGTACTAACATTAAAAGTGCATCCCAAGAAACATTATAAAACAATAAAACAATGCAGTTCATGACCCCTTTAAACAAGGAGCATGGGTGTTGTTGTATTTATTTTTTTATTAATAATATTGAAGTTGTATTAGTAGTACTACTACTAGTAGTAATAATAGTAGAAGTAGTTAAACTTATAAGCGAAACTTATGAAAGTGTGCAATTTCTTGTCCGGAAAAAAACTAGTATAAATTACATTACATTTGAACATGAAAATATACAATTTGAATAACTGTCAATTCTGCATCATCACAGTATGAATTTGTGAAAAGGGTCTGGTTGAGCCAGAAATTGACAGACTATTCATACAAATGGAGCAATGTTTTTTAAATTGTCACAATAAAGTTAACTTGCAAATGGCTTACTTCTAGTTGTCTCTGCACTTTTAACTGGGATAGAAGTATTTTAATATTGAAAAAATGAACACTTCAGCTTGAAGAGTTATGATCATTTAGTGTGTCATGTTTAGTTTACAAACTCCTCTTTAAAACAGGGGGGCACATTTAGTTCTTACCCAACCACATTACGTTTCTATTTCAAGAGTAATTTCCACTTAATTCTTTCGTGTTCATGCAAATTGGAAAGGAAATAGGCTCATTTGGCGGTATGAGTCAACTCAAGCTCTCAGTATATTTTAGGAACTTTCTGCCCAACAGAATGTAAATTCATCTACTTTCATTTCAAACCAGGAGGTGTATTGCTTGAAGGCTTAAAATGGATTTTGGATTTGTTTTTACCTTTATTCCAGATTCTTTGTGCAGTGAAAACTTGAGTTTATAATTGGTTGGCATGGGGATTTCTATGACAACTCTCATTCTTATTTCCCTCTTTATGTGTGCCTTTCTCTTTTTCTCTCATTTTTCAGGCAGTTTATGTGAAATAAACATTGATGAATGCCAGTCATCACCATGCGTGAACAATGGCACGTGTTTGGACCTCTCGGATGGCTTTAAATGCATTTGCCCTTCAGGTTTCTCTGGTGTGTCTAATGTTTTTTAGTACATTATCAAATTGTCTTATTTTGGTCATTTATGTGTTATAGATAGGAAAACTGTCTTTTCAAGGTTTCTTGGAGAGATATGAGCTTCCTTCAACGATCTCACTTGCATGATAACTTTGATTTTTCTTTTTTATATTGTGCATTAAAGGTCCTGAGTGCTCAATGGACATCAATGAGTGTGTCTCATATCCCTGTACAAATGGAGGCACCTGCATTGACCAACCGGGTAATTACTACTGCCGATGTGTGGCTCCATTCAAAGGTAATGATGACTGAGGGAGTGGGGTGAAGGGTGAAAAAAAGCAAAGTTAATTAACTTCAGAGATCATTCCTCTCACCTGTCTGAACTCAGCATTGCCACATCAAGACAGCTTCGTTGTCCACAAAATTGGTAAATTAAAATTGTACTAATGTCCAGTAAAATGTATAAAGCAAGCTATATTTGGAATTAAATAATATGAAATAAATTGTAAAATAGAAAATACAATTCTGTGAAAGAAACACTTGACTTAACATAATTTGGTTTCAGCAAGTTGCTTTTTAGTCTACTTTTTGATGGCATTTTTTCGCAGGTAAAAATAGGACTCTCTTCAATGCATTTCACCCTTTTTTCATTTATAACAATGATAATGTTAAACTCAAAATTGATTTCCTTTTGAACATTTTGATGAGGATAATTTTGTAGTAAGCCTGGCACTCATACACACACGATGGTATGCTTGTTCAGTTCAGAGGTGGATCAAATCAGACCCAAATGTCAGTATAAAATCCCTCTATAGAGTGCTGTGCTCTTTGACTATGTTATTCAGATCAGGAGCTGCTGAAATCTATCTGCTTTGTGTATACACCTGTTTTACACTGCTATATTATGTACATTATTAGGTTTTCTCATTTTTTTTTTTTTTTTTTTTTTTTGTGCATGCATGATGCTCAGCTGGTCAATTCCGGACACAGAATGCAGCTCATCTAAAATCGATCAGGCGGCTCAGTCATCGCTGCTTATATTCAAACAGAGAGCATGGATCACACTTCCATTAGACGCGCAAATTAGGTTGTCAGGGATAATGATGATATCGGTTATTCTGTATTGAAATCGAGGAAGAAAGGCACCAACAGCCTTGCTTGCTCTGTTGAGACACACATGCATAGTGTTTATGTGGGGGGATTCTGGGAACATTAACCTACCCTTTACACAGCTATCCTTTACTAACTGATCTAGTGTCTAGACTGTGGCTAAAATACAGTGTGCAGTCTATACGTGTTTATACGTGTCTATACGTGATTTTGGAAGCAGATCAAGATTGCTCATCTAAAACCAGATGAGCCAAACTAGGGTTTTTTTTTGTGTGACTGAAAAAAATCATCATTATCGTGATTGTTCAGATTCAATAATGCAGTTCACAAAGTATTTTCATTTTAATTATTTAGATTTTTCTTATATATATTTATATATATATATATTATATATATTTATATATGTATATATATATATATATATATATATATATATATATACAGTATATATATATTTATATATATATATATATATATATATATATATATATATATATACACTATATTGCCAAAAATATTGGGACGCCCCTCCAAATCATTGAATTCAGGTGTTCCAATCACTTCCATGGCCACAGGTGTATAAAATCAAGCACCTAGGCATGCCGACTGCTTCTGCAAACATTTGTAAAGATAATTGGTTGCTCTCAGGAGCTCAATGAATTCAAGCGTGGTACCGTGATAGGTTGCCACCTGTACAATAAGTCCATTCGTGAAATTTTCTCACTACTAAATATTCCACGGTCAACTGTTAGTGGTATTATAACAAAGTGGAAGCAATTTGGAATGACAGAAATCACATAAAATCACAGAGCAGTGTCAGCACACGCCAACTTTCTGCAGTGTCAATAGCTACAGACCTCCAAATTTCTGGGTTTGGCAGTTGCCAGAAGAATGGTACTTACCTGACTGCATTGTGCCAAGTGTAAAGTTTGGTGGAGGGGGGATTATGGTGTGGGGGTTGTTTTTCAGGGGTTGGGCCTGGCCCCTTGGTTCCAGGGAAAGGAACTCTTAATGCCTCAGCATACCAAGACAAAGAGAAGTAATTTCTGACATTTAAAAGTGTTATAAAGCCCACTGAATCATTCTAAATCATTCATGACAAAAATGGAACAATTTGGGAGAGAACTGTCAAGAGACTTATTTCTTAGCACAAAAGAGGTCAGTGAAGAGGATTACCAAATCATTGTTTTTAAGTTTGAAAGTATAGCAAAAGTTACGCAGAAATTAACAAAATAGACTTGTAACAAGGACTCTGAAATAATCAGGCCTTCGTTTTAAGCTTACATTTAGTGATAAGTGATTTTTTTTTGCTATACAAAGAGCAGGAAAAATACCAAGTGAGTGTCTCAGAGCCAGGAAAAGCTGTGAAAAGAGTGACTGTTTATCTCAAAAAGTAAGATTGAGCCTGCAGAAGTGGTATGCATGGTTGTTGTCCACACTGGAACTACCTACTGTAGCCAAAGCTCAGTAAAGTCAATTAGCCTTTTCCAAGGCCCAAATTTACAAAATATGGACTTCTGGGAATTTCTATTCTGGTCTCATGAGACCGAGTCAAACATTTTGGATCTTACAGCAGCCAAAATGTTCTGATGTTGCTAGAGGAGGAGCACAGTGAGAAGTGGTTCCCGCAGTGAAGTTAAGCAATACAACTCTTATATAGCAATGTATGAGTGCTGAAGGTGTGAGGGAATAGCTGTCATGAATTCACACACCACTGTGTGATGTAATACAAAAACTTGAAACGGAAGATGTTACCTTCTCCTCATTCCCTGCGTTGTTGGACTTTTTTTTTTTCAACAAGACAATTACAATATGCATTCTTTCAAGGTGAAAAACCTTCTGTGGACATGTATTTCACCCAGTCCTAACACTTTTGCATGCACGGCACCAACATTTTTTCTCTACCGGTGCTAAGGGAGGGCTAGACCAATATGTGGGGATGCTAAGATTGCAATTGCCTTTAGATGAATAGCCTATATGTGCTGCACACTTATTTAAAAAAACACACAACAAATATGATCTATAAGAAATGTAGGCTAATAAAAACAGAAAGACGTCTTAAAGGCCGCGGAAACAGGCAGGTTTCGTTACGCATGTCAATCCATTCCCAACGTTCTTGGTTGGTTTGCTTATTTATTGTTTAAAGTAAAGATACAATTGAAACATAATTAAATTCGCTTTAAAGAAAGGCTTTCTGCAAAACAAAACGTAATGAAGTCAAATTCATGTCTGATCCATGTCCCCCGACATATTGGGCATCTTATGATATGTCTTGTGATTTAGTGAGCTTGCTCAAGCTGTTCACTTTTTAACATAGATGAAATACAAAACAATTATAATATAGTTGTAACGGTTACCAGCTGGAGTGCCCTTGAGAGCCGCCAGAGGGCACTCCACATAAGACTATGATCACTCACAAACTACATTTCCCATAACTCACTGCCCGGACTCATCATCACTTATCACTGATCTCATTCACCTGTACCTCATTCACTGATTGCATTCACCTGTGTCTCACCATCCTGTTAGTCTCTGTCTATTTATACCTTGGTCATTCATTTACTCACCGCAAAGTCTTGTTCAATGTTACATTGCATTTCTGAGCACTCTCCTGGTTTTCTTGTTTCTTGTTTTTGGATATCTTGCCCTGTTCCCTGGATTACTCTCTTGCCTCTGGTCCCTGCCTGTTTTGTTTGTTTGTTTGTTTCTTTGTTTGGACTGCCTGTCTGTGTATGACCCTTGCCTGTACCTTGGATTACGCTTCTGGATTGCCCTCAAATAAAGCTGCATTTGGATCCACCTTCGAGTCTCGGAGCAGTTCGTAACAATAGTAGAGCCCTGCACGGGCCTCAAAACTAGGCCCTAACCCGAACCTGGCCCGAGTTTTTTTTATATCCTCCCTATTACACATTAGTTGCAGTTTTGTTTTTAATGTCAAAGTAGTTATATTTTGTTTTGTTTCTTTATTAAGTTAATTTAGACAAATGTTTGAAGCATTTTTTTGCTTGTTAAATTAAAGTTTTTGTTCTTTAAAGTGACGACCAAGCGGCCGACAGTGAGTTAACCCAACGCTTTAGCCTCTCAAATCAACACTTGTCAAAGTAGTTAGGCTATATTTTGTTTAGTTTCTTTAAGTTAATTTAGACAAATGTTTGAAGCATTTTGTTGCTTGTTAAATTAAAGTTTTTGTTCTTTAAAGTGACGACCAAGCGGCCAGCGGCCGACAGTGAGTTAACCCAACGCTTTAGCCTCTGAAATCAACACTTGACTTGTCATTATAAAAAGGTAATTTTAAAAAGGCATTTTTGACAAGATGAGGCAGGCCGATCGCAACGGCGCGCTAATGAAACAGGCTACACAATCTAAACAAACAATACAAATAAAAAAAAACATGCTGGTTGTCTTACCTACCTATATGCGAAATTAATATAAATCCGATCTTCAATTCCCGTGCTATATGCACATTTAACTGAGTTCATGTCAACGAAAGCAACCGATATGAGCATTTTATTCATCAGCTCATTTCAACATAAAAGACCGCATTATGAGAACGAGCGACCTGAGCACTGGTAAGACCCACTGGTAAGAGCTTATTTTCAGTTTCACTTGCGGCAGTTTGCGTGTTGGCTTGCTTTACTCATTTGCGACGATGCGTGTTGCATAGCGCCGTCCTCTAAACACTGTGCGAGTCAGTCTTGACAGTTGCGGACTCGCAATATCATGGTCATATGTTGTTTCCACCAGCGCAGCATGTCTCATTGTTTCTTTTAATTACTGAATGTCTAAAATATAAAATTAAGGAGAAGCCTAAAAAGGCCCGAAGCCTGGCCCACGTTTGAGGTATGATGGGAAAATTGTCCCAAAGCCCGGCTCTAGGGGCGTAAAAAAGTTGGGGCCTGTTGGGCTCGGGCAGAAATACAGGGCTCTATAATGTAGGCTACTATTTAAACATAAATATGAAACTAAATAGGCTGTACGTTTTCTTTAACCCTCTGGTCGACGAAGGCGGTGGCACGTTCTGATGGATTTTTTTCCTCATGACAGCGGGAAAACTCTGTTTTTCTCATTTTTGGCCATACAGATAAATGTACTTGTGAGACATAATTATAAATTATAGATTGTCTACTTTTATTTGTGTACACGCTCACAATAACGACAATGGTCGTCAGTAAGTGCACCATTAATGCGCATTGTGCGTCACAAATCCTGCGGAGTCACTTTGTTGTCGTATTAACGTATTAACTCTGTATTCTTTATCAAAAAACGGTCCATCTGATTCTCAACTGCTTTTTGAGCACCTGTGCGGGATTCTGTAAAGACGAGTTGAGCAACACTTTCTATTAAAGATTAGGGCATTTAAGGAGTTAAACATCCAGTTAAACAGGACAGATATGACAATTTGTCATGAATTTGTACACTCTGTGCCAAGAAGGGTCAGAGCAATATACTTAAAATTATGGAGAATATACTAAGTACTAGAATATTATACATTTATTGAACATTACATTTCTTCAATCCTTCATTTAAACAAAATTGGCGAATTTTCTTATTTTAAGAATATTAATGATATATATTTCTCTTTTTTTATATTTAATACATTTCAATTTTGCCATCTTTCCATGAATTGCATTATTGATCATTAGGAAAATACGTCTTTTGCATTTTGTTCAGAGGGGGTGTACTCATTTATGCAGTGCATTGTTATATATATATATATATATGTATGTATGTATGTATGTATGTATGTATGTATGTATGTATGTATGTATGTATGTATGTATGTATGTATGTATGTATGTGTATATATATATATATTTATGTATATATTTATGTATATTTATGTATATATGTGTGTGTACATCAAAATAACACATTGCAACTCCATAGGAAGCAAACAATGGGTTTTTGTGCCTCCGTTTTGGAAAAGGCATGGAAATGCATTGGTTAATTAGAGGTGACAGGGCTGCTTTTAAGTAATTAATCATGAAAATTTGTTGAGCAAACAATAAACAGTTGAACATTTTCCGCTGTTGTTGTTGTTGTTGTTTTTGTTGCGGATGGAATTGTATTTCTCATGCTGTATTTGGAATTTCAGGGATTAACTGTGAGTTGCTGCCCTGTGAGGCCGTTAATCCGTGTGATAACGGGGCAGAGTGCGTGGAGGAGGCTGATTCCGTCCTCTTCCCTCTGGGCTTCCGGTGCCGTTGTCGCCAGGGTTTCACAGGGGCCCGCTGTGAGATCAACATAGACGAGTGCAGCTCCAACCCCTGTCTCCACGGCTTCTGTTACGACGGTAAATACTGTAGTTATTTCTCAGGCTGAATTTAAAACATTTCCCTTCAGTCTCATTAGCACTTTTTTGTAGCAAATGCACTGTTGGTTTACCCCTTTGACAGTCTTGGCGTGACTTAGTTTAATAAACAGTTTTCTTAGATATAAGTTACTCCATTCAGTATGACCAGGCCACAGTTGCTTCGGTGCTCTTGACAAGTGTCTTGCTCCAGCTGTGAGCGTGGATCCGTAAGGCATAAATGCAGCTTTGTAATTTGAATAATGGATGATAAATGACAGAGTTAATACAATCAAAGCCCAAGGCAGGGTGTTGTTCTCCCTCAGCAATCCAATAAGCAGTTTTTTGCCCTTTTGTGTTGCATCTCCTGCATAAATCATTACAAAAGCCATAGATCAAATACATGTTGTCAGTTAAGGATTACAGATTGCAACGCACTAAATAGGTCTTTGCAATGAAGTAGTTCCAATACTTTCAAAATTGAAAGCTGTAACTCAATTGATGGTGTTGTATGTGTAGGCTAAATGATTGTTTATTGCACACAACCATCTAACCAATGGCGGACAGTGTTCGGGAAACCTGTTTGAAAACAGTCTTTGTAATTGCATAAGGCACTTACACCTTCACATTTAAGACATGATGTATATAGCAAAAGGCCTTTAAAATGAGGCATAAAAGATGTTTTCCAGTTGACAGTAATTTATTTGGCCGATAAAGTTTTATTTTCATGGTGAATGTCATTGCAGTGAGAGAAAGACAACCTTGACTTTCACGATTTTACAGTTAAAATAGGCTATAAATTGTCCCCTCAAACTAACAGAAAACACTTCCAAATTCAGTACATGTTGTCCAGTATCCTTTTTGTCTAAATACTCTCGCTATCAACTTGCTAACCACCCTGTGTTACGTTTGATCATTGTAGGATTGTAATAAACAGACTTTAATGCTTCCGTTCTAAAGTTTTACTGTTTTCCAGAAGTTTTTGCAGTGATCTTTAGAGCAGTGGTTCTCAACTCGGAGCCGGGACCCACTAAGGGGCCTTCCAAACAGGGCTACAAGATAACTTAATGATTAAAAGGACAAAAGTAAGCAAAAACAGCTACAACAATTTGGATATAAGCTGTAGTTGTATTGGAAAGTCTGTATGAATAAGATCATTTTTAAAAGTGTGATTTCTAGATGTGGAAAAGTCAATAAATTTGATAAAATCTTAAAGTCTTGGACAAGAATATGAATCAAGCTCTAAAATATTGTATAGGGTAGAAATTGCTAATAACCAACTAGAAGATAGGTAATTGATATTAAATTAGATGGATAAAATTGGTAATAAAATAAAAATAATTTTGAATATTCTCTGACGATTGGTGGTCTTGAAGTCAAAAACGTTGACAACCACTAGCAGTCAGATTAATCTGTTCTTTGTAATTGTAGTAAAGGATTAAGTGGTATGTTTTTTTTTTTTAAATGTTGTACAATTATGAGTGCAATTTAAATTTTACTGTACATAATGTACTTTTTTAGACTAAACAATAGTACACTACAGTAAGTTGAAAAAAGTGAAAAAAGATCTTGACACATTGAACTCTCAATTTGTAAAAGTGCCTCAGACAACCAAACTTTTTATCTTTGCATTGCAGAAAATGAAAATAATCAAAAAAATAATACAGTTGAGAAAATCAAGGCAGCATGCTTCTTTAATGTCCTTGACTTCTCTCAACAAGAGTAATTGTTAGCCAACTTGCATTTGTTAAATGCTAAATGTCTCCTTCAGTCAGTACATGCTCTTGTAATGGCAACTGCAGATCTGTTGTTCAGCAAATTTTCAATTAGCAATACTTGAAATGTTCATTTGTCTTCATAATGTAGTTTTAAATGACTGCTTGGTAAGGCATGCTGCTTGTCTCTGAAGCAGAAGACCTCTTGAAAACGTAATGTAAGAGTCAATGAACATCAATCAACTACCACACTACACAAAACTAGCAGTGATAATGAAAATAAGAGTATATTTTATAAAGCAGAAACCCCAAGCAGTAAAACAATAATCTTAGGTTTCATGCTGAACTCAGTGTGTTCTATATAAAAGTGCTTGTCCATATACTGGCTAAAGACTTTATCTTGTGTGAGTGTACATCATTTTAAAGACATTTTTCAAAAGTGCTACCAATGAGTCTAACTTTTAATGCATGAATACAAAATGTTGATAAGCATATTACCAGTTACAGTATGTGCTATGCCAGTGTTCTCAACTGGTTTATCTATGGGACCCACATTATCTCATGGTCATTAGGCCACAACCCAAAAGATTTTGAACCAAATTATTTCTCAAAAATGTTAACAAGATAACATGTATTTCTTTATACCAAGTCAGAAGATACAGACGATTTGCTCTTTAGTGAAGTGATATACAGCGCACTCCATGTTTGCACAATTGTGTGCCGTGAGCAAAGTCTGACAGGACAAGGATGGTTTTCTGAGGTGAGAGACTTTTTATTTTGTTACATTACGAAAATCACATTAGAATATTGACACTCACATATAGCCTGACTAACTATACTTCTAATTACTTGCCATTAAGCAGATGCTTTTTATCCAAACCGACATGTAGTTCAATAATTGCACTCCCAGAGCAACCTGCAGTTAAGTACTATGCTCTGAGGTAAGATGGTGACAGATGAAGGACGATTTTGTAACCAGGCAACCAAGTATTCCTCATCCACCACTTGAAGTCCGACCTGCAGCCACTTTGTCTTGTCTACCATCATCTCCAATTCCAACAAGCCCTGTCAGACAAAGTTTACTTGTTTACTTCCTCCCAGACTGCACCAGCAAACACCGCTCCACACATGTAGTCCCTCAAGGCCTGTCTGGCATATAGGAGGTCTGCGATCTGCTGTTTTTGTGTGGGAAGAGAGTGAGAGAGCAAGGTGTATCTCTTGAGCAGCTGGTGTGAGTAATACGGGTGCCACTCCGGACCCCAAGCATTTAATGAGAGTAATCGCGAGTACACGCACAAAGACAGAGTGGCAGCATAGATTACGTGGTAAATCTAAGGGATAATGAAGAATCCTGGGACTCTGCGCAGGCCTCGTAATAAATTTGCAGCTGTAAGAACCCACAATTACCTCTGTCACAGGCTGCTGTTTTGCAGCAGAAAGCCAGGGGATGCATTTCTCCTCAACGCCATTAATGATTTAAGACTCGTGGAATGGGTCATTAGGTTTCGGGTTAGTCAGATGCAACGCAAAAGACGGCGGACAGCAACACTCTTGTAGCATTTGTAAAAGAGATTGCTACACAAACACACATTTTACATTTAATTGGACACACTGTTTCCAGCTGCTGGGATGAATATAAACGACTGCGGAATTTCACAAGCAGAGAAAGTCAATTTTTAATGATAAGCTTTTAGAAACAAAGGTTTAAGCAAGAATATGATGAGAATATATGTCTTGTGACTTTAGTGGGCTGTGGAGGGAAATATAGTGTACAAAATTAGGCATTTGTAGAGCTTAAAAAATTAACTCAACAGATTGAATGTCTTAAGTAGGGGTGGATTTAGTGACTTGGGGGCCCCAGGCAAAATACAGGAATGGGGCCCTATGCAATTGCACACATTTACAACCTTGAGGCTCCTTTCACTGTTGTGATTCTTGCTTTGCTGCTGCACGACCTTGTCCCATAGCTGTGTGAATGAATTGTGCAGACGAGCACCGTGAGTGTCGAGCGTGTTTCAGTAGTAAACAAAACTGCACGTCTGCACCATTCATCACGTGATATTCCGCATTGCACAGTAAATTCCGTTTTTATGAATGGATTCCGCAATCCTGTCCGCGTTTTCTGAATCGCGGAAATCATAGGGCCCTGCATAATATTCTACAAGAAGCACGTTTGCATTTTAGGGGGACAGCATTTAAGGCAGTTGCCTAACTTTGCCTAAAGTTGCCATAATAATAATAATAATAATAATAATAATAATAATAATAATAATAATAATAATAATAATAATAATAATAATAATAATAATAATAATAATAATAATAATAATAATACGCTGTTTGTTAATTGGCCAGAGGAGAACTGGCACCCTGACTGAGCCTGGTTTCTCTCAAGGTTTATTTTTCTCCATTAGGTTACCTAATGGGGTTTTGGTTTCCTTGCCACTGTTGCCTCTGGCTTGGCTTGCTCAGTTGGGGACACTACATTTTTCAAAATTTTTCAACTAAATATCCAAATAAATCTAATTATTAAACTAAATTAACCATATAAACTAAATTACTGATCTAATTACTGATCTAAAGCCCTCACTGTCACTGTATGATAATTGAAATGAACTGATGACATCACCATTTTCTCCAGAATGGCTATACGGCTGAATAAAATAATGCTGCATTATTTTCCTGTTTAACACTGTAAAGCTGCTTTGAAACAATCTGCATTGTTAAAAGCGCTATATAAATAAAGTTGACTTGACTTGACTTGACTAATGTTTCAGTCCGCCTCAAGTGCTTAAAATGTCAAGGTGTCATGTCTTAAAATCTGAAAGTAATTGTTACATATGCAAAGTGATTGTTCTATGCAAGGTATTAAACTTTTCAATTGTTCAATATGTACTGTATATCATCCCACATTTTCTGCACATGGATAGATTATTGTCATCACATTATTATAGATTTACATATCACAAAAATATCATAGTTGCAGGTTAGCTAAATGTGCTAGGGATGCTAAAAGTCCCAAAAAAGATCCCCTGTAATATGTGAAACATTGGAGACACTTTCCACATTCACACAAAATTCCACATTTACACAATGTTCAAAATGTAGGGATCGGTACGTTTTTTTTAAATTCAATAAAATAATCAAATGTGACCATAAATGTGAATTTATAATGTTACAGAAGATTACTATTTCAAATAAATTCTTTTTGTAGTGTACATTTTCACAAAATTTATATTTATTTAAAAGTGTGCATATTAAATTGATTTCTGTGTAACACTGAATATTGAAGTAATCTTTGCCATCACTACTAAAAACTATATTAAAATGATAAGTTGTAAGAGTAAATTGTAAGAATAATTGTAAGTGCAATAATAAAATGTAAGAATAATTTGCAATATTACTGTTTTACTGTATTTTTGGATCAAATAAACATAAAACATTTTATGTTATGAACAATTGTATGTTTGCGATTTTTGAGTGGATGTTTTTATTCAGTGCACCAACATTTCATAAAGACCACTGAAAAAGATGCCAAATATTAACATTGTACCTATACATCATCCTTGAAGTATAGTGTATAAAGTTCGTAAGAACATGCCATTGTGTCTGTAAATGTTTGTTATATGTTTCTAAAACAGGAAACTCTATTTCATACCTTCTGTAAGGTGATTCTTATGTCTCTTTGTGTTTCCTGCTACAGCTGTGGATGGATTTTACTGCTTGTGTAACCCTGGTTACGCTGGAATAAGATGTGAGCAGGACATCAATGACTGTGCTAGCAACATGTGTGAAAACAACTCGACTTGTGTGGACATCCATCTGGTAAGGACAATTAATCTTCAACTAACTTAGTTTCCATAAACAGCTCTTAATGAAAGAACAACAGCAGTTCTTAGAACAATTCATATGGGAACTATGTATAACCACCACTAAAGTGGCGTAACATCTGTTGTTAAACGATTATTGTTCTCTGTGCAAAGCAATTAATAAAATTTAAATCATTCCTTGGCCCACCTGAGAAATGGCATATCTGGCATAGTACAAATAACATATTGGCCTATTGTAGCCATGCTGTTTTTCTCCACAAACTTCTGCAATTAATTATTTTTAATCATTCAAAATATACCATAAAATATAACCACTTAATGTAGACATTCTGTTCAGACTGTTTATATATATTTTCAATCGTAGGTATCTTATGTGTCTTCTTATTGCTGTTTTGCATACTGAATTGTGATTTGGTCTTTTTTTCTGGCATCCAGAGTGCAACAGTCGGGACTGAGAGTAAAAATTTGATTTATTTTCTCCATAGGGTATGGAGCCCCGGCCTAAAGGGACTTTTGCAAAAATAAAAAATATACAGACTTTAGTATGTGCGCATGGGAGTTTCCAGTTTATGTAAACTATAACAAATGTAATTTGTGTGTCTTTACCATTTTACTATAAAGAAAACAAAAGTATGGATGCATACTGAATTAATTCATTAATAAAGCTGTATTTGCTCAAAATTTGGCTTTCGTTAGGGCAGTATAAGGCTAACTCTAATATCACAGCCTTATGTCCATTTAACGCATCCTCTGTGACGGCCAAGAAACCACGCCGTGAAATGGGCTGATGGCGCAATACGGCTGTGTGCATTGTCCTATTTGCCAAGTTCAAGGGTCCATAAAGCCAAGTTCAAAGGTCCAGTATACCTCTAATATCAGGGCCTTATGTCCCCTTTAACGCATCCTCTGTGGCGGCCGTGAAACTGCGCCATGAAATAGGCTGTGTCCATTGGGCTGATGAAAAAAAAATCTAATTTTGGATTTCGTTAAAGCAGTTCATCTAGTACAAGGATTTTTCATTGTCATTTTTTTGAAGCATGAGCCTCCCCATTATATCTAAAATCCTTTACGTCTATGGCTCTACTCACAATAAGTGCTGTTAGAATAGAATGAGGAAAATAAGCATTTCTCCACCACCTGTAAGATTGTGTTAAAGGGGGTCCTATAATACCCTTTTCACAAGACGTAATATAAATCTCAGGTGTCCCCAGAATGTGTCTGCGAAGTTTCAGCTCAAAATACACCATGGATTATTTATTATAGGATGTTTTGAAAGCCCCTATTTGGGTGGCAGCAAAAACACACTGTTTTCGTGTGTCTCTTTAAATGCTGCTGCTCCCCGCCCCCTTTTCAGAGCTCTTCAGCTCCTTTTCAGCTCATGCTAGTTTGGATAAACAACAACAACTGGAGTGTGGAGAACCTCACACTGTGAGTAGAATTTGCATAGATGGATAAATACTTCATAAATAACTTTATTTTCAGAGTGTAAATACTACATTTTGTGAATGTATGCAAATCGCCTTTGTGAATGTGCTGGTTAGGACACTATACAGTGGCTAAAGTTACCATTGTCTCTGTATTCACAGAGATCAGAGCTAGGCCTATGTCAATCGTTTTATTTTTAAGAAGTAATAAAAGTGCGCTTCTGAATTGTACAGGATGTGAGAATCATCGGGTTAAAACAAGCTCTGACAATGGTAGCTTTAGCCACATTAGCACATTTAAAAAGGCGATTTGCAAACACATTATAAAGTACAGTACTTGCATGTTCTGGATATGAAGTTGGATCACAAAGAGTTAGATTTGATCCATCTTTGAGAAGCTGATTTGCTGACCGTCCAGTGTACAATGATTCACTCAAACATATGAATTTAGCTCATTTCTTGGGCACAATTGCCTTCACAAATGAAATAAATCCACTGCATCCTCAGTGGCTCAGATGCCTAAAAAGAGAACAGTTATAATGTTTAAATAGATGAGACTGTTTAAATAGAATAGATGTTGCTGCTCTAGCAATATCTACATTTGCAAGGAAGTTTGAGCGTTGTAATTTTACAGATGTTGTTTATGCTCAAAAAGCAACTTTACACTTTACAATTATGAAAGTGAAATCATAATTAAGGACCCTTTTAAATTCAACAAAGTGGTTTAATAAAGGGGTTTTTGATCTTGTTAAATACGAAATTTTACTGTTCCAATAGTTTTATATGGGAAAAATATAATATACTGCCCGAAATCCAAATTTTTATAATTTGTTTTTACTGTACCAATGTTTTTTCATGAACCATTAAACTTGGCATATGACAGTGCACACTGAGCCCATTTCACGGCACGGTTTCTCAACCTCCACAGAATTAAAGTGGACATAAGACCTTGAAATATAACACACTGCAAAAGCCAAATTTTGAGGAATTTCTTCCTGGATTAGCCTTTTTTGAACTTGGCAAATAGGACAATGCACACAGCCATATTGTGCCATTCACCCATTTCACAGCCTGCCTCCTCTTCCGTCACAGAGAATGCTTTAAAGCGGACATAAGGCTATGATATTAGCTGTATACTGCCCTAACGAAAGCCAAATTTAGAGCAAATAGATCTTTAATAATTCATGCACATCCATACTCTCGTTTTCTTCATAGTCAAATGTCAGTGATGCACAAAGGAAATATGATATAGACAGTATGCATAAAACATAAATTGTAATTGATAAGTTTCTCTTGCACATGCTAAAGTTTCTTGTCCGTAAACTAAATCTGTAAATTTTTTATTTTTGCAAAGGTCCCTTTAGGGTCTTCGTAATAGGGGAATAGATTTTTAAAGATAACTCAAACCTCGTTTAACAGTGGAATTCCTGGTGGAAAAACTACATTAGCCATGATTCTGCAAATAAATCTGATCCGACCTGACCAGTCAGAGAAATGCGTATTGCACCAAAATAATTATTTTGTGCCCGTCCACTCCCATGTATTACTGAGAATCAATCAGCAATAACAGCTTTAAATTAGTTTTATATTTATCTTGCACTTTTAAACGGGTCATGACCTGCATTATTTTAATTGTATGTTCTCTGAGATCCTCTTATAATGTTCAAGATTTTTACATAAAAAACACCCTAATTTAGAAGTAATAAGCTTTTGTCTGTCCTGTTTTTAACTCTCTCTTTCAAACACTCCATTTAATAGACATGCCACATTTGCTTACTGCTATGATTATTCAACGTGTGATTTTTACATGTGTGTAATTGTTTTGAAAACCTCCGTTGTAAAAAAATATCTTGTAAATAGTTTAAACATTTGCCAACAATTTGAAACATTTATGCGTATTGCATATGCTTTATAAGTTGTACCAAATAAAGTTTAAGTACTTGGAGATATCACAGTTATAGTTGGCAAAAGGAAGACTTTGTGTAAACAGAATTATGAACGAATGCTCCATTGTTGGTCACATTGTTGTTCTTATAGGCTATTCATAGTTAATCCTTTTTCTACAAAGTGAAAAACGTATACATTGTTAATTGCAGTGTTAAAATCAAATACGTGCTTTTTTCCGTATCCGGGAACCTCCCATATTAACCCTTATAAATGCAGAAAAAAAACACCTAACAATACAGTCGGATTCAATATAGTTGGCATTGCATCATCTTTTATCTCTCCGAAAAGCCTGCGTTGAACTGTATCTGCAGTAAAATGAAGTGAACAAGCAAACATTGTATTACTGATGCGATCTGACTGGAACTTCATTAAAAATAAAGTTCATCCACACTTCCTTAATGTTAGGATCACAAGAATGGCAATGCAAAGAATGTGTTTTTCCACAACTTGGCACTTCAAAACATCTTGTAATCCTCATAGGCATTTCTATGGTTTTGTTGCTGCAGTAATCCTATGTTTGTGTCTCTTTCTTATTTACTACTACATGACATGCACAAATCGGTGGGCGGGGCTAAAGAGGCAATGAAGTAGAAGTATTCGTTAATCTTCCTCAGAGGCGGTCTTTCGTCAAGCTGTTTTCTGAGCTTGGTTTCAATAAAAACTGTTTTTGGACTAATGAGGAAGTTTTGAGTTCTGAAAATTGCAGGATATAGGATTTATAGTGCAATGCCCTCTCATATGTCAAAAATTTGGTTTCTCAATTCATGACCCATTTAATTTGATTGTCATTCACATAGCTGAATGGTATTGTAGTTCTTTCCCTCATTAAAGCAATCTGTACCTTTGTGTTTTTGTCCTTGTAGTAAAGTTTGTTTGTACGGGAAGAAGGAGGCGGGAACCGGCGGACATTGAAAAACTTTAATAAAAAATAAACACAAAATAAAATGGCCGCGGCAGCCCCTCGCGGTCGACTGCCGCCTACACACAAACAAACACAAAAATTAAAATAAAAAGCTGCAGACCCTCACGGACAACTGCAGCGGACACATAACATAACGTAAATAAAACACAACATAAAATCCAGGCATGGTCCTCTCTCGTCCCTCACTGTCGTCGCTCCTCCTTTATACTCCCTCACTCCTCCGTGAGGGCCGAGATCGCTGCGACTCGCAGCTGGCGCTCATCCCCACTGATGAGCGCCGCCTCGTCCCGCCCTCACGGTCCCTCGGCCTCGCTGCTCGCCACAGTCCTATTTTAAAATACATTTTAATATCAGTATAGAAAAGTGTTTAATGGTTGTTTAAAGGTGCACTGTAAATTTTAGCGGCATCTAGCAGTGAGGTTGCGAATTGCAACCGCCCACCTCTCACCCCTCCCTTTCAGAGCGCATAGAGAAACTACGGTGGCTGACACAGGACAAAGATGTCATCGTCTGAGACAGCAGGGAGTAGCTAACGCTCTATAGAGCAGTTTGTCCGTTTAGGGCTACTGTAGAAACATGATGGCGCAAAATGGTGACTTCGTTGTAAGGGGACCCGCTGTGTATGGAGATAGAAATGGCTCATTAACGGTTAATGACACACATTGCACCTTTAAGTGCTGAGTACTTTCTCCACATATGAAGCATTTGTTCTTTTTTGCTAGTATAACCACATTTCTGAGGAAAAATAATATTATGCAATAATGTCTAAATCTTCTGTTCCATATTTTCACAATCCAATCAAATTTTGGTGAGACTTGGTAATCCGCTGCATTACTGAACATGAATATGTTGTAAATGTCATTTCAAGTTGTCTTTCAAAAAGAATCTAACATATAACCGTGTGCAACATTATTATTATCCTTTTTTATTAGTAGTATTATTAATATTACAGTCACTGTCATATCAGTCTGGACAAAAAGTCCAGGGTCTTTATTCTTTGAGTTGCAGTTTTGTTCTGTAGATTAAGCTTGTGTTACCTCACAATCTCTGAGAACAAAGAGAGGGGCAATGAGAGCAATCAGGGGCTCAGAAGTCTGTGTGACATGCAGTTGTTTGGCGCTGATCCCAAATCGGCTTTTCCTTCCCTTCAGCAAACCCACTCTAATACAGACAGAAAGAGAGATACCAGCCTCTGTGCTCTCATTTCACACTCTTCTGCCCCTCCCCAGCCTTTCTCTTCTTATTTATCTCACATACTTTCTCTTCTTTTCCTCTATTTTTATTCCAGGAGCTCTCTGAACAGAGCAGAAGGGCAAAAATAGTTGATCATTTATTCATGATGAATAATGCAACCCAGGGACATGCTTTCTGAATGGAGAATGCAATTTGGCTATTCACGGCATCCCTCGAAACCTAGAGGTGGGCGGTTTGTAGGCTGCTGTCCTATGGACAGAGATGCAGGCGGGGATATTAGCCCTCTTTCATGCTGGGTTAATTAATGATTTGAGTAGCAATTTTGCATAAGGGGATGAGATCATCTCAGAGATGCATAGAGAGTAACCTTGACAAAAGAGGATCCAATGTCTTTGGTATTGACAAATCGAGAAAAACACATTTGATTTGACCAGATTTTTGTGTTAAAGGGATAGTTCACCCAAAGATGAAAATTACCCCATGATTTACTCACCCTCAAGCCATCCTAGGTGTATATGACATTCTTCTTTCAGACGAATACATTTGGAGTTGTATTAAAAAATGTCCTGGCTCTTCCAAGCATTATAATGGCAGTAAATGGGAGCCCAAAATTTGAAGACCAAAAAAGTGCATCCATCCATTATAAAAGTACTCCACATGGCTCCGGGGGGTTAATAAAAGGCCTTTTTCAAGCGAATCGATGGGTTTTTGTAAGATATCCATATTTAAATCGTTATAAAGTAAAATATCTAGCTTCTGTCTGACTGCCTTCCGTGTTCAACTTAGGAAAAAGCATAACTGGCACAACGTCGGACGTAGCGTAAACATTTTGAAATGCGAGAGGCGTTACACTTTATTCGTCAGTTGAATATGGAATGTGGTCTGCAGGAAGCTAGACATTTTACTTTATAACATGTTAAATATGGATATTTTTCCTATACAAACGCATCGATTCGCTTTGGAAGGCCTTTATTTACCTCCCCGAGCTGTGTGGAGAACTTTTATAATGGATTGATGTACTTTTTTTGGTCTTCAAATTTTGGGCTGCCATTCACTGCCATTATAAAGCTTTGAAGAGTCAGGAAATGTTTTAATATAACTCCAATTGTATTCGTCTTAAAGAAGAATGTGATATACACGGTGGCTTGAGGGCAAGTCAATTATGGGATCATGTTAATTTTTGGGTCCACATTTTGGGTCCACTACATGCATTTTTTTTCTTCTCGCTATCATTAGCTGTTTCCATCCACCTTTTATATGCAAATTTTGAGATATTGCATAAAAACGCTGGAATGGAAACACCAAGATATGCGCAATATTCAAATATTGTTTTATATCCGATAAGAAGGCGCGCGTATCGACTATGACATAAATGCACTTACCAAAAAAATCCCTCAAAATTACAAACAATCTCACATGACCGCCTCAACAGTAAATATGATTGGATAGCCAGACTAAACAGCGAACCAATTTCATTGCACAACATCTCAAATGTTGGTTTGGTCATTCTGAAATGACTGAGCCAAAGTCATGTCATCAAAATGGTTTGGTATAATTACCTCCCAGAACTGTCTCATGCGTTTGTATTCCCAAACACCAGGAATTTGCCTCCAAATGCAAGATGAGATTGTGTCTGCACGCTTTAAGATGCAAGTAATTTATTATGTACGCGAAAAGATCCACAGTGGTTTCCCCAATTACAGCAACTCTCTTGTACACATGGGATGGAAACTGTGCTTTATTTGGTGCTTAATTATTTTAAATGCAATTTTTACAATTTTGTGGTTAAAATTGCAATTTAGGATAGAAACATAAGATAGAAAATTCATGCAAGGCTTATTAGGTGACTGCAGTCATCATGACAGCCCATTCAAAGCCACGTCACACTCAAAAGTAAAGACAAATATTTAAAATTCCATACAAATATAAAGGAAGCGGTTTAAAAGAAATATGGAGCAATTGTCAACTGACGTGTTTACGGCCTGCAATAAAGTTTTAGAATAGCATCAATGTGTTAATAGCCTCGATATGCTCAATGGTAGGGTCACCGCATGAGCGCTTCAAAAGATTGTTCTACTGTCACAGGTATGAAATCACTGATTGGGAAACGGTTTAGCCACCATGTAATTGAGCTCTTAAATTCTACATTTCCACGTGCTGATTATATAGCAGAGGACGTGGGACGGGGAGAGAAGGTGGGTGCAGAATGTCACATGGGAGTGCTTTACTTCCATACAGTCAGTGAATTAGATTGACCTTTCTTCCTCTGTGTGAAAATGCGGGTTTTGTCATGCTGGTTTGCCAACAGGAGTCTCCACCTGCCCGTTACATGGGTCTCTGGAAGGACAAACATGATAGACAACAGAGCTGGGGCACGCTTATCTGATGCAAATCATCTTGCTTTGAATATTTGTGAACTTTGTTAAATTGATTGAATTCAGAAGCATGTGGAGAGCAGTGATGATGTGGGGACATTTTTCAAAGTAGTTCTTCAGCTTTTATTATTCCACTCTGCGGTGGTCTTTCTTTCTTTTTTTCTTTCTTTCAAATATAAGATCATAAGAGACTTCTTTCACAAACACAAAAATATTTTAAAAATCTCACTGACCCCAACTTTTGAATGGTATTGTGTGTAGTACATATATTTCATTGTTTATTATTTTATTGTTCATTTATACAGCCATAATTTAGTTTTGACCTTTTGCTCCCTTTGCCTGTAAGACCCCTAAACACCCTCTTTGCATATGATGAGATACAAAGCTGTGCTAAACTTGTTAGTGGGTGACAGGTTTCCTGTTGTGTCCAATATTGTTTTTAACTGCCTCATCCTAATACAGTGCATCTGGAAAGTATTCACAGCGCTTTACTTTTTCCACATTTTGTTATGTAGCCTTATTCCAAAATGGATTAAATTGATTATTTTCCTCAACATTCTACAAACAATACTCCATAATGACAATGTGAAAGAAGTTTGTTTGAAATCTTTGCAAATTTATTAAAAATAAAAATCTGAAAAATCACGTACAAAAGTATTCACAGCCTTTGCCATGACACTCCAAATTGAGTTCAGACACATCCTGTTTCCAATGATCATCTTTGAGATGTTTCTACAACTTCTGTCCACCTGTGGTACATTCAGTTGATTGGACATGATTTGGAAAGTCACACACCTGTCTATATAAGGTCCCACAGTTGTCAGAGCACAAACCAAGCCATGAAGTCCAAGGAATTGTCTGTAAACCTCGGAGACAGGATTGTATCGAGACACAGATCTGACCTGGCCAGTACCATCCCTACAGTGAAGCATGGTGGTGGCAGCATCATGCTGTGGGGATTTAGTTCAGCGGTAAGAACTGGGAGACTATTAAGAATAGAGGGAAAGATGAATGCAGCAATGTACAGAGACATCCTTGATGAAAACTTGCTCCATAGCACTCTGGAGCTCAGAGTGGCTATGGGACAACTCTGTGAATGTCCTTGAGTGGCCCAGTCAGAGCCCAGACTTGAACCTGATTGATCTCTGGAGAGATCTGAAATTGGCTGTGCACCGATGTTCCCCATCGAACCTGATGGAGCTTGAAAGGGTCCTGCAAAGAAGAATGCGAGAAACTGCCCAAAAATAGGTGTGCCAAGCTTGTAGCATCATACTCAAAAAGACTTGAGGCTTTAATTTGTTCCAACGGTTATTCAACAAAGTATTGAGCAAATGCTTTATATACTTATGTACATATGGGGGGTTTTTTTTATATACATTTTCAAAGATTTCAAACAAACTTCTTTCACGTTGTCATTATGGGGTATTGTTTGTAGAATTTTGAGGAAAATAATTAATTGAATCCATTTTGGAAGAAGGATGTAACATAACAAAATATGGAAAAAGAAAGCACTGCGAATACTTTCCATATGTACTAAGCAGCTTCATTGCAAATTTTCCATAGTATAGTTCAATGAACTCTTATCTAAGATCAAGGGTGATTTGATTCCTTTAACATAGATGTACTATATGACAATATATGACAATTATTAATTTAGCTGACACTTTTATCCCCTTTACATTTTTTCAGTACACATGATCCCTGGCAATCGAATCCAGGATCATGGCATCAGTGGAGCTATAGGAAGAGGATCTTGAGACATTAGATCATTCCTCACTCTTTTCACTTCACAACCTCAACACAACACTCTGTTTTATATCCCCATAGCACCTTTTTTTCTGAACGTGTCTTTGTTGAAAGGGCTGTTGCAACATTCCCCATGAGCATAATGGTGTTGTGAAGTGTGTGTAATGGCCCAATGTCCTCTGTGTTTTCTTAAGACATAACAGATCACTCCATTTGTACACCTCAATCCTGGTCCCTTCTGCTCATCTACAGTATTTGCTGTATTCACTCCATCTTTTTAAAATGGTCAAATTCACTGACAGCATCTTCCTTAACCCTAGAACATTGGCAATCTTCCAATTCTCTCCTACATTTTTCACATATTGAGGCATTTTACAAGAGTTGCTCATTAGGGTGTATTTGCTTGTATGAAATGCTCTTTTTTTACTTTTGGTTAGCTGATGTTTAGTTAGTAATAGTTTTAGTATAAATTTGTTTAATTTTATATTTATTTATTGTTTGTCCATCTTCTCCATCTACACTACCTCATTGGGACCCATCATTCAGGCACATGGCTTCTCATACCACTGCTATGCTGATGACACTCAGCTCTACCTTTCATTTCACCCAGACAACCCCACAGTAGCTGCACGAATCTCCAGCTGTCTGGCTGACATCTCTGCATGGATGAGAAAACATCACCTGCAGCTTAACCTGGCAAAGACTGAGTTTCTCATCTTCCCCGCCAGTCCCACCATACAACATGACTTCACCATCCAGTTAGGTACATCCTTGATTTCCCCATCAAAGTCAGTCAGAAATCTTGGAGTAACATTTGATGACCAGCTGTCCTTCAGAGAACACATTTCTAAGACAGCTCGCTCATGTCGGTTTGCGCTCTACAACATCAGGAAGATTAGACCGTTCCTAACAGAGCACGCAACACAGCTTCAGGTCCAGGCCCTGGTTATTTCTAGACTTGACTACTGCAATGCGCTTCTGGTTGGACTCCCCTCCTGTGCAATCCAATCACTTCGAATGATCCAGAATGCAGCAGCACGTCTTGTCTTCAACGAGCCCAAAAGGACCCACGTCACACCTCTCTTCACCTCCCTGCACTGGCTACCACTCGCTGCTCGCATCAAGTTTAAGGCGCTGACGCTTGCATACAGAGCCACCACGCGCTCAGCTCCTGCTTACTTTGACTCCATTCTACAAATCCACACCCCCACCAGAAGCCTTCGCTCAGCAAAGGAACGACGGCTTGTGGTACCATCACAGAGGGGAAAAAAATCCCTTTCCAGAACATTTTCATTCAACGTTCCCAGCTGGTGGAACGATCTTCCCAACACCATCCGAAACGCAGAATCATTGACATCATTCAAAAGTCAACTTAAAACTCAGCTCTTCCGTGAGCACCTAATCTCATAAAAAAAAAAAAAAAAAAAAACTCTCCTCTCCCTCTTTCTTCTTCCCTCCCTACTCTAGCCTGTGCTACTCTGAGCAATGTACACGGTCTCAGGATTTCAAGCTCTTATTGCGCTTCTCGATTCTTCATGACCTATCGCTTCATGTATCCCCAAGTTGTAAGTCGCTTTGGATAAAAGCGTCTGCTAAATGCATAAATGTAAATGTAAATGTAAATGTTTGTGATTATCAGTTTGCACTACAGTATATTAGCCTGACAAGCCAGACCCACATCAAGATGTTGGGTCTGGAAACTCACCATTGACAGGCCTCAATCCGAGGGGCGGGATAAACGGTTGTCTTTCAAATTCCCTCTGCAGGCAATTGGATAGCGCCATGATCGTCACAACCAACCAGAGTAAAGAAGAAGGTGAAGCCGAGCTAACGTTAGTTGATAGACTTTTGGCGTATCCGGTTGGCAAAACTTCGAACATATCTTCTTTTCTTAAGAATGACTTCAGTGTCGTTCCTTGTTCTTTTTTCAAAGAAAAGCTTAACTCCAAGTCTTCCAGAGTTGCGGCCAAAGCCGATTCAAAAGACCGCTGTTCGCCAGCTTCTTTGTTTGCGAGTAGCACGCAGAACCCCTGCAATTCTGCCGTGACGTGCCGTCGTTATGTTAAGCCCACCCACCGACTCTACACACGCTGTGATTGGCCTGACCAGAGTTTGGTTTTTCCAGCTCTCAGGTCTACCAAGAGTTGCTAGACTTCACTCGCGGCAAAATACATTTTCTGCCGCTAGGGTGCGTCTAAATTTCTAGGCTAACAGTATATAATTTAATAAATATATAGATGATATGATCGCAAGTTGCAATAAAACATGACCAAAATAAACACTTTTCAATAATACATAAGGCTGTTTTTTGTTGTTGTTGTTGTTGTTGTTGTTGTTCAAATGAGTTTTAAATGTACCTTCATAATCATTTCAGCTGTGGTTTTGTGGTTCAGTTTTATATGGAAGTAAAATAATGCCAAATGTATTTGAAACAAAAAAACTTGTTGATTTACACTATTTGAAAAAATATGCATTGCATTAACCGTGCTTGCATTTTAACCCTTGTGCATCAATTAAAAAAAGTCCATATAGAGGACAAAAATGTTCATGTCAAAAAACGAATATTGGGAGCACACACTTAAGTTTAAAGAAGACCCTTGGCAGATTATTGTTGAAGTAAAAAAGTTATAGAGGTATAAGTTTATGAAAATGCTCTAAACTCTAAAACTGCTAGAAAATCAAAGCCATAATTCTAAACAAGTTGTGTTAAAAGATAAGTTGTGTCAATAAGATTTTGTTTGGGCGCAGTGCCAAATTTTCCTTATTAGATGCCAGCAAAGCTCAACTGGTACACACAGTGCTTGGATTTGTGATTTGCAGTTAAGTTTTTCTCTCTCAAATATTACAAGCACACGCACACACACATTATTTTTTTATTACACACATACAGACCACATATTTTGTATTAATGGGTACAACCCTAAACCTACCCCCGCCATCGGTGTGTGAATGGGTGAATGTGAGGCAATGTGTAAAGCGCTTTGGAAGGCCATTGGTCTGTTAAAAAAAGCGCTATATAAATGCAGTCCATTTAAAGAGGAGCTGGGGAGGAGGTTGGTTGCAAAGCAGCATGCAGTGGAAGCAATCAAGCAGGCAGACTGAGCTTAAGCTGCACTTAAGTAAGGCGCCCTGTTTGAGAGTTGCCAATTGAGTGCATAGGAATCAGGTCAGCTGATATGGCGGAGCTTAACTACGTGGCCTGCCTGAACTAACACAGAATGCTTGAGGTATTTAATTAATAGCATTTCTTGTCGTCTGTGCTGATTTTGAGTACTGCTACAAAATATTTAATATGCACATGCTATTCATAAGATATGAAGAGATTTTAATGTTTTTGTTATTATTGTAGTCTTTCAGAGCTGCAATTTACTGCACTATTACGCAGTAATTCATCACACATACAGTAGATGAGAGAAGTCTAACCAACTCATTCCGTCGCAATTATCTCATTCCAAAAATAAATTTTCTTGTGCAACTTCTTGTGGAGACAGGAGCAAGCTTTCGAAATCCCTCTCACAGATTGCAGTTTACTTCCTGGCAGTGTTTATGTAGTTATTTATTTACTTCTGTTAAAGGTCCCGTTCTTCGTGATCCCATTGTTCAAACTTTAGTTAGTGTGTAATGTTGCTGTTAGAGCATAAATAATACCTGTAAAATTATAAAGCTCAAAGTTCAATGCCAAGCGAGATATTTTATTTAACAGAAGTTAACAGCGAACGGCTGACTTGGACTACATCCTGGTACTTCCTTCATAAATGACGTCAGTAGAACAGTAGAACAGACTAACCTCCGCCCACAAGAATACGCGACAAAAGGGGGCGTGGTCTTGTTGCTGTCCCACGTGGAGAAGAGGACGGTCGCGTGGAGAAAAGGAAGTGCTGCGTTTCAGTGTGTTTGTCGCCATGTCGTCGAGACGCTGTTATTTTCATCCCGGAGTCAAATCACCTTTGTTTGGCTTTCCCAGGGACGCTGTAGAGATCATTGAGCACATACATCACCCCGTTAAGAGGCGTGACCTTTCCGTACAACTTGCGCTAAGCTGCTGTCGAATCACAACACAGGAACCATGACATGTGCGCTAAGCTTCTGTCGAATCACAACACAGGAACCGCTGGCACAATCAGAACTCGTTACGTATTTCTGAAGGAGGGACTTCATAGAACAAGGAACTCGTCAGCCCGTTTTTAGGAGAGTGAAAACAGCGGTGTACAGATAAGTACATTGTGTGAAAAATACTGTGTTTTTTTACGCGCGAAACATGAACACATGTTATATTGCACACTGTTACAATCAAAGCTTCAAAAACACACGAAGAACGGGACCTTTAAAATAAAAATACCCCTCATAACCCCGGGTTTCTCGGGAGAGCCACGATCCCAGCTGATGATTTAGCAGCCTAAATAAGATTATACTATCCTTAGCCAGGGGTGAAAAGCAGAAGTCTTCTGGAGGCATCTGATCTATCACACCATGTCTGCATAGCTTCTTCTGTCTTATGAATAAGGCCTGCGGTGCTCAAATTGCATTAGGCAGAGCTTAACACTGTGTCTGCGTCTGGATGAAGCACAGATTAGCATGCACTCCAGGATCAACCCTCAGGGCAGCCATGATGAAGAACTCTAACCATGCCTTGACTCTGCAAACCTGCACTCATTTCCATTGCATGGGATGAGGCAGAATAAACCTTTGCCATGCAAAGCATCAGACAACAAACCACCCGCTGTGATTAATCTTCATAATGAAAACTTTCATGGCAAAGTGTAGGGGAGAGACGTTTGTAAACTCACCGAGACGGAAAGGACAGCATGCCTGAAGAAAAAAGGAGAAAATGCATTTACAGTTGTATCTTCTGCTTGAGTACTAAGTAGGGAGAATGCATTCATCCACTTCAAGTGCTGTTTATTTCTGAGCATGGTGTGTAATTCTGAATATTTCTCTTTGAAATGTGTGGCTCATGCAGATTTATTTAGTTATTTTTGCCAAAATTAATAGTTTGCATGCCTTTAAAGACATGCCTGAATATCTGATGCACAGTGGTGGGTGGTTGAGAGAGTGCATTTGCATAGCAATGGTTGCTCTTCCGTAAAGATAACAACTTTGAAAACCATGCTAAATACATTTGGAGTTAATAGTGGGTGGGTTGAGAGTTGAAGCTGCCCACAGAATGGCCTCAGTACAAATTATAATATACACCTAAACTATGAATAAATGCATACACATAAGGCATATTGTGTAGAGAAAGAGAGATGGATTGGAAAGTACACATAAAGTATAATAAGCCCCATAGGGAAGGTTAGTACAAAACACTACACGTACATACAGAAACATGTAATTTATTTTCTTTTTTTATGCTTTTGTTATTAGATCTGCCATTAGATCTGATATTAGATATCTTTCTTTTCATTTAAAAAAACACAGTATGATTTTTATTTTTGAAGTTTTTAGCATCATTACTCCAGTATTCAGTGTCACATGATCCTTCAGAAATCATTCTAATATGCCAATTTGATGCTCAAAAAATATTTATTGTTATTATCGATGACAAACAACAGTTGTGCTTAGTATTTTTGTGGTACATTTCTTTCGGAATTCTTTGAATAAAACGTTTAAAAGAACATCATTTATTTGAAATTGAAATCTTTTGTAGCATTATAAATGAATACATTTAATACATCCTTGCTAAATATATGAAAAATCTTTATTTAAAAAATCTTACTGACCCTGAACATTTGAATGGTAGTGTACAGTGTATATATAGTATTTGTAGATGTGCATTTTCACACTAGCCAAGTATTTTCGGCATCTCATACAAATTATCGCGAGTTGTCAAAAGAATATTAACATTTGTATTATTGCTTTAACACCACAATGCTTTGCTGGCATCTGTTGTTCTGTTCATTTACAATGAATGTTTTAATGAAGACATTTTCAGGTGAACCGTGTGATCGTTGGCAGAATATGCTGTATTTATCTATGTCAAGGCAAGGGTTAGATAAAAGAGTTGCACTGCTGTTTATTATGTTTTCATTGGCTGTCTTCATTTGCATTTCAGAGTTACAACTGCCTCTGTCTACCCGGCTGGGAGGGGGAGTTCTGTCAATGGGAGACCGATGAATGTTCATCAAACCCCTGTAAAAACAACAGCAGCTGTACAGACCTCCTCAACGCTTACAGGTGGGTTATGACATGCTGAGATGTGTCGCGTGGTTGACTAGTTGTTCAAACAACAACCTATATGTTGATTAATGAGGTTGCCCGGTTTATGTAGATTTTGTTTATTTATTTTATTTATTTAATGGCTAAAAACACCTCTTCCCATTATTTGCTAGAGCTGACTCTTTTAAAGAAAATAAATTCTTCCATTCACTTTGAAACACTATTCTAGACAATGTTTTAAACCTTGTATTGTTAGCAGTTCTAATGTTATTGCTTTGTTGTTTTCCTCATTTGTAAGTTACTTTGGATAAAATTGTCTGCTAAATGAATAAATGTGATTTTAAATATAAACTCATAGTTGCATCTGTAGGGTTTTTCACATAGCGCTTAACCCTGAGTTATATTTAAATTTTAAGACTTTTATCTCTAGGTTTCTAATTTTAATTTGGAGTGGGTTAGTAAGGAAGATTTAACTGCCAAATTGGGGTGCCAGAAAAGTGTAATGTGAAATGATATGATACTAAAATGTAATGGCTATACAGACAACCAATCATAGAATGAACAATCCTTGCCTGATTAAATATTCATGTGCTTTCTACATCACGGTCCAAATAAGAATGTTGTTGTCTATTTTACTGACCTAATAAATATGTAAATAAGTTTAAGCCAGGGTTTACAAATATGCAGTGCGAGTTCATGAAACTTGACAACACAGGATTAATTAACACTTGAACTGGATTAGGACTGACCATGGGTTAACAATTTCATGTGTGAAAAGCCAGCTTAAATACATTAAAGAGTTTTGAAGCCTTTAGTCCATGGGCCCTATCATACACCCGGCGCAATGCGATGCCAGGCGCGATGCAAGTTTTTTTGCTAGTTTCAGCCAAGCGGAAACCTCCCGCAGTTCCCTTTCAGTCGGTCACGTTCGATGTACATCGGAACTGGATACGTGCCCAAGGTTCCTACCACTCCCTTCCGGGACCAGGTAGTGAACCTGCAAGCGCTGCCTTCGGAGGAGGCAGACCCAGCCCCGGCTTTATGTCCCGTCCGCGCTCTTCCACGGTACCTGCTACCCTACTTGGCTAGCCCCGTGTCTTTCCCTTGACAGAGCCCGCTCTGTCGTCTCTGGGCATGTTCTTTCCCCCCTGGAACCAGGCTGGAACCACCCCAGAGACTGCCATATGTTGCACTACCCTGCTAGGTTAGTCCTTATGTGTATTCCGCCACCAAGCCTTCCACTGAAGGACGTGGCTCCGCAGCGTACCATCTCCCGAGACGGGCACGCTTTCCCAGCGTTATCCAATAGTCACACTGGATGGGTCTTGCAGAAACAGCAGTGACTGACCTCCCTGCTTGGAGCCCTGACTTCCGTACCATCTAAGACGGTCCAGTGCTCTCAAGCAGGACGCTGGAAGGGCCAGCGCCCTGGCGTTTTGGTAGGGATCCCAATTTGTCGGTCAGTTCCGACGTACATCGAACGTGACCGACTGAAAGGGAACGTCTCGGTTACGTATGTAACCCTCGTTCCCTGAAGGAGAGAATGGAGACATACGTCCCGTCGCCAGGTTCTGCAGAATCTCATTGAGCCCCATGTTAAAATGGCCAACTTTACAGCAGATTAAAACATGTTTTCCAGCCTGGTACAAATTGTGGTTTTGGTCTATACGGCTAATTTTGCCCTTCATGGACAACTGTGAGGGGGGTGTATTTTTTTATAACTCATTCGTTTACATTATATAAAGCATTAAAGTTCTGCATAATTAAGGGCGTGGCCACTTTGAGTGACAGGTGGATAGCCATTTATCTGCTGTCTGTTAGTCATCGCGTCACTTCTGCTCCGCCCACGTCCCGCCTTTTTGCCCATTTTCTGTTATCAGGGAGTGACGTGCAATGACGTACTGCCAAGATGGCAATGGCCATCTCGTCCATACTTTGCGCTTCAGAACGGCTCATCAGAATCCTATGGGTGACGTCACGGACACTAGGTCCATATTTTTTTACAGTCTATGGTTTCAGCCCGACGCAGTTATTTTCACATCCAGCACCGCATTGTTTAAGTAGCAAATGCACTCGCCCATGTGCTGGTCTGGTTTTTTTTTGTGCTGGTCTGAAAACAAGGTGTGTTCAGGCGCATTGTTGGCATGTTGCTATTTTGAGGCAACTGCACATTACACCCAAAACACACCCATGACTCATTAAGAGACTAGTTACAACCCTTTTGGACCATTTTTTCCGGTCTAGCAAAAGTGGATTAGGAAACGCCTCAAGTGGCCTGCGCCATGTGCTTCAGACCATGCGCTCAGATCGTTAAAATAGGGCCCCATAGTGTGTCAACTTTGAGGTCATCTCCAAAATGTTGATGTTGAGATAAACATTTTAACAGAGATTTAGTGTATTTTTGTGCTTGTAGTACGGTATGTCAAATTAACGGTAGCTCAAAAAAATGTGTTCTGCATTCTGACTAATTCCAGTATTGTCCTATTTTTGAAAACACGACTGCGTCATATGCGTCCGATCAGGATCATGTGAACCTGACTGATGGTTGTTCAGGAATCCCTCTGACTAGTTGATTTTAAAAATATCATTTTGTACCCTAAGAAAAAAGCTATATAAAAAGTAGCACTGAGTTTAGTCACCTATTCTCTCGTCACGTAGAGACAGACTGCACTCTCGCAAATGTGAGAGATAATGAATTGCAGATGGCAGGTAAAACAAATGAATCAATCAATGGAGCACAGCAGGAGGAGGTTTCTCTCAATCGGTGACTCTCTTGAGAAAAAAGCTGCTGCTTCTGTATTACCTAATGTGCCCTCTTGCTAAGGGCAGAGGAGGGAGGATAGAGAGAGAGACAGAGGGAAGAAAATAGACTGAAAGGAAAGAGCGAGAGTAGAGGATGTGTTCAAGACAAGGAATGGCAGCACGGCTGTTAGATCACTGCCACCAAGTGGAATGCAAATACCTCCGGCACTCTCTGGGATTCACTCTGGTAAATATAATCCCAGCTCACTGCTCTAACCTCCCAGTGTCCTACTTCCAGCTGTCTGGGATTTAATGCTTCTCAGACCAATTGTGCAATTAACCTATAAATCCCCTCAGCTATCCAGAAATCTCCCAACAGTGATTCAGTTTTGGCTATGAATGCCAAAACAAAGTAAAACTGTGTTTTGTTCAAAGTTTGTATAGCTTTTAAAGAAAACATTTGGAGATTTCTGGCTTATAGTCCATGTTTGTAAGCATTGCTAATGTATTTCATACTTGATGTAAACTAAGTTTATTGACTTAAAGGGGTCATATGATGCAATTTCTTGCTTTCCTTTATCTTTAGTGTGTTATGTAGCTGTTTGTGCATGTATAAGATCTGCAGAGTTACAAAGCTCAAAGTCTCAAACACAAAGGGATATTCTTTGTAAAAGTTAAGTCTCAGCCACACCTTCCTAAAACGCTTCGTTCAAACACACCCCCACATCTCTACGTCAGTATGTGGGGTCAGTATGTGGGGGCAGAGTATCATAACACCGCCCAAATGTATACACAAAGAAAGAGGGCGTAACTTTTCTCGCTGTAGTATTGTTGTCGCCGGCGTCGCCATGTCGTGGAAATGCTGTGTTTTTTGTTGCGAAAGCCAAACTATTTTGTTTGGCCTTCCAAAAGAGGGGACAATTAGAAAACAGTGGCTAAGCTTTAGTTACAACACTGTTCCAGAACAATACATCCCAAATCTTCGACTGTGCTGCGCATTTTTCGGAGGACTGTTTCTAACACCTGGAAGGGAAACCAGTGATGGTTTCTACGATAACAAACGCAAATTTACCAATCTGATACTTTCTGGTCCATTCACGCTGGCAACATTGATCGATCAGCTTGGTCATCTGCATCACCCAGATCAGATTCTGGCTCGAATTGATAAGGTAGGACCGACATTATCATCTGTCAATATTGCTTTGCTTTGGGAACTGATGTTCCAAATATGGTAAGAAGCGTGACACTTCTGTCAGACGTACCAATTACAATGCACTGGATTGCTGGCCAATCAGAGCACACCGCGCTTTTCAGAACGATGAGCTTTGTAAAAAACGACACGTTTCAGAAAGGAGGGGCATAGAGGATCAATAATAATGTACAGTATGTGTAAAATATTATTTATATACCTATAACCTAAAACCGCGTAAACACATTGCATTAAACCAAATACACAAAATAATGTTCTTTTTAGAATCATCATATGACCCATTTAATATTCAACACCATTGATCTAACTGTACTGACGCTGTTGTATGAGAATTGAACTGAGCTGGAAGATAATTTATTTTTTGCAGAACTGCTTTATAGATGAAATTAACTAATTTAAAAACTGATGATCTTTACAATGAAAAGCTGCTTTAAAACAATATGTATTGTATAAAGCGCTATATAAATAAAGGTGATTTGACTAATTTAAAAGAGAGAGAGATCTATTTGATATGCCCTGTCTTGGTTTCCTGTTTTGACAGGAAATACATCAACTGGGCAGAAAATTGTGCATGTCAAGCTATTTTAAAGGGCCATTTAAGATAGGATGAACTCCAATGTCATTTTCTTATATTTTGTGTTAATAATATACGGTATTTCATGGGCTACATGTAGACTCATTGCTCATTTTATTCTAATAACACCTGTAGGAATAGCATGTCTGGCCTATTTAAAATAGCCATTGTATGGGTTTTTCCCTCCCTGAAATTAAGTTGAAGGTTTAATTTATAAGTGTTTAGTTCATGGCACACATTGTAATCCTAGTCTAAAATGAACAAAAAGGGATTTTCAGAGACGTATGACATTCATTAGTGAAAAGCACCACAGGGCTAAGCCAAATCGGAGTCTGCCCCTGGGGGAATTTGCTTTTATGCTACAAGGTCAATGTGTGCCAGGACTGTCAGTCGGTCTGTACATGAATGAATATTTTAACAGTACAATATAATTTTCCCCAGTAATTTCACACAGTGGAATTCCAAAAGATTTCAAGACGCTATTCTTGTGTCTTACCGAGAACCAGAAAATCTAAATTCTGTCATCACGGTTTCATGTTCTTTCAAATCTGTATGAATTTGTCTTCCCTGAAACCTAAAAGGTTTTAACTTAGGGCATTTACACAACGATGTATTAAAAACAGAAACGTTTTTCACAACGCTGTCAAACCGATCCCCGTTCACACGGATCTGCGAAAACAACTAAAAATGCTGTATTACACATACCTGGCAAAAAGTCGGTGATGTCACTTTGTAAAGAAACTATTCGCATGTCATCACAGCTTTCACAAATGCACATTTTTTGTAGTTTACATGGAGAAGATAACAGTATCAGTTAAATCACACGAATCTTGGCAGCATGGATAAGTGTGACATTGTTTTCTTTTTTTTTTAAGAAAAAAGCATTTCATACTTTTATTCAGCAAGCATGCATGAAATTGATCAAAAGTGTCAGTAAAGACTTTGATAATGTTATTAAATATTTCTATTTCAAATATATGCTGTTCTTTTGAACTTTCTATTTCAAGAATCCTGATTAAATGTGTCACAGTTTGAACTATGAATCATTCTATAATTTACATTTCACATAAGCACAAACGTGTAAAAACAGAATGCTTACTCTTTTGGTTTGAGTTTCTATTTTATCAGTGCAAAGTTTAATCATTAAACAAACACTATTTTGATAACAACCAGTTTTCTCTAGTATGTTGTCTACTGTGTTACGGACAAACTGTATACAAAACTGTAAAAAACTGTAAGTGCTACACTTTAAGTGACTCAAATATTCAATGTTTCTTTGGTCTATTCTGCCATATGTACAGTGATTATTTTTTTAAATACTTTTTTACAGATATTTGTGTAAAATTCTCAGCACATTTTTTTTAAATCATAAATCTACTTTAAAGATCATTCTGATAGTTTTAAGTATGTCATGCAAAACACTAGTCCATATGGATGTAAATTTTACCCTAAAATAATATCATAAGCAGTAGTGTAGATATTTTACATGTAAAAACATAGGACCAGATTTACTAATAGCTTGCGCCAACGCAAACCCTCTTTTGGCATTAAAAAATGTCTGTCAGGATATACTAAAGAAGACACACATTGAAAAATTAGCGTTGAAAAGGTGTAGAGTTATTTTTGCGGCTGACCTTATTGCATATGCATTTGTAAGAGTGTTTAAATTAATTATAAAAGGTGATTTTACTAAGGTGTGCGCACATCAATTTAATGGTATTTGCGCCATCATTTAAGACCCCAAAAAAGCATGTCCTAAACCATGCTTTCACTCTAATTTGCCCTGTTTAGTAAATCTGGCCCATTGTTGACAATGACGGTAACATTGTTACCTTTCAACTGTTACATCACCATTTTGCCCCATACTGTAATTTCAATAGCAGGCCTTGTCTGTCCAACCAATGACATCACATGATGCTGATCAAATGGTTTTGGGATAAACCTTTTTTATTTTGAACTCAAGACCTACTCATTTAAAAAAAATAAAAAAAAATCACATTGCACTGTAATTTAAGGGACATAAAGGCAATTTTAAGTAAACTGAAAAACAGGGTGCATGAAATATTGGTGTGAGATTATGTATAGTTGTCACAGTCACGTTTAGTTTCTTTTTAATTGGACTATATAAGTTCCTACCATTAGTTCAGTCTCTGTCCGATCTCCGTTATGATAGATGTGTTGTACTGTTGCCTGTATTTAGTTTATTTTGAGATTAAACAACGTTTTGAACTTGACTCATCTGTATTCGTCTTCCTGCCTGCACGCACCTGTGACAGAAGATCGGACCAAACAAGTGAACGCGCTTGTACAATATTTTCTTTTCCAGTTTTTGTGTTCAATGTTTTTGAACCGTTTTCACCCCTGCTTGAACCATGGACTTTCCGGCAGTTAAACTCATGTGCCTTGATCAGGGAGAATGCTCTCTTGAGGAACATTTAGACAAATTTCTGAATCTCGCCCATCAGATCACCTTCCCGGATTACTGCCTGTGCACATTCCTGGATATCGGACTCAACACCTCCACAGTAATCCGGGGAGGGTTCTCGAGGGAGCTTTGCGTCATTAGTGGAGTGGGTGCTGGTGTCCTGCGGATCTGCGTTCACCATTGCGGATACCGCCAGCCCCATTCCCCATCCAGTGCCCAGCCAGAACCACCAGGACGGCGAGGATCGATGACCTGAGTCCACAGCAGGTAGCATGACGGAGACCGCCGCGCCCACAAGAGTGACCAAGGACCACATCGCCACAGAGCCCAAGCAGCGAGCCATCCATCGCAGAGGGAGTGCTGGTGGACGTCGGGGGCAGTGTTAATTTTGAGAGCATATTTTGGTTTAGTTTTAGTCATAGTCTTTTGACTAAAATGCCATTTAATTTTAGTAATATTTTAGTCACCTGAATGGTTTTTAGTTTTAGTCTAGTTTTAGTCAACTAAATATCATAAGATTTTAGTCGACTAAATCTACAGCAGATTTAGCCTCCTAAAATCTAATGAGTTTAGTTCAATTGTAATACATTAAGTATTTAAGCATTACATAACCGACATTTTGACATAATTTTGTTTTTGACATTAAAAACGAAAGGGAGCACAAGCCTGTAGAACGCACGCGCCGTGTTTTCCTTTTCCAGTGGTTAGATCAGCATGTTCAAATCAAATCTGCGTATCTGTTACACAGGATATCAGTTTTGACTGGATCTCTTCCCTAATCGTCCATCCCTAACATTTTCGTCTCGTTTTTATTTGTTGACGAAAATTACAGTAAGTTTTCTTCATAGTTTTTGTCATCTAACACCATTTTTTATTTAGTTATCGTCTCGTTCGTCAGTGAAAAAAGGTCGTTAACGAATAATTAACACTGGTCGGGGGTTCGGAAGAGAGATTCGCCCACCCCCCAGATACTGAGAGTGCCTTTCTGGCAAGAACACTTTTTGATTTTGAGTTTGGAAAACTTTCTGCTACAGCTTGCTCCGCCCTACCTCAGGCTCCACCTCCTCCCTCGGTCGCTCCAACTCGACCTCAGACCTTCGGATCCCCACCTCGCTCTCCAGAGGTCGCGGCCTCCAAGATCTTCACCATCTCTCCACCACCTCGGCTCATCGGCTGCGCGGTGGGCTCCATCCTCACCATCGTCTCCAGGCAGCCCCATGGCGGCCCTCATCAGTATTCCTCCATGGTTCCAGTGCGGCACCACTCTGGCTGTGGCCTGGATGAACAGCCCCTCCTCAAGGCCAACCCTGGGCTCACTCTACCTTCATCACCACCCTGGACTCTGTTGTTCATCCTCCTCCCGGTTGTCCGTCCACCAGTCTGTGCTTACCTTCGCCAGCCTCCTTAACCATCCCTTTGCCATCCCCTCATCATCGTCGTCTCCACGGTGCGAGGACACGCCTACCGGGAGGGGGTATTTTGTCAGTCACGTTAGTTTCAGTTTGATTGGACTTTCAGTTTGTTTGTATCTGTCACATGTTCCGTTTCCCTCCACTCATCTATTTCCCAGGTTACCATCGATATTAGTTAATCTGTGTCAGCTTTGTCATTATTATCCTCATTGTGTTCACTATATAGTAAGTTTCTCCCATTCCTTCAGTCTCTGTCCGATTTCCGTTATGATAGATGTGTTGTGCTGTTGCCTGTCTTTAGTTTATTTTGAGATTAAACAATGCTTTGAACTTGACACACCTGTATTCGTCTTCCTGTACACGCACCCATGACAATAGTATGCATTCTCTTAATGATATTTCTGAAGAAAAGTGTTAAAAAAATATAATCATCACCAGTGGACATGAAATGTTCCCTAAATTATAGGAGTAATGAAGACTGGAGTAATGATGCTGAAAATTCAGCTTTGCCATCACAGAAATAAATTACATTTAAAAAAAATGTCATAATGTTAGTTTTTTACTGTATTTTTGCTCAAATAATTGCAGCCTTGTTGGTGAGCATGAGATATTACTTTCAAAAACATTTCAATCTTCCCAGCTCAACTTTTGAACTGTAGTGTACAATTCATATGGATTACTTTTATTATACTTTTATAGTGTTTTTTGTTTTTTTTTAGCTTGACATCCCTTGGTCACCATTCACTTTTGTTATGCGAAAAAGAGCAACCAGGATATTTATCAAAAAAGTTAGTCATACAAGCTTGAAATGACATGAGGGTGATGAAAAAATGAAAACTAAAATCTCCTCTCTGCCTCATAGGTGTACATGTCCTCATGGATGGACAGGTCTAGACTGTGGAGAGGATGTGAAGGAATGTTCTTCTTCTCCCTGCCTGAACGGGGCACATTGTGTGGAGTCTGACCTCCCAGGGGAGTTTTCCTGCACCTGCCCACCCTTCTTCACCGGCCTCCTCTGTGAACAGCTCTATGACCCCTGTGACCTGCGGCATAACCCCTGCCTGCACAACTCTACTTGCCGTGCCCAGTCAGATGGAACCGCCTTCTGCATTTGCCAAGTCGGTGAGATATAGCAACCCAACTGCATCCTACCTACTGACCCAGCCACTTGCTGAGGGGCTTCCTTGTAGTTTTGTAGATTTGTAGTTTTACGCTTGCACTTCTGCAGCTTTTAATTAATTCGCCTTCCATTGAGTTGTTAAAATCATGTATTTTCTTTGCTAAATGCTAATTTTAATCCAGAATAAATGGGTTCCAATACAAAAAAAAAAAAAAATGTATTGGGATAAAAAAAGCATGTGTGCATTAACGCACATATTTTTTATCCATGGGAGATTACAGCAGTGACAACTGCATTTTGTAACCGAACTAATACACAACCACATTTTCTGCAAAGCCCAGCTGTGTGAACGGAATCGGATTGGTTTCTCAAACGTCATACAGTAACTTACAAAAGGGTTGCTATAATTCTGTAAACTAATAAGTATGATCATTTAATTCTGTTATTAATTCAAAAGACTGGTACCTTATGTAGAATAGGAAATTCACACTGCAATTTATGTGAAATGATTTCTACAAGCCCTTATCTATTTTCCATGGGTAGGTCATGGAAATTTGTTGAAGGTCATAGAAAAACCCTGCAATAAAAACTCCACTGCTTTGGTCGTATACCAATGAGCATAGTTGCCTTCCAAGCAGTTGACTTTGGTTTGATTTCTTTTTTGGGGTCAAGCTGTTTTTGGTTTAATCTTCTTGTACCTGTACTGCAACTTTCCTGGAGAATTTACACATCTGTTCAAAAGTTTGGAGTTGGAAATATTTTTAATGGTAGTCTCTTATGCTCACCAAGGCTGCATTTATTTGATCAAAATACAGTAAAAAACAATAATATTGTGAAATATTTTTACTGTTGAAAATAAAAGTTATATATATACACTCACCTAAAGGATTATTAGGAACACCATAGTAATACTGTGTTTGACCCCCTTTCGCCTTCAGAACTGCCTTAATTCTACGTGGCATTGATTCAACATGGTGCTGAAAGCATTCTTTAGAAATGTTGGCCCATATTGATAGGATAGCATCTTGCAGTTGATGGAGATTTGTGGGATGCACATCAAGGACACAAAGCTCCCGTTCCACCACATCCCAAAGATGCTCTATTGGGTTGAGATCTGGTGACCGTGGGGGCCATTTTAGTACAGTGAACTCATTGTCATGTTCAAGAAACCAATTTGAAATGATTCAAGCTTTGTGACATGGTGCATTATCCTGCTGGAAGTAGCCATCAGAGGAAGGGGACATGGTGGTCATAAAGGGATGGACATGGTCAGAAACAATGCTCAGGCAACTGCCATGTGATTGGTTGATTAGATTATTGCATTAATGAGAAATTGAACAGGTGTTCCTAATAATCCTTTAGGTGAGTGTATATATATATATATATATATAGCACGGGTATATTCGTGGCAATAGCCAACAATAAATTGTATGGGTCAAAATTATCGATTTTTCTCTTATGCCAAAAATCATTAGAATATTAGCCCTCTGGAATCTGAGCTCTTCTGGGGCCTTTTAGAAGTTTTGACATGCTCTGACATTTGTGTTTTTTTCAGTTGCTTATATACACATTAATGGCAAAAGTGTAATTACAATGTATTCAGCACAAATTGGGCTACCATAATGTGAGCAACATGTATGTACATGCTTGTATTTTTGAGAGAAAAATGTTTATGCATGGTTTTTGAAAATCCCCCAAAAATTGTTTTAAAATTAAGGCCTCAAAACACACAATAGATATGTGTTCACAAGGCTTTTGACTCCACGTTTTTTTTCTTTAAACTGATGTGAGAATCATTGAGCCTACTCATTCACATAAAACAATAGACTGATTTAAAATTTGTAAGACAGTTTTTCTTCACAAAGCCCGTATGCGAGGAGGCGTGATATCTAATGAATAATGATGAGTATCACCTGAGAGAACAAAATAAACATAATAGCCCGCATAATGAGCTACATAATGAGCTGCATAATGAGCTGCATAATGAATTAGCTTCAGGTAGGCCTATGTGACAGAGAGCAACAGAGCAAAGGAAATATACTTTTTTGTAGTTTATTTTATTTGGAATGTAGTCAACAAAGGCCTATTATATTTTAAATGAACAAAAGATTTGACTGCACTGCAAAAAATGCTCTTCTTATTTTATATTTTTTCTTGTTTCCAGTCCAAATATTTAAAATTCTTAAATCAAGATTAATTTACTAGATAAGCCTACTTACACACAGCTGTGGATTCCATTGCTTTCAGAAATGAACAGCTTTTCATGGAGAATTATTCCAGGATTATTAAACGCATCTCAAAACGATGTAGTTGAAGTAGGAATGCAGTACTTGATGTATTTGTTTGAGTTGATGTGTGTGTGTGTGGGCGTCGACTCCGGAGCCTCAGTATTTGAATCTCAATAGAGCGCATGCTCCGTGGGCGTGGTCGCATTAGTGTGTAATGAGCCGTTCAGGAACGACTAACATCCCTCTGCTTTCAAACAGATTACAAAAAACACCGAATATTTAGGGGTTCAAGCACGAAGTGCTGAAATTTAGAATTTTGTCAAAAAACTACTTTTGCGAACTAGTCCTAGGTTTTTCGCTTGATCGGAACCAAACCAGTGCATAAATGTTCTCTGGAGTCTGATTATCAATAATTATCTAAATAAAGTTGAAATTTCGATTCACGGTCGCTAAAGGGCAGAAAACGAATGTTGTGGGAGGAGCCTATTTTACTAAAATGGCTATAACTCAAGAACAAAATGAGATATCTTTACCAAACTTGGTACACATGTGTATGGGCTGAGTCTTTGGTCACGATACAAAAATCGCGACGATTGAACACTTGGTGGCGCTATAACACAAAACAAACTTGAAAATGGCTATAACCACCCGACCGCTAATCCGAATGACTTGAAAATTAGTATGCAGTGTCTAGGTCCAAGGCCCCATGTATGTCTATGAGGACGTGGGCATATGTCAAAAAACATGGCCGCCATCGGCCAATGAAATTTGAGCACCTATAAGACAAGGTTACCGGAGGCCGATCGGAACGAAATTCAATGGGCATTTTCGACTCATGGTCCTAGAGGTCTGTAAGAATTTTGAAAGAAATTGGCCACTAGTTGGCGCTAACGAGTTTTATGGCTCTGTAATCACGTGTTGTTGCACACATCAACAAAATATACATATCATATGATAGGTCTCCTTGTGCTGAACAACTTTGCCTATAGAAGCATTGCTGTTAATCAAACCGTTCATATATTCGTGATTATGTTTAAAATCTACTTTTGCAAACTAGTCCCTGGATTTTTCCCCGATCGGAATCAAACCAGTCTAGGAGAATTCTCTGGACTCTCTAGATCAATAATTATCAAAAAAAGTGAAACTTTTGCTTTTGGATGGCTATAACAGGGTCATTTAGAAGAGGGGCGTAGCAAAATACAATCAAAAGCCTATAAATCCTAAAGGAAAACTCAAAACTTCACGAAAATTCTTATGTATATGTGACATTCTGAAGAAGCATGCAAAGTTTCATGGAGATCGGACCATAGGTGGTGCTATAACTGTTAAAAAGCTTTGAAAACCATGTATTCCCTATGGTGAATTGCCTGTATTGGCTGTAAAGGGTATTTTCCATCTCTGTAATCAGGTGGGGTTAAAAACATCCACATAATATGCATAAATTATGATAGATCTCCCCATACTGAACAACTTTGCCTCAAGAACCAATACTGTCAATCAAATCGTTTTTTAAATATTCACAAATATGTTAAAAACCTCGTTTTGCAAACTAGTAATAGATTTTTCGACCTGATCAGAACCAAACCAGTGCAGTACAATTCTCTGGACTCTTTAGAGCAATAATTATTCAAAAAAAGTTAAACTTTTGCATCTGAATGGTTATAACAGGGTAATTTCAAGATGTGGCCTTGACCAAGTGTCCCTGAATGCCTATATCTATTCAATGAATGTTCAGATCTACAGAGCATGTGCCCTATGCCTCTAAACAAGCATGAAAATTTTCAGACAGATAGGACAATATTTGCCTCTATAACAGTTAAAAAGGTGAAAATTACAGAGTTCATATGAATATAATGGTATATTAAGCCAATAAGTGGTCGTTTGCTGCCCCCCGCTGTTCATTTTATTGTACTACACACTAGTATTGATCTATAAGTCATATTTAGACTTTAAAAAATCACTATTTTAACATTTACAATTACATTTAGTCAGAATTAATCTATGAAGTATTACTATTGACAATTGTGTCACATTGAGAAATGTGAATCTTGAAGGAGACTTGCAGGAAACCTTTTGTTTACTGCAACATCATATAGTTCAAATGTCTGTATCTACAACAAAATGTGTGTGTGTAGTCCAATGTTTCTGAATACATTTTTAATAATCTGATTAATAGTTACAAAGAGCTATGTGAAACGATTATAGACCATAGCATTAAAAAAAAAGTGTGGTACGTGTGTACGCGTGTGTGTGTGTGTGTGTGTGTGTGTGTGTGTGTGTGTGTGTGTGTGTGTGTGTGTGTGTGTGTGTGTGTGTGTGTGTGTGTGTGTGTGTATAAGCATGCATAATGGAATTAACATGGAAGACCAATTTGATATATAAGTGATTTTATAGTGTCTATTGCTGTGAAACTGTGAAAAGACTTTATTAATAAGTAGAATGTCCAGCAGAGGGCAGCAGAAGACCACTTATTGGCTCACTTTCCTTTTAAAGTTCATGATTTTCAACAGTATTCTGCACTAAAACAATTGCTATTATAACACAATCATATTTTGTCAGAGTTTATCTCTTCATTTGTACTGACACTTCACATAATTACTAGCAATTCTGGTAAATCATGGTAAATCAAGCTAGAAACATGGTAAATCATTGTAAATAATACTAGAACATGGTATATCATGGTAAATTATGCTAGAACAGGGTACATCATGGTGAACTATGGTAAATTATGGTGAACTATGGTAAATCATGTTAGACTATGGTAAATCATGCTAGAAACATGGTTAATCATAGTAAATAATACTAGAACGTGGTGTATTTCACAAAACAATTTGACATGCTCATAGACCATTGAAAGATATTTTCACAATAACATATCTCAAAAACATTGTGTGTGTGTGTGTGTAAGCATGCATAATGGAACAACTGGTTTGAAGCCTGTTTCAGAGCCTATTTTACTAAAATGGCTATAACTCAAGAACAAAATTGGATATATTTACCAAACTTGGTACACATGTGTATAGACTAATTCTCTGGTCACGATAAAAAAAATTGCGATGATTGAACACTTGGTGGCGCTATAACACGAAAAAAACATGAAAATGGCTATAACCACCCGACCGCTAGTCCGATTGACTTGAAAATTGGTATGCAGTGTCTTGGCCCAAGGTACCATATATGTCTATGAGGATATTGGCATATCTTAAAAAACATGGCCGCCACAGCCAATTACATTTGAGCACCTATTAGACAAGGTTAACGGAGGCCGATCGGAATGAAACTCGGTAGGCATGTTTGACTCATGGCCCTAGAGGTCTGTAAGAATTTTGCAATAAATTGGTAACTAGTTGGCGCTAACACGTTTTATGGCTCTGTAATCATGAGGTGTTGCACACATCAACAAAATATACATATCATATGATAGGTCTCCCCATGATGAACAACTTTGCCTCTAGAAGCATTGCTGTCAATCAAATTGTTCATTAAATATTCGCAATTATGTTAAAAACCTACTTTTGCAAACTAGTCCCTGGTTTTCTGCCCGATCGGAACCATACCAGTCTAGAACAATTTTCTGGACTCTCTAGATCAATAATCATTGAAAAAAAAATCAACTTTTGCATTTGGATGGCTATAACAGGGTCATTTAGAAAAGAGGTGTGGCAAAATACACTCAAAGCCTATAAATCCTAAAGGAAAACGTCTCCGGTTACGTATGTAACCTAGGTTCCCTGAGAACAGGGAACGAGACGCTGCGTCAGCTTGACGCTATGGGGAACGCCTCCAGCGTGACAGGTGTCTGAACTACTATCGAATCACGGCAATCCTATTGACCGGCGACAGCCTATGATGTCATCAAGGTGCGACCAGGAAGTATAAAAGGGTGCCTTGCCAACATGACACCGCCCTTCGTCTGAAGGGACTGTTTGGCAGGCAAACCCTGAGGCATGGCAAAGCGACGCAGCGTCTCGTTCCCTGTTCTCAGGGAACCTAGGTTACATACGTAACCGGAGACGTTCCCTTTCGAAAGGGAACTCGCGCTGCGTCAGCTTGACGCTATGGGGAACGAAATACCAACGCTGCCATGCCGAGGGGAGTGCATGCCCACTGGCAGTGACAACTGTCAGAACAAGCAAATACAACTGAAATGCCTGAACCACCCCCCCTCTGGTCACAGAGGCTGTCAGTGACAGCATTCCCTACGGTCATAGCCCAAGCTATAAGCCTGAGTAGGAATCTTCGAACACTTAGAGAAGTTCTACCCAGGCCGCTCAAAGGCCTGGATCCAACCCATTCGAAAGAAGGGGGCTCCTTTAAGGGAATGTGGCTAGGGGGCCCCAGGGCGCCCCAGCCAGTCACTACTGCCACCAAGGAGGCCTAGCTTGGTGCCTTTTTTAACGGGCGCTTCAGCCGGGCCATCCCTGTCTGTTCGATAACAGAGCCTCTGGGTCCTTGCCTCTTGGAGAGGCATCCAGTCCAAGGGACTGCAGAATGGCAATGTCCTCCTCAGACCGGATCTCAGAGACGGGAATCCTGGAGTGCAGTACTCAGCATAGCGCATTCTACCCTTGCCAGCGAGGGGAGTTAATCTGCTCGATCCTAGGATCTACTGAGCTATTATCAGATAGAAACACTCAGGAGGCCAGACTGGCCTAAAAGCTGATCTAATTGGGAGGCCACCCTAGGGGCCTACGACCACCCGATCAGGCCCAGGCAGCTTCGGCTCACATACGACCCTCCAAAAGGAGGGGAGCTTAAAGGGGGCTGCCCGGTAGGTAAACCAGGTTGCAGGCTGAAATCCCCCCCTTGGGGACCAAGTAGCAGAAGCGACACCAGTCGCACCAGGGTAAGACTTTACCAGATGCTGCCGGCTAAGGGCCAGATCACTGATAGCAAGTCACCACTGGCTGTCAGCGTTACGCCAGTTAGCAGTACTCACACTGAGAACCAAAGACCCGTTTAGGGAGGCCTAGTGAGGCCCATTGTATAATAGGAATATATGCCAGAGAAGCCTGAGAAATCAGGCTCAGGAACTCGCTTAGAGGGAGGCCTGGTGAGGCCTACTACCTGATCGCAGTTGAAGCCGACTGTCAAGGTAGCTGAAAAACGGAAACTCGTTTTCTCAGGGAGGCCTAATGGAGGCCTACTACCTGATAGTCAAGCTACAACAGTTATCCAAGCATCCTGACTCGGGAAGTAACCCTCAGGGAGGCCTTGTGAGGCCTACTACCTGATCGCAGTTGAAGCCGACCGTCAAGGTAGCTGAAAAACGAAAACTCATTTTCTCAGGGAGGCCTAATGTAGGCCTACTACCTGATAGTCAAGCTACAACAGTTAACCGAGCATCCTGACTCGGGAAGTAACCCTCAGGGAGGCTTTGTGAGGCCTACTACCTGATAGCAAGCTTTGCTAACTGCCTGAGCGTCTGACTCAGGAACTCATCCTCAGGGAGGCCTTGTGAGGCCTACTACCTGATAGCAAGCCCTTAGGGCCTGCTTAGCGAGCCTTAGGAGAGGTTTAGTGCTTAGGCCTACCGTCTGGTAGCAAACTAAGCCAGCTGCCCGAGCACCTCTGACTCGGGAACTCACCCTTGGGGAGGCCTGTTGAGGCCTACCACCCGATAACAGGCTTTTTAGGGAGGCCTGTAGAGGCCTACTACCTGACAGCAAGCATTGCTAGTTACCCGAGCATCCTAACTCAGGAACTCGCCCTCAAGGGAGGCCTAGTGAGGCCTACTACCTGATAGCGGGCCTGCAGGGAGGTCCAGCCTGCTACCTGCAGGCGACTCGTGCTAACTGTTTCTCATTTTGATGATCCAGGAGCCCAGAACATGCCCTCAGGGAGGCCTGGTGAGGCCTACTACCTTATACTAGGAGTTGAATAGGCCTAGTAAGGCCTACAACTCGATAATGGGCCCTTAGAGAGGCCCAGCAAAGCCTCACAATCAGTCTACAGGGAGGCCTAGTGCGGCCTACTACCCAGCAGCAGCCTAGCAGTTTGTGTGCTAGCTGGCACGGCGACTGGCAAACAGGAGCCCTCCTTCAGGGAGGCCCAGCGGGGCCTGCTACCTTACGACCAGTCTTCAGGGAGGCCTAGTGCGGCCTACTACCCAGCAGCAGCCTAGCAGTTTGTGTGCTAGCTGGCACGGCGACTGGCAAACAGGAGTCCTCCTTCAGGGAGGCCTGGCGAGGCCTACTACCTTGCAACCAGTCTTCAGGGAGGCCTAATACAGCCTACCACCCAGCAGCAGCCTAGCAGATCCTATGCTAGCTGACACGGCGACTGGTAAACAGGAGTGCTCCTTCAGGGAGGCCTGGTGAGGCCTACTACCTGCCAACGGTTCATCACAACCCACCAAGTGACTGAGCCCAAGCCTGCGCCCTCAAGGGAGGTCTGGTGAGGCCTGCTACCTCATGCCGAGTCTTCAGGGAGGCCTGGTGCGGCCTACCACCCATCAACAGCTTAGCAGCCCATGCTAGCTGACACAGTGACTGGCGAATGGGAGCCTGCCTTCAGGGAGGCCCGATGGGGCCTACCACCTCACAGCAGGCCTGCAGGGACGGCTTCCTGGTGGCAAGAGTGAAAAACTGTTATGCTGTTATAACTTTGGGCTGACAGTAGCTTCTCTGCTGGCTGACAAAAATTAACATCCAACTGCTAAATAGGGTTATTAGTTGGGAAATTCTGCTACTTGAAGCCGACATCGTTGGGGAGCAATATATACCGCAATACACATGGGGCCGAACTTTGCAAGTACACTACCTGAACTGGAGTCTACTGCCAAGACTGCCCCAGCTGGCTACTCACAGCCAGCTGGTCCTACAATCCATCCCAGCCTAGCTGGGTGACCCATCCTGGAGGCCTCCAATTCCTTCTGGAGCCAACTGTATAATGGTGCAGTCTTATCGGCAGCGCCTACAAGCACTGGAACCTAATCACATTGTCCATAGCAGGGTACTCTGCAAACCAAACGCCCTGTACCCCCTAAGCGGGGGGAGTACCACATACGCCACCCACCTCATGGAGGTCCTAGCTTTAATAGCGGCCTACCATACCGTGCAAGGGCGTCAGCCATGGCAATGCTCTGGCTACAAGGGAGCTCACGACCAAACCAACATAAACAAAGGGTTGAAAAGTGCTGCTCGACCCGAGCCATGGGTGAGGCAGAATGATACAGAGCTAGGAGTGGAGGTACTCAAATCTACCCTGCCTTGTCAGGGGAGTACTATCAACTGGCCAGGGCATATACAGGAAGGGCCAGCGCCTGCCAAAAAACTGGCGGCCTCTAGAAACTAGCTCTGGAAAGCCGGGCTGAGCTATGCATACGGAATTTTCGTATCTGCATGAAAAACGCCTCAACCCTGCCCCACGACTACTGGCTAAGTCGCTATCAATTCTGCACAGCACCAACCTGCATTACTAGAAAAAGCCCCAGAACGCAGGTAAGGGGGCGGGCCTTGGCCGGACTACTCTACACAAGAGGAGGCTACATTAGGGACAGTAATAAAGCTAGATTCAGAAAAGGAACAGCTACCCGGAGTGCAGACGCTTTCTTGGCGTGCATCTCCGTAATCCCTAAAAAGCCTAGGCCAATCTAGATCTGTACCCGAGGTCCATAAAAGGGCCGCTACTATTGCACCATGCAAAAAGGGGCACTCGGGTAGAAGTGCCAGTCGTTAAATAGATCTGGCTCTAGATCTAACTGTAGTTCTAGCATGGTCTGATCCTGTATTCTCCAGAAATTTACACTGAGAGAAGATACAGACCGCCTTACCCTGAGGCGGCTACCAGTTAGCAGCTTAATACTAGGAGGAAAAAATGCCTAGCCTTCTCTTAACACAAAAAACCCCGTTTTTTTCTTTCTTTCATCTATAACCGCTACACACCCGCAGGAAATGAGTGGCATTCCCAGCGCTAATTCTAGCGCATCTTAGCTTTTTAGGTCTGGGAATAAAAAGGGCTGTACAGCTCTCACAGCGTGTACCATATATAGTGTTTGCTGGCTTCCACTAGTAATACTAGCTCACTTATACCAAGCTTAAGCAACTGGTAAATTATATTTTATCGTTCTAGCCCACCTAACAGGGGAACTACAGGCCCTAGGAAATATCCAACGATCCACAGCGACCCCCGAAGCCCTCTACAGGGAGCATAAGTCAGAAAATATGTAATATTTTTCCCTCTCATAGGGGACTTACCCGCTCGCCTGCGGCGCGCCATGATATCCACCCACAAGCTTAATTCCCGTGTATGCTTAGGTGTACCGCTACCACGGGCCTGAGGGGGCGCACTCACAAACCAGCCAGGCGGGCCCTAGCACATCATCGTGGACCCACCTAGGCCGGATGTAAGAAGCGCCTGGGGAGATGATGAAGAAGAGGAGTGAGTTTTCTGGTCAATGTAATTTCTCATCTCACCCTCAGGGAGGAGATCCATCATGAACGCTGACTGCGTTTTGTGATACACAGCTCCTACTTCTCCCGGGAGTCCGCCTCTCTGTGCCCCACCCCCGACTGTGGGGGCGCACAAGAGGCAATGCTGGCCATTGGGCCCTGTCTCCGGTCCTAGGACCGTGACGCCTCCCGCCTGCCTGGGACCCGGATCTCAGTGGCATGCAGGTCCTCAGACGCTGCCAAATGTTTGCTATTCCTCGGCGATGCTGGCCCTCAGGCCCAGACTCCGCCTGTTGTGCCACCACCGCATCAGGAAAAAAACCTTCCCTGATCGAGATCCCTCAGCAAACCGGCCTGGTGCACATGAAAACCCCGCCATGGTGTAAGAATTAGCACCGGGCTGACCTGCTGCTGTGTATGCCCTGCCATTAAAAATGACACATCGTTTAGGTGGCAGGGTTGGAGCGCTCAGCTTCCCAGAGATAAACATCCCATTAATCGGAGGCAACGACACATACCCATATTCTACCATCCTCCCGACATCAGCGGCACACTGCTGATGTCATACCGCTGATATCAGTGAACATGAACCGAACATAGGTTATTCCATGCCCTCTCGATCTAATTAGGAAGATCAGGAAGGAATGAAAGCCCAACTGAGCCAATGATTATGGCTGGGGAGAGATCGATCGTTTATTCCAACATGAGCGATCTCTCCTCTAACGCGACAACACAGCGGCCGCAGCCCGCCTGCAGCGCGTTTCATAACATTCATCGGCTCAGCATACACAGTCGGGATGGCTGAGAAGATTAGTTCTCCTTCTCACAGCCATCCCTAGAGCACTTGCAAACAAGTCTCGTCAGCCGCCAGATCGTCAAAGGGAAGAATGCCTTCCCGTGATGATTCAGCGAGCTCTATCCGGGAAACCATGACGTGCGTCCGCGCTCAGCCTCGACATGAGCGGGGACCGCATCATCAGTCTCGGATACCAAACCCTCTTCCCTCAGGAAGAGAATCAGACGAGAGCAGAGCGATCTCAGATTGACAAACGCTCACATTAAACAAACAAACAGACAACTCGATAAGAGCTGACTGTGCATGCTCTTGATCCCAGGCAGAAACACACAGCTTGTGTGTATACAATAATGAATTTGGATTACCTTACTCGAAGCAATTCAGACAAAACAGTCCCTGAAGACGAAGAAGCGGTGTCATGTTGGCAAGGCACCCTTTTATACTTCCTGGTCGCACCTTGATGACATCATAGGCTGTCGCCGGTCAATAGGATTGCCGTGATTCGATAGTAGTTCAGACACCTGTCACGCTGGAGGCGTTCCCCATAGCGTCAAGCTGACGCAGCGCGAGTTCCCTTTCGAAAGGGAACTCAAAACTTCACGAAAATTGTTATGTATATGAGACATAACATGCTGAAGAAGCATGCAAAGTTTCATGGAGATCGGACAATAGGTGGCGCTATAACTGTTAAAAAGCTTTGAAAACCATGTATTCCCTATGGTGAATTGCCTGTATTGGCTGTAAATGTTATTTTCCATCTCTGTAATCAGGTAGGGTTAAAAACAAAAACATAATATGCATAAATTGCTGATAGTCAATAAAACCGTTATTTAAATATTCACAATTATGTTAAAAACCTATTTTTGCAAACTAGTCCTAGGTTTTTTGTCCGATTGGATCCAAACCTCTGCAGAATGATTCTCTGGACTCTCCTGATCAATAGTTATCAAAAACATGTTGAACTTTACACTTTGGGTAGCTATAACAGGGTCATTTAGAGAATAGGTGTGGCAAAACATGCTCAAAAGCCTATTAATCCTGAGCGAAAACTCAAAAGTCACGAAAATAGGTGGGCACATGCAACATGTGACTCTTAAGAAGCATGCAAAATTTCAGACAGATCAGACAATATTTGCCTCTATAACAGTTAAAAAAATGTTACAATGTGCTTATATGGCGTATAACCTAAAATTGCCACCAGATGGCAGCAGAAGACCACTCATTGGTTCATTCTGTCCACTAAGCAAATATATATAGACTCTAAAAAAACATTATAATAGCATTGAAAATTACATTTTGTCAATGTTTATCAATTAATTTGTTCATTTGATGTATGTTTTTACAATAATTATTATATTACAATTAAAATAATGCCTCAAAATATGTTTCAAAAGGGAAAAAATGGAATAAGCTATTTTTTACCTATCATTTATTTCAAATATCTATATCTCCAACTAAATGTGCATGCGAGTTAACACATTTGAAGGCATTCACTTGGAAAATGTGCCCATTAAATGAAAAACAGACATTTAAAATGAAAATGAGCCATTGAGTGGTTCTCTGCTGCCACCTGCTGGGCTTAAATAGTCATTTTGTCATACTCTTTACTTATCATGTTCTATAATTCCTATTTATACATTATAAAGTCACTATTACAATATTTACAATCACATTTTGTCAAAATAATTTATTTCAAATATATCTGCAACAAAATTAAAGTTTAAATTAGTTAACATGGAAAATGTGCCTATTACATATTCCTTACAATTACAAAACCACCCGAGGGCAGCAGAAGACCACTCATATATATATAGTTATACATGTATATCATATTTGAACTGTATAAAATCATTATAAAATCATTAAGACCTGAAAAAGATGTTTTAAAGGGGAAAACCTGGAATAAGCAATTTGTTACCCATCATTTATTTCAAATATCTATATCTGCAACAAAAGGTATGTGAGTTAGCACGTTTGAAGGCATTAACTTGGAAAATGTGGCCATTAAATGAAAAATAGACTCTTTTAAAATTAAAGTGAGCCAATGAGTGGTTCTCTACTGTCACCTGCTGGTTAAAATATTAATTTTGTCATACTACTTACTTAGTAGTATTGTTGTGCAACTCATATTTAGACATTATAAACTCACTATTAAAACGTTTACAATCACATTTTGTCAAAATCATTTATTTCAAATTATCTTTATCCAACAAAATGTGTATGTGTGTAAGCATGTTTAAAGGAGTTAACATGGAAAATGTGCTTATTACATGTTCCCTACAATTACCATAAAACCACCAGAGTGCAGCAGAAGACCACTCATTGGCCCATTCTGCTCACTAATATAGATGAATATATGAATTGTATAAAATCAAATTTTGTTAAGGTTTACCACTTCATTTGTACTGACACATCACATCAATGCTAGCAATGTTGTTAAATCTTGCTAATACTAATAATAGTAAATCATGGTAATCTATGGTAAATCATGGTAAAATATGGTAAATGATGCTATAATTATAATTAACTATGGTAAATCATACTAGAATGTGGTATATCATGGTAATTCATGCTACATATATCTGCTTACATTTTATCATTTATTCAAAATGATTATTTAAAATAGAGATCAAACCACAGGTGAAACTATAACTGTTAAACATTTAATAAGCATATTTCAAAAGGTAAAATACCCATATTAGCTGTAAATGCCATTTTCTCTCTATGATTTTAAAGGTTACATTTGATGGCTAAATAAAACATAACTTTTTATGCAAATGTACTTAAATTCCTTAAGTGGCTTGAACCCCGATAATTGCTGCTCGCAGCTATATTTGTTTTTGAGTTGGTTTACAGTGTTTAAAACCTGACATGACATATGTCTCATGTTTGTGAGACAAGTATTCACTAAGCTAGAGGTAATTTTCTGAAAACTATCTGAATGAATGTCTTTGAGAGCGAGGCTGCAGATCGCGCATCATGTGTGTTTTCTTTATTTTGCAAAAAGCACAACAATTTGTTTTTATTGTGACTGTACACAAAAAAAATAGAAACGTAACAGATTATAATGATTTATAACACTTGCCTGAATTATAAAAAACAACAGAGTTATTTGAGTCTCTTTGGCACTGATAAGAAAAAAAGCGACCGCCGACTCGAGAGGGTTAAAGCTGTAGTCTACGATGTTGAAAATCAGTCGAGAAAGCCTGAATTTAAAAAAAAACTCATCCCGCCCCTCCACACGCACACCCCTCCCCTCTGTGCTACCTGATCCCTCCCACCGGGAAACGGCCTGAACAATGTCACTCAGTCAAGCAGGAGTAAACATCGGAACAGAGATGTTGATAGCTCAAAGGCACATGTTTGAGTTCACGCCCACGCAAGATTAGGAACACATGCAATGTTCTATCGGCTCGAACAGAAAACCGCTAACGTTAGGCCTATTGAAATAGTCAAGCACTTCAAGAAATATAATTACTTTGACCCGTGATAGGCGATGCTAAACGGCTAACATTCCAATGCCGACCGGCAGCATGATCATGTTGTCAGACTGATAAAAAGCTATTTATGTAATACACCACCATAAAAGTATAAATAAATGTTTACCGTCTCAACAAAAAGTCAGCGTCGGTTTTAAGTCCAAAGGTTTCTCTGAAGCTTCCTCCAACGGGCAATGGTGGACCCTATATTGATTCGGCTTTGAGTCCAGCGTTCTTCACATTTTTTTTTTAATCTCTTTCCTCAATTGACTTTCCCTTTCTTCCAACCTTGACTGTTGGGGCGAGCAGGGGCCGCTTGCTGCTGTCTGTTTGTTGGTTTTTCTCCATTGCTGAATTGATGCTGCCTACTTGCCCGCAAAACTTCATGTCGCAGGAGGGGGCGGGGTGGGGTGAGGTGGGTGGAGACGCGAGTGGAGCAGGGGATTGGATGAGAGCAGTTAACCAATGTAAGCTGTCCGGCCGGACAGCTTACATTGGTCAATTTCTCTGCGGGTGTACACCCAATAGAGTGAATGGATTTTTTTCATTCTTTTTTCTCTTCATATTGTTAGGATTGTACTGTAGAACCATAACCAGCATCTAAACGAGGTTATTAATAATGAACAATCTTTGAAATCGTAGACCATAGCTTTAAGTAAAGGTCATGTTCCATGAAGATATTTTATAAATTCCCTACCGTAAATATATCAAAAATTTATTATTATTAGTAAAAAATGCTTTGATATAAGGACTTAATTTGGACAACTTTAAAGGCGATTTTCTCAATATTTTGATTATTTTGCAATTATATTTTGATTATATTTACCCTCAGATTCCAGATTTTTATTTCTTGGCCAATATTGTCCTATCCTAACAAACCATACAGCAATAGTTATAGTACTGTATGTTCACAGTGCATCTCTTTTATTCAATAATATCAATGAAACTTAGTTGATTGCATTAAATGGCCCTCTTTAACTCTTCCCCGCCAAACACAGCATTTTCCGTTATTTGTGAGAAAACGCTTCCCCGCCCAACAAGGAATTTTCCGGGTTTCCGTGTTTTCACTATTAGACGCTGTCTTCTGAATGAGTTATTATGCGTCTTCTGAATGAGTACATAATCTCCTGATCAAAACACAGGCGAAGAAGTCGCAAAAAAAGCAAGCGATCGCATGTAAGCAGATGCAGATGCATATGTAAAATAACGTGATCATCAACATTTAAACATCATATAAATCAAAACTGCCTAATGTTACTGAATTAAATGTTGACCCAGGATGAGCTATAGGACTGTGCAAGCAGGAGAGGTGTTGATGGACTCGATCTACTCCATCTGTGTTTGATCATCGTTCTGAATCTGATCTGGATGAAGTCTTTGACAAAAACGTGATTTTCTCAGCTTTTTGTTCAAAATGTTGCTTTTTTATGAAAATAACCCATATTTAAGTGTTGATAAAAAAGGAATGCATGATGCTAGTATAAAATGTTTTTTTTTTTTTTTTTTAAAGCAGAGGGTCTGCTCTTTCTTTTGATATATTGCAAGCTCAGATATTCATACAACAAAATATTATATGGGCCATTAAATTGTTGTGAAAATTATCAAAAACCCTGGCGGTGGCTGACAACTTTTTTTTTTAAACGCTGGCGGGGAAAGAGTTTATGTGTTTTACGTAAAACATTTGAATGTTAGAGAGGATAAATGAGTTGAGAGACAGTCATGTTTATATTCCTCCTTGTTTACAATGATTTGAAATGCATATCTAGCATCACTCTGATAAACATTATGCTCAACTAACCTTCACATTTGCCACAATATTCCACATTGCTGTAGAAGAAAACTGTGGCTGATGAGAGGAAACTGGCTCTCTGGATATGCATGACTTTCTACAGTACCGTCGCAAGGGCTGTGCCAAGTGTGCGACCGCACAGGGCCTCGCGCCTGGCCTGCATTTTATGAAGTTTATGTCTATTTTTAATTACAGTTTTTCCACCCAACATCGATAATAAATACAATTCCTACTGTCTCTCAATAATGCGTTCTGCGTGGTGGCGCCACTGTGAGCCGCTCACTCTGAGGAAAAAATGCCGGGTGCTGCACGAGAGCACGACCGATTTCGTAAACACGGTTGTGTCGGTTGGTGAGAAAAGGAAAATAATTAAAAAGAAAGAAGAATTTCAGAAGAGAGGATCGCTAGATAAATTTGTCAATGCCAATATTGCGACTACAAGCAGCACAACCAACACAATCACGGAGACTAATCAGGCTGCCGGGTTGCAACAACAAGATGAAGTTCAAGGTGAGGCATAAATATAACAAGTGGTCGTGGACTAAAACTATATATATATATATATATATATATATATATATATATATATATATATATATATATATATATATATATATATATATATATATATATATATATATATATAAATCCGGCGTATGGGGTGAGCGATATGACGGTAGACACGACGTAGGTAACGATTTTGGACTAACGTTAATATGTCTCTATTGCAGTTACGCTCATGTGACGTGTCGGGCTGTGCTCCGCGGTCACGAAAGCTTGGCGTTTTCATGCGTTTTTTAGCATTGTAGTTTAAACACAGGTGATGTTAAAGCGTTAAAGCACAGTAAGCAGAGACAGCCAACTCTGCGCGCTGTCAGAGAGACTGTTTCTGAGAGCTGAGAGACGAGCTCCCGTTTTAGTGTTGAATGAGTAAATCTGTTTGTTAGAATGACTAAAAAGTTTTAGACTAGTCTGCTTCACCATTCTAAGTGACAGAATGAGTGAGGTGGCCAATCAAATCAAAGAAGGCGGGTCTTGCTATCAGTCATAACCACAACGTAACGAGAGTTCGTGGAGAGATGCTTGTACTGTACAGCTGAGCTGACAACTGTTTTACGATAGAAATGTTCAGCGACCAACAGTAATAGACTATCTAGTGATGCAAACTACTCAACTTTCTATGAAATTTAGCCGTCTTGAAATGAAATTATGCGTTATAAGTCATGTAAATCATAAATTAATGTGACAAGAAACGTTTGCGTTTTCACTATTAGATGAATAAGAGTGAATGTTTCTTCATACCGTTCATATTTAGGCTAGTTATTCCCTTAGATTGCTTTTAATCCTTTAATTGCTTTATTATTATTGTTGTTGTTGTTCTTAGGTTATCATTATGCAGTAGATCTTACAATTGTTATGAGTGTGTGAGTGACCGTGCATGCTGCATGTCAGTGAGCACAATAGCCTATCACACACGTCAAGATTGTATAGAGTTTTACTCAGTCCATTTTAAATTCTAATTGCAGCATCTGAAATAGGTCAAACCACTTTTGATCAGATATGCGAAAGTTCGGTTCGTTACTATAGCAATACCCGGCCGCATACACGCGCGCAAATCAATATAGAGGGCCTTGCATGTCAACTTCGCACATGGCCTCGCACCCCCCTTGCGACGGCCCTGACTTTCTAGTTTTGTTCTGCCAGCTCTCCCCTGCAGTATTTGTCTATTGATGTCTTCAGCATGGAAGAGAATTATTAAGGATCACACACTGATTTGAAGCCATTGTAACCGCTTGAATCATACTTTGTTCCTTGTTAAACGGTGTCTTACCCTTCCAATGATTTTTCCATTTTCTTCACTTTCCTATTTATGACTTTCTCTGCAGAGACACAACAGACCCTATCACTTCTGCCAAAGAACAAGTTCCAAGTGTTTCATTACATTTTGGCTGCAGGTTTCCATCAAAAGGAAGACGAGCCCTGTCTGCTGAATGCACAGAATAGGGGGTGCAAAAGAGGTTTCTGCACAATCTCTTTAATCACAGTGAAGCGTACTCTCTCGCGCATGCACATGCATGCGCTCATCTGTCATATGAAACCCTCCTGATATTATTATGCTCGTTGAGACCAGATCACTTACTCATAATACATGTCGGCTGTGTCTCGGCACAGATTGCCCCGACTTAAAATTTTGCACATTTGTATTCAGCTGATCGCTCCACAGTTTCACAGGGAATCTGATGTTTCTCCATAGCGATTCAGATGCTATTACTCATTCAAGAGTTGTGAATACCACAATGTTGTGCTACTGTATAATGCAGAGGTCTATCTCACTGTGTGGTTACTAGGGATGAGTGCTTGGAAGTGACAACAATGACAGCAACTTTTTCAGCACCATAATTGGTTACAATGGCAGTACTTTGTGGTCAAATTGGCTGTCATTATATCTGGTTGTGCCTGTACAGTGACTGTAAAAACAGCTTGACTTTACTTTGCTTGCCAGACCAGTAGCATGTTCCAAACCAATAGATGGAGTATGTACTCAGTAAGTCACATCAGAACCTCGATAATACAAATATAGAACAAATATAGATTCCTCAAGGTTGCGAGGTGAAGCTGCCATGGATTGAACGTGTTTGTCCAGCACATCATCACACAGATTCTCAATTAGATTAAGATCTGCGTGGTAGCCAGAGCAACACCTTGAACTCTTCGTCATGTTCCTCAAACCATTCCTGAACAATATGTGCAGTGTGGTAGGGTGCATTATCCTGTTGAAATAGGCCATTTCCACCAGGGAACACCGTTGTCATGAAGGGGTATACCTGGTCTACAACAATTTTTAGGTAGGTGGCACGTGTCAAATTTATGTCCACATGAATAGCCGGACCCAGGATTTTCAAGCAGAACATTGCCTGGAGCATTACACTCCCTCCACAGTGCATCCTGGTGCCTTCACTTTCCCAAGTAAATGGCGTATGCATACACGGCCGTCCACATAATTCAATGGACCAGGCGACCTTCTTCCACTGCTCCAAGGTCCAGTTCTGATGCTCGTGTACTCATTGTTGGTCGCTTTCGACGGTGGACAGAGGTCATCATAGGCACTCTGTTTGGTCTGTAGCTATGCAGCCCCATGGGTATATGCATATATGTAGCAGAGTGTGATTGTGTGTTGACATATTCCTCCCATAACCATCATTAAAATTGTGCGTAACTTGTGCCACAGTACCTTCTGTTGGCTCAGACCACACAGGACATGCATAGATGAGACTTGGGCACCCAACGCCCTGTCGCCAGTTTGTGGTTTGTCCCTCCTCGGACAACTGTTGGCACCACTGCTGACCCAGAGCAATCCACAAGCCTTGCCGTTTCAGAGATACTCAGATCTTTGTTCCTGCCCATTTCTTCTGCATCCAACACGTTGATTGCAAAAACTAATCTACCCAGATCGTAATATGTGGCCTTGTTAGGAGATGATCATCAATACTCGCTGCACTTGTGACCGGTCTAAATGTTTTGGCTCATGAGTGTATATATTTAATGAAATACAGGTGCTGGTAATATAATTAGAATATAATCAAAAAGTTGATTTATTTCACTAATTTCATTCAAAAAGTGAAACTTGTATATTATATTAATTCATTACACACAGACTGATATATTTCAAATGTTTATTTATTTTCATTTTGATGATTATAACTGACAACTAAGGAAAATCCCAAATCAGTATCTCAGAAAATTAGAATATTACTTAAGACTAGGGCTGTCACTTTACGTTCGAAAATCGATTGCACAATCGATCGGACCAACCAACACAAGTTTCGAAAACGAAAATAGGGAATCGATTTTAACCAAATATATACACTATTATTTTTGAACGAATTAAAAAAAATAAAAAAGTTATTGACAGGTATTATTAATATGTTGAAATAATTAAATCAATTCAATATTAGTCAATAAAACAATTGATTAAAATTAAGAAACAATTTATATAAAACGAAATTCACTTTAAAGAAATGCTTTAAGTGGTCAAAATAATTTCTGACCCCCATATTTCCCATCTTATGTGTCCTGTTCAATTGTAGCTACTCAATGTATCCTAAATTCAATTTAAAAATAACATTATTATATTTAATATTTTTAATTAAATAAATATATTTATATTTAACATATAAAACTAAATCTGTGTTTTAATGCTACATCAAGTAGCATTACTGCCAGCGCGGCATTTTGAGCGGACAACGTTTTACCGGTGAGTTCATGAGTGGAGCTCCGCACATGCTCTGGTGAGGTAGGCGGGTTTTTTTTAGTTAATTTTATTCCCTGTCGCTGTGCAGGCTCTTTTATTGTAGGCTATAGGACTGTGTAAACGCTCAATTACCCTTTTATTTCGGAGCGCGTCTTCTCAACAGCTGGGCATATTGTGAATAAGAAACGCTCTGCTCTGGACCCCGAAAATGTTGATAGACTTGTTTTCCTGTCCAATAATTTGTAATAGAGCCTTATTTGCACGTTTCATCAGTAACGCCCGCATAGCCTAAGTGTCGGTTACGTTCAATTAAAAAAACACATGGCCTGTTCGCAAGCTAATTTCATTAAAAGTTTCATTTTGAACGGTTCAATTATTATCCACACGAACTTCACATTCAGTGTAGGCTAGTAAATTGTTAAGCTTTATTTTCAACCTCTTTTCATGGGCTACAATTTTTTTGTTGTTGTTGTGGAATTTATAATCGTAAACACAGCCATGTTAAAGCCTGTAATAATGTTTTTCTTTGACGTTATGGCAGTCCACTCTGCTTAATGTTTTTTTTTCCCAGAATGTTGCACTCCTGTTTATCATTGTCACAATTCTTCCTCTGTGAGTGCCCATGTGAACCACCTGAGGGCACTCCACTCCAGACTGTCACTCCATCTAGGACTACATCACCCATAATCCTTTGCCCGGACTCTTCAACACCCATTGATTACATCCACCTGCACCTCATTTCCTAGTTAGCTCACCCTATATAAGCCTGTTCATTCTGTCAGTCATTGCCAAGTCTTGTTTCGTGTTTCTACTGCAATTCTGAGCGTTTCCCTGGTTTCATGTCTGTCGGTTTTTGGATTTCTTGCCTGTCTCCCGGATTACCCTTTTGCCTGTCTCTCCTGCCTTGTTTGCCTGTTTGGACTGCTTTCCTGTGTATGACCTTTTTGCCTGTACTTTTGACTACGATTGTGGATTACCCTTTTATTAAAAACTGCGTTTGGATCCTCAACCTTCTGACTCAGAGCAGTACGTAACAGAAGACTTGGCCACTCATGGATCCAGCAGTAAGGCTCATTCGACTTCGTCAAGGTAACCGACCACTCGAGGACCACACCAGAGATTTTCTGGAATTAGCATACTTTATAGACTTTCCAGATTGTGCTCTTATTGACTTTTTTTGTTATGGACTCAATGATTATTACAAATCAAAACTCATCCGTGATGGTCCTCGAGGGTCACTGATCGAGTTTCTGGACTATGCCCTACAGTTGAGTGGTTCTGCATTCACTGTGGGAGTCGCAGAAGAGGAACACTACACTCCCGCAGTACCCACCAGTTCAGAATCTCATCCAGCCACAGACCAGCGTCCAGAGACGACTCCAGCCACAGACCAGCGTCCAGAGATGGCTCCAGCCACTGACCAGCGTCCAGAGATGGCTCCAGCCACTGACCAGCGTCCAGAGATGGCTCCAGCTACTGACCAGGGTCCAGAGATGGCTCCAGCCACTGACCAGCGTCCGGAGATGGCTCCCGCCACTGACCAGCGTCCGGAGATGGCTCCCGCCACTGACCAGCGTCCGGAGATGGCTCCCGCCACTGACCAGCGTCCGGAGATGGCTCCAGCCACTGACCAGGGTCCGGAGACGGCTCCAGCCACTGACCAGAGTCCGGAGAGGGCTCCGGCCCGTGTCCCGAGTCCAGAGAGGGCTCCGGCCCGTGTCCCGAGTCCAGAGAGGGCTCCGGCCCGTGTCCCGAGTCCAGAGAGGGCTCCGCCTCCAGTCACGAGTCCAGAGAGGGCTCCGCCTCCAGTCACGAGTCCAGAGAGGGCTCCGCCTCCAGTCACGAGTCCAGAGAGGGCTCCGCCTCCAGTCACGAGTCCAGAGAGGGCTCCGCCTCCAGTCACGAGTCCAGAGAGGGCTCCGCCTCCAGTCACGAGTCCAGAGAGGACTCTTACCGGGCCACCTGCTCAGCCTGCACCGTCGTGGGGGTCTCCAAGACCGTCTGCGCAGCTATGGTGGTCGTCTGCTCCGCCGTGGGGGTCTTCAACCTCACCTGCACTGCTGTGGTGGTCGTCTGCTCCGCCGTGGGGGTCTCCAAGACCGTCTGCACTGCTGTGGTGTTCGTCTGCTCCGCCGTGGGGGTCTTCAACCTCACCTGCACTGCTGTGGTGGTCGTCTGCTCCGCCGTGGAGGTCTCCAAGACCGTCTGCACTGCTGTGGTGGTCGTCTGCTCCGCCGTGGGGGTCTCCAAGACCGCTTGTGCTGCTGTGGTGGTCGTCTGCTCCGCCGTGGGGGTCTTCAACCTTGTCTGCACTGCTGTGGTGGTCGTCTGCCAAGCCGTGGGGGTCTTCAACCTCGTTTGCGCTGTGGTGGTCGTCTGCTCCACCCTGGCTGCCTGCGCCACCCTGGTCATCTGTCTGGCCTGCACCACCCTGGTCATCTGTTCAGCCTGCTCCTTCCTGGTCTTCTGCTCGGCCTCCAGGCCCTCTTCCGCTCCATGGGCCTGGCCCTCCATCCCACCCCCTGGTCCGCCTCCGCTCCACCTCCCTCCGGTATTATTATTATAGGAGTGTCTGGAAGCCACTCCTTAGGAGGGGGGCTATGTCACAATTCTTCCTCTGTGAGTGCCCATGTGAACCACCTGAGGGCACTCCACTCCAGACTGTCACTCCATCTAGGACTACATCACCCATAATCCTTTGCCCGGACTCTTCAACACCCATTGATTACATCCACCTGCACCTCATTTCCTAGTTAGCTCACCCTATATAAGCCTGTTCATTCTGTCAGTCATTGCCAAGTCTTGTTTCGTGTTTCTACTGCAATTCTGAGCGTTTCCCTGGTTTCATGTCTGTCGGTTTTTGGATTTCTTGCCTGTCTCCCGGATTACCCTTTTGCCTGTCTCTCCTGCCTTGTTTGCCTGTTTGGACTGCTTTCCTGTGTATGACCTTTTTGCCTGTACTTTTGACTACGATTGTGGATTACCCTTTTATTAAAAACTGCGTTTGGATCCTCAACCTTCTGACTCAGAGCAGTACGTAACAATCATTGTGCACAAAATAAATCATCAGAAATATTGCTGACTTGTGCGTCTCAAGCGCCCTCTTTACTTTCATCCTAATGCCCGTTAGTTGTCCGTGGATTGGCGTAGGCTATATTTAGCGTTGAAAATGAAAACGTCATTTAAAATCGATTTTAAAATCGATTCAATGAACACTTGTGTCTCAAAAATCGAACAGGATTTTTTTACAAAAGTGACAGCCCTACTTAAGACCAATACAAAGAAAGGATTTTTAGAAATCTTGGCCAACTGAAAGTATGACCATGAAAAGTATGAACATGTACAGCACTCAGTTCTTAGTTGGGGCTCCTTTTGCCTGAATTACTGCAGCAATGCGGCGTGGCATGGAGTCGATCAGTCTGTGGCACTGCTCAGGTGTTATGAGAGCCCAGGTTGCTCTGATAGTGGCCTTCAGCTCTTCTGCATTGTTGGGTCTGGCATATCGCATCTTCCTCTTCACAATACCTGCTTAATGATTTGTTAAGGTCAGGCGAGTTTGCTTGGCAATTAAGAACAGGGATACCATGGTCCTTAAACCAGGTACTGGTTGCTTTGGCACTGTGTGCAGGTGCCAAGTCCTGTTGGAAAATGAAATCTGCATCTCCATAAAGTTGGTCAGCAGCAGCAAGCATGAAGTGCTCTAAAACTTCCTGGTATACGGCTGCGTTGACCTTGGACCTCAGAAAACACAGTGGAGCAACACCAGCAGATGACATGGCACCCCAAACCACTTTACACTGGACCTCAAGCAACATGGATTGTGTGCCTCTCCTCTCTTCCTCCAGACTCTGGGACCCTGATTTCCAAAGGAAATGTAAAGTTTACTTTCATCAGAGAACATAACTTTGGACCACTCAGTAGCAGTCCAGTCCTTTTTGTCTTTAGCCCAGGCGAGATGCTTCTGACACTGTCTGTTGTTCAAGAGTGGCTTGACACAAGGAATGTGACAGCTGAAACCCATGTCTTGCATACGTCTGTGCGTAGTGGTTCTTGAAGCACTGACTCCAGCTGCTGTCCACTCTTTGTGAATCTCCACCACATTTTTGAATGGGTTTTGTTTCACAATCCTCTCCAGGGTGCGGTTATCCCTATTGCTTGTACACTTTTTTTCTACCACATCTTTTCCTTTCCTTCGTCTCTCTATTAATGTGCTTGGACACTCTCTGTGACACACAGCTCTGTGAACATCCAGCCTCTTTTGCAATGACCTTTTGTGTCTTGCCCTCTTTGTGCAAGGTGTCAATGGTCGTCTTTTGGACAACTGTCAAGTCAGCAGTCTTCCCCATGATTGTGTAGCCCACAGAAGACTGAGAGACCATTTAAAGGTCTTTGCAGGTGTTTTGAGTTAATTAGCTGATTAGAGTGTGGCACCAGGTGTCTTCAATATTGAACCGTTTCACAATATTCAAATTTTCTGAGATACTGAATTTGAAATATATCAGTCTCTGTGTAATGAATGAATATAATATACAAGTTTCACTTTTTGAATGGAATTAGTGAAATAAATTTGGATGATATTCTAATTATTTGACCATCACCTGTATATATAATGAAAAACATGAACCCTTTATATATTTATATATATATATATATATATATATATATATATATATATATATATATATATATATATATATATATATATATATATATATATATATGCACGTTTTCTATCTTCTCTTTATGGAACTTTTTTATTTTTTTTTACAACCCATCAAGGTTTGGGTTCTATTTTTCAAAATTAGCCTATTTTCAAAGCCTTAATTTTTATTTCTTTTTTTCCAGTTGCTTACATTTCAGTTATAATTTACTATTATTACTTATTGAGTGGTACCTTGCAGTTATATTGGTTAGAGCTGGAACAGCATCTGTATGTAAATTGTAGCTTGCGTTCAATACACAGAATATGTTGCTTTCAGCAATACCTAGATGCTAATGGAATGGAACTTAGTGGGTATGGGCTATTGGTCCTGAAACTTGATTTTTTTATTTAGATTTAGTTTTTTTAACGTGATTTTTTTAAATGTTAGCATTTATTAGTGGTTGATGAAATTAGCTTTTAAATGCTGCATTTATGAGACGCCTTTTCCCATCATCCCACCCCAAGCATCCCTAGTGGCTACCCTGAAGTACTTTACCCTTCTGCTGTAGGAAATTATAAGATGAAACAGTCTGACTCATCACTTTTAACAATCCACAGAGAGAAAGCCCATGTTACAGTATGACTCTTAAATCAGATAATCGTGTTTATGCTCCTGTCTAGATTGCATCTGATGGTTTTGAACTATGATGTGGCTGAATGCTTTTTTTCCTTGTTTTACATCGGACCCCTTTCGATGGCATTGGTGTGACCTGCGAAACACAATCAAACCAGACTGGCATCCGTTTTTTTTGCTGTGGGCATCTGAACGATATGAAGTCTGTGGGGATAAGAGAGGCAAGAGGCCAGTCAGTGAATATGACTTTTTTGTATTGCGGTGTTGTAACACTATCAGGGAGGAAATGAAAAGGATGTTTGGCAGGGATAAAAATAGAGTGCTTTGGTAATCCACGGATTTCTTTTCTGGGGAGAGAAATAGGAAATTAGCATCTACTGCTGCATGCATTACTGAGTTAGAGATGTGCGTAGGCTCACATGTCACCTCCTTTTCTCTTTATTTCCTTCTCTCTCACTATCTCTCTTTCTCTCTCATTCTACACACTCTCTGACTCACAGCCGTTCTCAGCCCACTCTTCATATCTTAGTACATAGTCGCCTGGCAGATACACTGTGTATTATTGCGCATAACCCGTGTATTGAAACCAAGCATACCTACAAAAATGACATTCCCCAAAGTTGCTGTATTTTTTACCTTGTTTATAGTCTTTTGCAGTTCTTTAAACAATTCTGTAGTTTACAAAAAAAATCAATGGAAACAGTTTAAAAACTATTATAATTTTAAAAGATTTTTTTTGGTTTCTGAAAAAAATTATCTTAAGCTCACCAAGGCTGCATTTATTTGCTCAAAACGAAATAGTGTAATAGTAAAATACTATTAAATTTTAAAATAACGTTTCTGTTATATTTTGATGTATTAATATTATATTTTTTCAGTGCTTTCAATCAATTAAAAAATAACTAATTAATTGCATATTGACTTTAAATAGAAATCTTTTGCATCATGTATTGTTGAATAAAAGGTATTATTTTTCAAAAAAAAAAAAAAAAAAAAACTTACTGACCCCAAAGTTCTGAATAATATATAATATAACGTAAAGTAACGAAATGTAACATATGGCTGTCAATTTACTGAGTTAAATTAAATAATTAGTTATGCAAACATAATGCCATTTAAAACGATTTAATGCAATTAACGCACCCGCCCCACTTCAAAACTGTATAGGTCATTGTAGAATTGATTGGTAATGACCATGAAGCAGGTCAACAACTCACTGTGTGATGGAGTCTATAGAATGAATTTAGAATGCCCCTAAAATTCAAGATATCAGGGCTAAAATGTATGAGTCTTTTGTCTCATATTTATATGATATAGTTAAACAATATCACACGAGCAAAGACTGCAATATCACAGTGCTGTTTTTGTTCTGAATAGCACGAGTGCAAATTTATTTTATATTGATTTACAACAATTGAATATTTAAGTTAATATTGTGTAGGCCTATATATTATTATAATTATTATTATTTTTGTTTTGGTTTTTTTGGTAGATGTGTTTCACCAGAAAATCACGTTTTGAAACCAAACTCAGTGCGCTAGTTTGACAGAGATGAACATTAGAGTATTCAACACTCAAACGTGTAATATGAATTCAACTGATTTGTAATACAGCACACGTTATAAGGACTACTTTAATGGTTCTTTTTATTTAAAGGTGCCCTAGAATGAAAAATTGAATTAACCTTGCCATAGTTAAATAACAGGAGTTCAGTGCATGTAAATCACATACAGTGAGTCTCATACACCATTGCCTCCTCCTTCATATGTAAATATCGTTTGTGAAAAACACCACGGAAAAATAGGCAAATCTCAACGTAACACCGAGAGTGATGCAATCGTCGGGATCATTAATATGTACGCCCCCCAATATTTGCATATGCAAACACATATTCACTGTCAGGCGAAACTGTGCAGCCGTATCATCTCTGCAGGTAAACAAGCGTCTCGCGAGGATAGCGAACATGGCAGATCATGGACACCAATGTTATGTTCCAGGCTGTGCAAGGGATGTGAATACTCTTCCCACAGATAAAACATGTCAACAGGCATGGTTGATGTTTATTTATAATCGGATACCGCAACAATTTAATTCAAAGTTGTTAGTTTGCTCAGCCCATTTCACCACGGACAGTTTTTCAAACCTGGCTTCAAACCAGTTTATCAAGCAGGCTTTGCTCAGTGTCTGATACTGAAGAAAGGGGCAATTCCAACCATATACCTGCAAGCAGTAAGTGATTTTATACACTTCTTGACTGTCTAAACCATTTCTGATTAAATTGAAAGTTTCTTAGAGAGACAACATTAACGATAATATTCCTGTTGTTGTCTATATCCAACGCAAGGTGCTATACAGTAAGAATAGGATAATCCAAGTAGCTTACATAACTAAATAGTATGTCTAATGACAAAGTTTAATATTATTTCATGCCAGTGTTGTCATAAATTACAAAATGCAACCATAGATACGTAACATACTATGTTAGTTTAGTTGCTTACACATAGCTCACACGATCCTTCTAGCTAACGTCACCACCTCCACCATTTAAGTTGAAACGATTGTAATTTGATATTTATTTATTTATTTATTTATATTTTTGACAACTGAAGTATTTTAAATCAGTACTCTACTGTCAAACTCAAACGTTACTGTACAAACAACATATTTAAGCGCTACACAGTTAAGTTTGTGATTCAAAGTGAAGACGCTATCATTGTAAAATCATACAGGGACACATTACAATAATTAAAATGTTTTTACAATGCCAAAAAAGTTGTGACTGCTGATGTGTATATTTAATGCTATATGCTAGTTATCGTTTAGGCTGAAGTTCTGGTACGGACGTAATGATTTTGCAGATTCTTAATTAAAATAAAGACTTAACTTACCATTCAGAAGCATTCATTTCCAATCTCAAAACATGTTGTTGTTCTTCAAAATCTGCATCTTCGTCAGAAACAGGCTCAAACATATAAGGTTGAATGCCTAATCTCTCCATCGTCAAGACGGTCAGTAAAGTTGTGCCTGCTATCATTGAGCCGCAGTGAAACAGCCAGAACAATCAGAGCAGAACTCTGCATTAATATTCATGACCCTTCCAAATTAGGCAAAAACAGACCATTTCATCCTGGGGAAGATTTCTAGAGTTGTAAATGGACCTGTTAAACCATATCTGGACAATTATTGACCTTAAATAAGCCATATACCCTCTATGTAGATACCAGAGAACAATTTAAAATGTTGTCTCAAATCATTCTAGGGCACTTTTAAGTGTGTTTGTGTATGTATATTGTTCCAAATTTCTCTTTTTGTACCACAGAGAAAAATAACAGCAATGGGGTTGGCACGCCAAGAGGGTGAGGTAAATAATTTTCATTCTACATTGTTTTTGCACATCGAAGGTTTAGAGCACATGATTAATCCCACCTTTCACTGAATGTACCACAGCACTCAAACAGCAGTGTTATTCTGATGCCCTCTTGGAAAATTCAACACTGTGTCCTTGCTTTGATCTATTCTTATTTACAGCTTAAAATGCATTACTCTTGAACTAGACGTGTTGGTTGACACAAGTATGTGACAGTAATGAACCAAGACCCCAGCTGAGGCAAGGAGATAGGAAACGTCAGGAAACAGCACATATCTCTCCATGTAAATTATGTTTTCATGCAACATTTATTGAGATACAGGTGTTGAGCCATAAGATCACACCCTGCATCTTGTTCAGCTGAGCAGGCACAAACCTTTTGTGTTTACACAGCAGCTTGCTTTTAAATAGTTGTACAGCAAGAACAGGACGGGCCAGCAATAACACCCCTCACCCGAGGGCAGACGGGTGTGAATGATGAGAGAGAGTACAGCAAGTCACTAAGCAGTCAGATCAGCTACATGAGTGATGTTGTGATGATGAGGGACACATGAGTTTGATTTCAGTATGTTTTCATTTCCATCCCTTGTCATTTCAAAGGCTCCCATTACCCCTGCTGAAATATAGGCTGTGTCTGAATTCGGCTTCTGAATCCGGTGCTAGCTTCATTTTGTGTTCTCTGAGATATATTCATCTGATCGATGAAGGCAACATAGATTTATTCTTCACTGCCTTTGATATCCCACAATCCTGTGCGTTCCATTCCTTGCCACTGGAGCTAAAAAATAAAGATGACGTCTAAAAAGGTGTGGTTGGTGGTCAGTTTGTGTGTAAATGTAAGTTTTTGACCAATGTTTTCCACTTTTGATGTTACTTCTGGTGAGAAATGACTATTGTGGTAATTAAATATTCACTTAGTTATATCACCAAAGTTCTCTCTACTAAAGTTATATCTACAAAGTTCTGTTGTAGATCATTAAACCATTACATTGCCTCAAGCCTGTCCAAAATTATTTTCCTGACAGGGTAGTGAGGCAACAAGTCAACTGTGTAAGTTTTCGGACGTTCAATCCCCAGGTAAAACACATGGACCACGGCGCTTCCGTGCTACCCCGAGTGTGAACAACACGACAAAAGACAATAGAACCCATTATAATCAGTGATACTGCCTACAGTGGATGCGGCTTGGCAGTAAACTGGAGCCCCGTTATATTTCTGACACGGACAAATGGATTTGCATTTTGCAACGGTTGCTTTGACGTGTCCAATGTATACAGCCTTAAGCTGCTGTGGCGTTGTAGACATGGTGTAAGGCAAGGGTGTCCAAAGTCTGGCCTAAAGCTGGCCTGCCACATTATATGTGGCCTGCCACACAAGGTGACAGCACTACATTTTAGGCCAGGGACACATTAAACGTGACAAAAGCGGAACGAAACCGCGCTACTCATTTGAACCATGCAGCACGGACATTTATATCAACCTGTTCTCACTCCCATGGCGTCAAAATCCAAAGCATGGTCAAGTGCCTTCCACATCACAATGAAGACGCTAAAGGTAAACCTAGACGTCACTATATTGACGTACAGGGTGCTCCATTGATTTCAGCTGTTTACTAATGCGTCAGATCAAGACGCATTTTATTCTTTGCATTTGTAAAAGCAGACATGATTTTATTAATATTTTATTATTATTTAAAGGCTACTTTTATATTTTGGAGCAACTAACCCTACTCCTACCCTAAACCTAACCACTTCTAAACAATATAAAACACGTAACAGGCAAATACAAGTACAGTCACAGGTATTTATAGCAAAAACTGACCAAAAACAGTATAAAAGTATTAACTTGTGTTGCATTCCAAGTCTTCTTAAGTCATACGATGTCTTCATGTAAAGAGCAGAGTTGATCTTAATGTTTTAATCGCTGAGATGATGATCCCGCCACTCCGTGAACGCACTCATTCATATTTCATTCAAATACAAACAACTCTTAAGCATGATGCAATCGGTCACAAGACACATGAGAGCCAATGACATTTTACAATCAAAGCTGACGTAATGACGCAATTGGTCATGACACATACGAGAGCCAATGCAATTTCACTATGAAATCTGACATAACGGGCAGCAATTTTTGAAATTTAATGTGTTCATGATCTTCAGCGGATGGAGACGCTGATCGCTTTTGGGGATTTCCTTCACACAAATCAATCATTTGGCCTCGGAACACTTGTAATTTTTGTACTTTTTGAATAAATTGTGCCTGCAGTTGTATCTGCCTGTTATATATGTGTTCCCTTTCAGTCAGTCACGTTCGACGTACGGTATGGAGATAGACTCGGTCACCATGACAGCGCGCCTCACCGAGGAGTGTGTCCAGTAAGTGTTGAACTGCTTGAATTTGTTCAAAGGCAGCACAGCGGCACGACTGAAACACTTTCAGAGGCTCCTGGGGAATATGGCATCCGCAGCCACAGTAACGCCGCTCGGATTGCTTCATATGAGACCGCTTCAACGCTGGCTACACGACCGAGTCCCGAGATGGGCGTGGCACAGCGGCACCCTCCGCGTCCAAGTGACTCTGAGGTGCCGCCAAACCTCCAGCCCGTGGTCGGACACTTCATCTCTACGGGCGGGAATTCCCCTAGAACAAGTGTCCAGGCATGCTGTTGTCTCCACGGATGCCTCATCCACCGGCTGGGGTGCCACGTACAACGGGCTTGCAGTTTTGGGTCTGTGGACGGGGCCTCAACTGCAATGGCATATCAATTGCCTCGAGTTGTTAGCAGTTCGTCTTGCACTCAGCCGCTTGGTCTTGGTCTACGCTCCCGTCGCATGTCACAACTCGCCCTAGACATCTCCTCTTATGGAGTCAGAAGCATCTGAGGTCGCTTCGTGCCATTTACATTCCGGACGAGCTCTCACGACAGCCAGTGCTCCCGGGAGAGTGGAGACTCCATCCCCAGGTGGTCCAGCTGATATGGAGTCACTTCGGGTCCACACAGGTAGACCTGTTTGCCGCCCCAGAAACGACCCATTGCCGCACACACAGCTGGCCCCGGGGCCTATGCAAATATGCGTTTCCCCCAGTGAGCCTTCTCGCACAAACACTGTGCAAGGTCAGGGAGGACGAGGAGCAACTCCTGTTGGTCGCTCCATATTGGCCCAACCAGACTTGGTTCCTGGAACTAGTGCTCCTCGCGACAGCACCTCCTTGGCCCATTCCTCTGAGGAAGGACCTCCTGACTCAGAGACAGGGCACCCTATGGCACCCGCGTCCGGACCTCTGGAAACTCCATGTCTGGTCCCTGGATGGGACGCGGAGGTTCTAGGTGACCTACCGCAAGCGGCCCCATCACTTCCACCAGAGCCCCCTCTACGAGGCGCCTCAATGCGTTGAAGTGGAACCTGTTCATCGATTGGTGCTCTTCTCGCCGAGAAGACCCCCGAAGGTGTTCGATCAGTTCCGTGCTTTCCTTCCTACAAGATGGGTTGGAGCGAACGCTGTCTCCCTCCACCCTCAAAGTCTATCGCCACTAATCACGATCTAGTAGATGGAAAGTCCTTAGGTAAGCACGATTTGATCGTCAGGTTCCTGAGGGGGGCGAGGAGACTAAATCCACCTCGCCCTCCCTCTATACCCTCCTGGGACTTGTCTCTGGTGTTAACCGCACTGCAGAGAGCGCCCTTTGAGCCTTTGCAGTCAGCTGAGTTAAAAGTTCTGTCGTTGAAGACAGTACTCCTGACTGCATTGGCCTCCATCAAGAGTGTAGGGGGACCTGCAGGCATTTTCGGTCGACGAATCATGCCTGGAATTCGGGCCTGGTAACTCTCATGTGATCATGAGACCCCGGCCTGGATATGTGCCCAAGGTTCCCACTACTCCCTTCTGGGACCAAGTGGTGAGCCTGCAATCGCTGCCTTCGGAGGAGGCAGACCCAGCCCTAGCTTTTCTCTGTCCCGTCCGTGCTCTCCGGACTTACGTAGACAGAATGCAAAGCTTCAGGACCTCAGAGCAGCTCTTCGTCTGTTACGGAGGACAGCAGAAGGGAAAGGCTGTCTCCAAGCAGAGGATGGCCCACTGGATCTTGGGATTCATACGCCAAGACGTGCCCTGCCCGCTCTGCTTAAGAGCCCACTCCACCAGGGGTGTCGCTTCTTCCTGGCGCTGGCTTGCGGCGCCTCGCTGACAGATATTTGCAGAGCTGCGGGCTGGGCGACACCTAACACGTTCGCTAGATTCTATAGCCTCCGTGTAGAGCCGGTATCTTCCTGTGTGCTCACTTCCCATAGTCACACCGAAGTGCCCGTTCTTGTGTCGGCTTGCTGCGCCATTCCCCTCCTTATGGACCGGTTGCGCTAACCGCTCCAGTTGCGTTCCCCAGAATGGCGAACCCTGTTGAGTCCTCCGTTACCCGCAGCAGTCGGATGTGGCGGACCGTCCAACGCCAGGTCTAACATTCGTATGCATTGGTGGAATGGGTGTTAGGCTGGGTCCCATATGTGTATTCTTCCATTGTACGGCTCCCTACGGCGAGCCTGTGTCTTTCCCTTGGCAGAGTTCGCTCTGCCGTCTCAATAAAGGTGTTGTTCCCCCGCCTCTAAATGGCCGGATCCACCCCTGGGACTTCCGTATGTTGTGCTGCCCACGGCCAGCCCATACGTGTAATCCCTTCATGGTTACTCCCTCTGGGCATGATGTGTCTTCCGCAGCGGCCTCCTGGCACGCTTTCCCAGCATTAGCCAATAAAGTCAGCTGAATGGGTCTTGCGGAACGGCAACTTTTGACTCTCCCTGCGTGAATTTCCCTCCCACTACAGACGGGGTCTGAGGGGCTCATCGCTGGGCACTGGAAGTGGTAGTAACTATGGCGTTTTCCAAAGGGATCCCAATTCGTCTGTGACGTCCGACATACGTCGAACGTGACCGACTGAAAGGGAACGTCTCAGTTACGTATAGTAACGCTCGTTCCCTGAAGGAGGGAACGGGGACGTACGTCCCGTCGCCACAGTTGCTGTACCATCACTGCAGGGCCGAGTCACTAAGTTCGGCTCCTCAGTGAAAAACAAGCGCGCATTGCTCTCGCTTCCTGTTTATACCCGCGACGTGGGGCATAGCACGAGATGCAAATCTCACACGCCAATGTTCATTTGCCGGTTCTATATAGCTCGAAGCTGATAGGGGCTCCCAGAAGTGATCCCAATTCCTGGGGCGTAAATCGCGGGGGGGACGGGGGGACAGGAGTAAAGAGTAATCCCCCCCAATCTGAGGGCTGTCCCCTAAAAACCATGCTGAGTATTGTAAATAATATAACAATATATACTTAAAATAAATGTGTAAGTAGTAAAACAATACAAATGCAAACGGGACAAAAAATGTGTTTTAAGTTTAGAAACATTTTGAGTCCCCCCTCCCCCCTTGCCTCACATTGGTTTGATCCACTGTGCACCTCAACTAACGTTACCCATAGACTGTAGAAAAACTACCACACAAGTTTGGGGAGAGAACAAGGCTCTTCAGACAGCAGTTGTGAAACACCAGTAAATAGCTGTCAAGGCTATTTTATTCACTTTAAACGTCAGATGAAGTGATTCTTTTCTCTTTAATACAGATTAGGCAAAACATCACTTGCCCACCGCCGCACCGCCCCGCTCCGCTGTATAGTAATAAAATAATTTAGTTCAGTTAGAGAACTGACAAAACAATCAAAAACTGAACGTGTCTGCTCAATACAGCACGAGCCGAACGAGCAAACAGCTGACAGACAAGATTATCGAAGATTTGGTTTCAAAGCGTAAAAGCGCCTATTTAAGGGAGTGTGTCATTGTACTGTTTTGTTGTTGTTTTTTTCATTACGAATAATAGGCTAATAAACCCAAAAATTCAAGCAACCCGCTCCAAAATTCTAAAAATTGGCTAATTCTAAACCGTAAGTTCAGTCAGATCTGTGTAGGGTTTTGCTCAATATGATAATAAGTGCCAGATCAGAGGGCTTGCTGCAGTTGAATATCTAAATATTATTTAAAATTGAGAATCACACTCCAACATGTCATAATGGCAAAATTATAACCCAATATATGATCATCATGACGATAACGTTCCCATGCCCAACGCATGAAATTTAAATTAATGGAGCACCCAGCGCATCAAAAAATTATACCTAGGGGTACCTTTAGCGTCTTCATTGTGACACGGAAGGCACTTGACCATGCTTTGGATTTTGACACCTTGGGAGTGAGAACGGGTTGATTATATTTACATTTATGCATTTGGCAGATGCTTTTATCCAAAGTGACTTACTTTGGATAAAAACGTATTACAAGGACACATTTACTAATATTAAGGGACAATCCCCCTGGAGCAACATGGTGTAAAGTGCCTTGCACAAGGACACACTGGCGGCAACTGCTGGGATCAAACCAGCAAAATTTTGCATATCAGTTCAGTGGTTTAACCCACTAGACCACCATTTTATATCTGCCTTAAAGACAGCGCAGCGTGAGCTGCTGTGTTAGAGATCGCCCCATATACCCTCATTCACTATTCCCTACATTACTCCACTAATATAGTTCACTTGAAGGAGTGAATGAAAATGAAAGTAAGTGAATCAGACATTGAGTGCGCCTGGAGGGCTGCCGCTTTTGCATTGTTTCTGCTTGCTATTTTATAGTAATTTAAAAGGTAACAAACTTGCAGCTCCAGTAGTAGTGAAAATATTTACCTTGAACAATGCCAAGGAAACTAGCATTTATAAACCTTAATTAAACTATTTAATCAATTAAAAAAGGAATTTATACCTGTATGAGTTTACACTGTCGCCACATTGTACCAACGGTTTGTAAAATGAATGGATGGATGGATGGTTCAGCTGTGGCGCCATCTTCTAGTCAGTCGCAAGACTTAATTCGCCGCGTGACACGACTCACTGCAATATCGGGTATTCTCTAGCTGCTGAGCGCACATCGGTTGTACACTCGTTGCCGTGCATTGTGGGATTGAAAAGTGTGCACTCGATAATGTCGATAGTGATTTCGGACACCACTACAGATGGTTGTACCCTCAAATAGTGCCCTATTTAAAGGTAGAGGGGCGATTTCGGACACAGCCTGCGTTTACTCACTGACCGGTCTCAGTCACTTGACCACTAAACAGTGAAATCCAGTGAGAAGCGTTCAAGTTCATCACAGAAGTCTCCGATAACATCAAATGTGTAATTTAAACTAGAGACTGACGCAGAATTCAGGAGAAACATCAAGCCACAACAATCCAGTTAGAATACTTTACTCCCAATTCACTAACATTTACCATGGATTTACTGTGGTAACACTAACTGTAACTGTGGTATTGCGGCAGAAATGTGGGATATTAATAACAAATTTTATCAAATTATTAATGTAGACATATTAAAGGCATTAAATGAGTAGAGTAATTGAGTAATGAGTAATTTTTTTGTCACAAGTTAGCAGTTGTGTGCATTTGTATTTATATCAAATGTTTATAGACTAAACAGCCTACCATAAATCCATTTTAGATGCCATAGAAACAATAGTATTACTTTTTACCTGTGGTAATCTAAATGAATGATACCATGAAAGACTATTGGTTAATTTAAATTAGAGTAGAGTTCTAACTCAGTAAGAACATTTACATTTTACTCTTAAAAGTTAGGTCAACATTTTTACGTTACTGTTTGTGTATTAAATTTACACAATTCAATCTTGTCCTATTGTCAAGTCATGCTTTTGTCAAATCTGTCATATGTGAACATGGACCACAAAACCAGTCATAAGGGTCAATTTTTTTTAATTGAAATGTATACATCATCTGAAAGCTGCATGAATAAGCTGAGATCTGAAAATCTGGAATCTGGAAAAATCTAAATATTGAGAAAATCGTCCTTAGCAATGCATATTACTACTAGTAATAAATGTTTTGGTAGCACTTTACAATAAGGTTTAATTATTTAACATTAGTTAATGTATTAACTAACATGAACTAACCATGAGCAATACATTTGTTACTGTATTTGTTCATCTTTGTTAACGTTAGCTAATAAAAATACAGCTGTTCATGGTCTGTTCATGTTAGTTCACAGTGCATTAAAGGAGAACACCGATGAATTTTTAAGTTAATCTTGATCGTTATACCTTTGTGAGTACTGTCTATAGAAAAAAAAAAGAGAACCGGATTGATGCTTGCAACATGGCGCTGTTACAGTTAATGCCCAGAGCTCCCACTTAGCTAACACGGCAGCTATGGGGCATATACATAAAGAGTGTCTTTGTGCCTCTTAACAGACACAAAATGCAATTAAAATGTCTGTCCAACATGAACAGGGTCCTTACATGACATGAGATGCGTTTAGTAACGTAGTCTCGTGCTGAAGTCCCGTGGGAACTCAGTTGTAGCCAGTAAAATGCAAATAGTCCAGGGGGGAGGAGCGTTGTGTGTGTGAAGAGTGATGTTCGGCTCACAAGTGAAGAAGAAATGGTTCGTAACGCTCCTGAGTGGGAGCTCTGGGCATTACCGGTAACAGCACCGTGTTGCAAGCACCAATCCTGTTCGTTTTTTTTTTTTTTTTCTATAGACAGTACTTACAAAGGTATAACGATCAAGATTAACTTAAAAATTCACTGGAGTTCTCCTTTAACTAATGTTAACAAGATTTTAATAAAGTATTAGCAAATGTTGAAATTAACATAAATAAATGCTTTATAAGTGCAGTTCATTATTAATTTATGTTAACTAATGAACCTTATTGTAAAGTGTTACCAATGTTTTATATAGCTATGGTAGGAAATTTACAAAATATATTCATGGAACATTGTCTTTACTTAATATCCTAATGATTTTTGGCATAAAAGAAAAATCAATAATTTTCACCCATACAATGTCACAAATATAACCGTGCAAGATCTTTACTGCAAATACAGTAATATACAGCCATTGTTAAAAATACATTAAATCTCTGTATGTGGTGTTTGATGTCACAGACAATTCCCATGATGCAAAAGGAACCACTGTTATTTACTGTAAAAAGAATTAGCAGTATTATACTGGGTGCTATATACTAAACTACTGTACAAATTACAGAAATGTCTAATATTGTACACTGGTCCGCTACATTAATGGTTCCTTCTGGTGGTTCAGCTTTTTGGGCAAAATCTCAGAGGAATCCCATGCGCAGAACGCAAGCTTTTCATTTTCTGGCGTGTTTCTTGTTTCCCTTTTTATTCCGTCTTTTCATTTCTTCCCTCCCTACACAGCTTTTTGTTGCACTCCTTTCTGCATTAGATTGAGATTGTATCCCATTCCAACCATTCAGTAAACGGCTTCCCTCTGCATTTGTCCTTATCTTCTTTGCTGCATGATTATATCTTTGCTCCTATATTGCCATGCATTGAAAAAAGTATGTGCGGCTGGACATGTGTGGTTGCAAGTACATCCTATTGTTATTTTTCCCTTTGTGTGACAAGGTAATTTCAATAGAAAACAGTCCCTGTTATCAATGTGAATGTGGTGAAGTGAGATTCTGAGAAGAATAAAACAGAAGTTATGACTTCATACTTTATACAGTAATTGGACGGCAGCAATGGATTGATCGGTTATCCAACCTCAGATACTCAAAGGGACTATGTGAGTAGTGCATGACAGGACATGTAGTAGTAGACAGTCTATTTACCAAACAATGACATTCAGTACAGAAATGACTG